>CAHIKZ030003604.1:1702500-1765000 GCA_903632075.3 Acanthosepion pharaonis | reverse complement strand
AAGCCGGTTGAAGCAAGGATATACAATGATAGAAATTATTAGTTCGGGGTTGAATAAACATAATTAATAATTCATCGAGTCTAGAAGAATCCTCAACAGAATGTAGAAAGCACTGGAAGGCCGTTTTGCCCTACTTTGGAAATCATCATCATCATCATCATCATTATATATATATATATATATATATATATATATATATATATATATATATATACTCCAGTAATTACTGTCTATTTTTCTGTAGCAGTGTACAACGTAATTGAAAATAATTAGTATTTCCTTTTTGCATGAGAAGGACAGAGACGAAAGTGAAACAGTCATAAACGTATCAATATCTATAAGAGTAATGCTGAGAATAGCCGTTTCCTTATTAGGGAATATTTGTCATTCACTTACCGAATAGTTAACATTACTATCCGGTTGAAATATCGAACGTCCGAGTTCGAATTCCAGTCGGGTTCGTTACATTCACTTACACGCAAATACCTTGGGAAAGGTAGGAATCCCTCTCCTCTCCACAGTTACGGGTAAAATATTAGAACATGTATCTCAAAAAATCTTTCTTACCCTCAATATTTTTATTACATTATTCATTCGCTATAAAGGGAAGAAATGAATTTTTTCAATCCAAAATATTTTTAGGCTTTTAATAACCAACAAAGGGTTGGTAAACCATAAAAAACAATCAATCAGTCACTTCTCTTAAAACTGTTTTTCAGAAAAATAGTTCTCTCAAGTCCACTAACTGTTATGGCTCTTTCCAGAGGTTTCCTCGCTAACCTTTTATTTAAAGTAGTGTGCGGGAATTGACATCGTAATTATATCATTATTTTCTCTTTGAGTTACGTGTGCTAACACTTTATTTGTTGCCGTTGTTTTATGTGGTTTCTGTTATTTGGTAAAGTTGCTTGTGATTCTGTAGCGTCAGTCTACGAGAAGGACAATCCTCTTCAAGAACCACATGGTTCACTCGCTTGAATCCATTTCTAATCATTGAAATAAGAAAATGGTTGTATGTAGCTGGGTGTTTAGTCATTTCGGAACGAGTTAGAATTAGAGTACCAAACCAAGAAGGCTATGGCTTTGTAGCATCTGGCGGTGTTGGACAAAACTACACCTAACGCAAATGAATGCAGATGTAGAGTAGGTGGAAGTGAACAACATCAAATCAATGGAGCAAATGACAAAATTAAACACACTGCGCAAGGGCTCCGCGCAGCCTTCCGGGTTTCAAACATACTTCAAATTTTCAATTTTATAAAAATAAATAGCCAATAAAATCAGCTCCCGTCAGTAAATAAACACAGACCCCTGTAGCCTAGACAAGACCATAAAAACCAAATATTCATTCAACTCGACAGAAAGACTGGACCCAATAAAGAGACACGAGTCAACCTCGGCGTCTTGTCTTTCTCACCAAAACAACAGCAGACTTTGATCTTGTCTTCCAACTCTACTCTCTCTTCCTCACTGAAAGACTATTCATGTTCATTTTCTTACAGTCAAAGAGAAGAACTTTCTTTCATTTCATAATAACTCATTAAAATTAAAATTTTGTGTATCCTACGTTTAAATTAGGTACCTTTATGAGATCGCTAAAAATCAGCATAGCATGATGAAAAAGACGCCAAACGTCTAAAAGTTTATGTTATTATTAAGAGAAAAGACCAAAGTATTTTTTAATTATTTTTAAAATTTTTTCCTTCTTTTTAGAACATTCTAAATTTTGATTAAAAAAAAACCTTGTTTGTCTTTGTATCACCGGAACAACTTAATAACATATACAATTTTTAGTACCTTTTTTTTTTATGACAGATATTAATTTGGAAAATCTTGCAAAAATAAAAATTGTCAGTTATTAATGAAACTTTCACAAACTATTCACAAATTATGGAAATTATTATAAATATGTTTTCATTTTTTTAAAGTCATGGCAAAAATATTTCCCCTTCCCCCACCATAACTAATTTTATGAAAACTCTAGAAATCCAGCATTATTCAGTTTAGTGATTATATTAGTCAAAAGCTCAAGCAAATTGGATCCCTCCTACCTGAAAATCAGCTCTGAATTGTAACATGCAAAACTCAATAAAACAAAGATATTTAATTTAAAATGCTTTTATTTGTTTTTAGTTGTTTTTATCAATATGGACAATATTTTCTGAAATCAAAATAATTTCTCGGTGAAAAATGAATTTTTAATACAATTGTTTATTATTTCTTTAATTATTTTAGATTTTTACATTTAAATTGTTAAAATATAAAATTAGTTGAAAACCGCATTCACTTTCGTAAATGGCATTATGAGATTATTTATTTGTATCGCTTCGACCAGTCAGAAGACCCGCAGTAATTAAGAAATGTAATTTTGTTTTTATAAACGGCTGTAGTTAAAAAGTACGGAAGACCAGCAATTCGCGTTGAGTTAAGCATTGTTCTCCGCTGTTAGGGCCTTTACTTTTGCGAAACACGTGTAGAGAAGTTAATTTGATTTTCAATTTCAACTGAGAAGAGAACCTACAAGTATTAGTATCATCTTATGAAATTTATATGATCTTATTTTTATATTAATCTCAATTACGATATTTTTTCATTAATGAAATATCAAAATTAATAATAAAATGAATGGAAATAGAAATAACACAGTAAAATGTAATAAATGTACATAAAATTGTAGTATTTTATGCTCACTTCTAATAAAATTTCATAAGAAAGGTACTTATAAATTAATTAGATACCTTTCTTACGAAATTTAATCTCTCTCTCAACAGTATTATTTTAATTTTTTATAATATATTTTCCATAAAGCATCGTAAATGTAAAGGTGAAAGCTAAGTACAAAAATAAAAAAATAGAACGCTGAATGTTTTCCTTAAAAATAACGAGGTAAATAATTTGTTCACTTAAATCTAAATAATTATATAATTTCTGTTCTCCCGTATGATAACTTTTTCTCGCGTAAGCTGTCAATACGTGATGAAATCGTTACTCATCGCCTGTCAAGTGACGCGAAATGTTATGACCTGCTTTGTTTTATTGTTAAACTACTTCTTTTCGGCACAGAAACTAAGTAATGCCTGTTTCAAAATATTTTAAATAAACAATATAATTTCTAGTTTTCTTAAAATAAGTTTTGAAAAAATTATAATTGATTTTTAAAAGAATTTGAAACTGAGATTTTAATTTTTTTTTATAAAATGGAAAAAATGGTTGACATGATTGATTATCTATCAATTTTGCTGACTCAAAAAAACAAAAAAAAAAAAATTTTAATGAAAATTTCGGACGCGCTAGGAACGATTAAAGAATGTAAAAAATACTCCAAAATACTTTGATCTTAATAATAACATAAACATTTAGATGATAAAATTTTATTTTCATCAAGTTTGACGTCTTTTTCCTCATGCTATACTCTTTTTTAGCGATCTCATAGAGGTACCCAGTTTAAATATATATCATTTTATTTGAATACGCAACAATCTTTTCCCTGATTTTTTTTATTCAAACGGAGACCCAAGGAATCTTTCCCCAACACAGTGTTAATTTGGCAATTTCAACTCTTTCTTGCACTTAAGTTAGTGTGAACCAAACATATAACTTACTTTCGGTCATATGGTGCCGAATATGGCAACACACGTGGCTGGAAAATAGTTAATATTTATTGAGTGTGCGTAAAACCCTTGAATTTTAAAGTTTTAAAAAGCTGGGGAATAGTGCATTTTATGTACTTAAAACTACGGCTGATAAACAAGAGGAGACATGATTAGATGTATATTAATATCATGCTGGTATCGTAGATTTTACAAGTAAACGAAAGTACTGACTCTTCTAGGCTTCAAAAGACTGCAAACTAGGTACTTTCATTTTCTATCAGTCCTGTTTTAAACAGAAAGGAATACAGAAATACTTTAGTCTGAATGAAAACAACGTTTAATCATGACCTATTTCTATGTCAATAGACTCATTAATAAATGTCGTATTTTACTAATGCTACTACAATGATTCACTTGTTTGTATTTATATTAGCGCTATCACTATTACTACTACTATTACTAAGCTTACCTAAGTGCGGCACAAGGCTATGAGAGACAATAATGCACTAATGATCTGTGAAGCTGTTAACTACTGCTATTTTTTCATAGAAACTGACACTAGTCACTGGAATAAGTTGTTTATAATTTTGTTTCTCCCAGGCTTGTATTTTTTGTTGTCATGATTGATCTTGGGGTACGCAGTGGAGTGCTTTTCCGTTGCCTTCTCCACAGTGTTTTTAATAAAACATCAACTCTAGTTAGTTGGCTGTTGACTCACTGAGGGGCTCACCCGGAAGCCTTACGGTGCATATCGAGGCCAAGAGAGATAGGAGGAGGCAGCGAGCCACTTAGCTAACGAGCTTATGTAAATGGATGGCGGGACGGGGGCAGATTTAGTTTTAGTAAACGGAGAAAAACTGGGAAAATCCACCCGAGAGAGAAAACTGTGGAGAACGACAATCTCTTATGTCCTCAAGGGACACGTCATATAGAAAAAGTGAGAGCTTATTTTCACGTCAAACTTGTTGACATTTTTTGAGTGAGGATCTCTGAGCATTTACTTTAAATAATATTTAGATATTGTGTTTCAAAACAAAATAAACTATATGAATTTTTATTTTTCATCTCTATAAACCGGACGAAAAGCTGAAGATTTATTTAGCAGAATCCACACAAGGCAAGTTTCGAGAGACACTCTAGGTGGAGGGTTACCCACCGTGAGATATGAATGAAAAGAGGAGATGGTTGAAAATAAACATTATAAGGATAAGGAGAACAGATAAAGATTATCTCTTGACATAAAGAGATTAAGATACTCATAAAGAGATTAAGATACTCATAAGTTCAGAGAAGCAGTTCGACGGTGGTTTCTTCCCCAAAAGGGTAGTTCTTCGGAAAAAGGAGTCTGAGTGATATTTCTTCTTTTTTTTTTCTTTGTTTCTTTTTTTGAAACGAGGAGGAAAATAACGGTGTTTCGACTCCGTGGAAGCAGCATCCTAGCTGTTTTTGACATAGAAATAAATACAATATAAGGAGTGCCAGAGAAAAGCAATGATAACAACAAAGTTGCAATATGAGCTCTGGTAAAAACATGTGTGATAACAGCAAAAATGCAATATGAGCACTGGTTAAAATGGTTGCTGAAGACATTAGGTTTATAATACCCAGAAATTCATACCCAGATGTCCTCAAGGCACAGTGGATAAAGGCGTTGGTTAGATCCAGTGACAGGACCCAAAGAGTGTGAGTTCAATACCTGGTTAAGGCAGTGGAGAACTTTCAGAGGGAAATTAGCAGGAGATAACTGATAACTGACATCCATCAAACATGGCACGTGGAATTAGAACAGTCTACCCCAGTGAGCGAAATAAAGGGTTCAGTTCGAAATTCCAACCACCTGAAGAAGACCGGAGCCTACAACGTTGTAATAAATATGGCGACAAAGATGAGGACAATAGTCCGAGTAATGTAAATAATGTAATGAATGAAGCTCTTTGAACATTTGCTCTGGACGGAGCGGCAGAGTAGAGGTAGTCTTGCAAACATAGAACAATGGTAAACATGGCAACAGAGTGTAAGTGTGGCCGGATCAGTTCAGATATAGAAATTCTCTAATTTTTCTTCTTCAGTCACTTGCCCACCACTCTGTGCTTTGTTGTTTTTTTTTAAATAAATACTTTCAAGGTAATTGTTTGGATGAGCTCTACGCTACGGTACCTAGACTGTATGAATTTAAGCGGCGGTGGCGAGATCTCATCAATTTACAGTTAAGCTAGCTAGATGTAGCTGTAACTTCTATACTAACAGTTTATTTTCTCATACTGCTCACTTGTGAACTTCCGGCTCCGTACTATCCAGCCAACTTTAATCTGCAGAAATTTAAATGCAATGTCAATCGCTATCTACTGTCCTCCTGACTACTCTTTCTCGTTCTATTATGTATTAATGTTTCTGTTCCTAATTCATCAACACCCTCTATCCCTTGCGTCCTTGCTGTACATCCTTGCTTGGAGTGATTAAAAAAAACTCTCTTGTAAAGAACGCATGATAGGAGCCAAGGTACTTCCTAGTGAGATACCAAGTCAGCCATTTTTCCTGCATTTTGAGCAATGAACTGTATACACGAATTCTACTTGAGATTTGGAATGAAATCGTCTATAGAAACCATTGTTTAAATATTAAAGTTAGATAAAAATTAAATTAAATTTAGATGTTACAAATATGAAACGGTCGCTGCGTATTGTATATCAGAAATGCTGTTTTCGAGAGTGCACATTATGTGACGAGTGTATATAATACACGAATAGTTATGTTGTTGTTGAGCGAGTCAGCTTAATTTATACATGTAATTCGTCCTCAATCTGGACGCTACGGGCTGAGTATTTTTTGTGATGTCAACGAATACTCTTTGTCATTTTTGTAATGCTCGTTATAGTAGAGACTTTGTAATTGCAGATACAACTATAGTAACACCGTTGAACAATACTGATGCCAGGCGCCTTTGAATATCACTCGCACTAATAGTACTTGCTCGATAATACTCGCTCGAATAGTAATCCGTATAGTGATCTAAATAGACGAATAGTATAGTGAATATAGTAGAGAATAGCGGTTCGTATATTAATAGAGGATAGATTAGAAATACAGATCCGATTAGTAATAGAGGATAGACTAGAACAGCGATCGTTACTCGTCAGTTACTTTCTCCATATATGCGTTTCTTCTATGGTTACGTGGTCTACTTAAGTCAATAATGGGATCGACTGTGTTTGCTCACTGGCGATCGATGTTCAAACTCAAGTGTCGGTTTGCGACACTTTATTCCTATATAAAAGTATTTGTTAGAGAACTAATCCCGTTTAATAGACATCAACCCACCACAAGTTATAGTGGGATCGATTCTCACCAAATGCTCCATATTTGTGGACGTGTACCAACGTAACTTAATTTTATTAAATTAAAACAATTTTGTTCAGCAGCTTATTTCAGCTCTGTGAGGTTCTATTGCATATATCTCGATACTGCGGTATGTCGAACGGCCGGGGGTGGGGAGGTTGTAGAATTGGCTACCATCTCTAAACAACATTCCAAAATTGGGCATCTATAAGATATACAGAAAGATAAAAATTACAGCCATTTATTTTCTTTTGAATCATCATCATCATCATCATCATCAGTCCTATGACCGTATATGGTCGTAGCTTAGCTGTGCAGATGAGCATATGACCAGTTCTATACACATCTATAGATTGAAAATCGGAGAAATATTCATTCATACCCTCGCGTGTCTTGGGCATGTAGCATCGGTGGGGTACTTCTCTTCCCAGGTAAAACTAGAGCCGTTTTCGTCCAACGTGACCGTTGATCTCATCAGGGAGGACTCTTCGCCGTTCAGTCTAGAAAGCTCTCAACACGGCAGTGCCTTGTCATCACCGTGCTGGTTGCCTTCTCTTTCTTCTTTTTTTTTCTCGGGTCGGGACGTAGTTGATAATGGATCTCCACAAATTTCTATCCTTTGTAGCTCTAAGTAATTTTTGTTGTTTAGCATCCTTTCCACACTCTGATCTGAAATCCATTTACACGAGCGCGTTAGGTATGTTACTTGCTGTTTCCCCTTGCTCCTCTCTTTGTTATCATTTCACCCCAAGTAAGGCAATAAAGTCACTAAGACAGAAATGGTTACTGAGTATGAAATAATAATAATAATAATAATAATAATAATAATAATAATAATAATAAATTATTAAGGAGTGAAAACATACCGATTGATATTGTATTTACATTTTTGAAGATCAAAGTTGGCTGGAAAGCAAGAAGCTGGAAAAGATTTCCACAGGCAAGAAGTACGACAAAAGAAACTGTTAACAAATAACTTGCGGTTACTTCTAACTAATTCAACTCTAAAATGGTGGGACCTTGTTGGCAATCTAGTACTGCGCTTACATTCATAAAGTCTAAGTACCAAATAGAAAAGTTCATCAAAAACAATTTTCATGAAAGTATTCATAGAAAGACACAGAGAAGCTACATTACACTGGTGGGAAAATGACTGAAGCCGAGACGTCTGGTCAGGACCAATAACATAGCAGATTCTTCTTTGGATTTTATCAAGAATCTCTAAATATATAGCAAGAGCACCAGACCAGATGTGGCAGCAATATTTGAAGCATGGACGAATGGTAGATTTATAAACTGGGTGTAAGATATATTCTGGAGAAAAAATGCCTAGCACGACACCACCTTTCCGACCATCTGAATTAGCAATTCATTCATTATAATCTTCCCACGGAGAACGTCAGCAGATAATTTCAGCCCGAGAAGGCGCAACGAGTCGCTGTCCTAGAGTTTAACATCAGTCAGACTGATGGAAGGCAGAAAGGGGTCTCTTAAAATATTAATATAGAACAGTTTCGTATTGGAGGCGGTAAAATTAACGGGCAATGATTTGCGCCAGTTAACAACAGATTTTAGTTCACTTTTGAGGTCTGCTGCCAATTTGACCATATCGAACCGATCAGACTTGCTATTCTCACGCACAGTATCTTCTGTGAGTGTTAAATTTTCTAAGCCCTCTTTCCTCATTGTCTCACAAATGTCTACTGTCTCTTTCTGATTCTATGTATAAGTATCTTCTCGTTTTCATTTTTCAATTTACTTAATTTATTTACATAAAAACTAATTATGGTAAAAATGACACAATGAGGTGATACTGCATGCTACTTTATTATATTAACTCTCCTAAATAACAATTGCGTTTAAGCCTGAAACAGGCTGTCGTCAACCAGTTTTTATACCTATGTCCACACTGTTTATATTTATATATACGCTCTATCAAAAATATTAATAACTATTCTCATATAGATAAAACATTATTTAAAATCTATATTTTATCATATATTATATATATAAGCACACACAATTATTGTTATTTCAAATCCTTCTAATTATTTCTATCACACACACACACACACACACACACATATATATATATACACACACACACACACACACACACACACATATATATATATATATATATATATATATATATATATATATATATATATATATTTCACTGAATAATATAGACATATTGTGTCTATTTTGATCCTTTCAGTTGTCTAATCAGTTTTATTTATGTTAAAATGAATTTCATCACCGTAGTTTTTTGTTAGCCCAAATACTTTCGACTTTTTCTAAGATCATCTTCAGGGATCAAATACAAAGATAAACATATTGTAACTGCATATTGTAAGAGATTTTATCAGAATTACAATATGTTTGACTTTGTAATTTACCCCTGAAGATGATCTTAGATGAGTTCAAAATTATTTGGGTTTTAAAAAAATACTACGGCGCCTTCTTTCAAGAATTTTCGTCCTGGGTAAGACTTTAAACTACATCCGCGTCCTGGGTAAGACGATAAACTACATCCGGCAGCCAGGCCTCCGATCAGGAGGTTTTGAGGAACGTGGAACCACCTCTTAATTGATGGTGTTCCGAAGGGTGGTAGCACCTGTTAGGGTCCCAGCTATGGACAAATAGTTAACTATTACCCGCAATACGTTTTGAAAAAAAAATTATTAACAGCAATACAATTTTCAAGGAAAAATATTACCAGAAACGGATTTTTGACAAAACAAAATATTACCAGCAATAAAAAAACCGTAAAACAAAATAAACCAAACTAATCTAAACCAAAGAATACATATTGTATTCATACAAATGTAGCCTAAAAATGTTGTCGGCATTAAATAACCCATTGAGGTTGATATGCCGTAAAACAAAATAAACCAAACCAAACCAATCCTTGATGAATTTCATCTTAACATCAAGAAACTGATTAGACAACTGGATAGGTTCAGTATTAAAATAAGAAGCGACAAAATATATCTATATTATTCAATGAAACATGTCTGAATGAAGATATGCTACCTAAAAATACATATATATAAAGGGTGTTCCAATTTCAAATGTGAATTACTTTTAAGTGTCTAATTATTTTTTTTGTTTTTCTTTCAAATTTGGTGGACATTTGGGCGATATTATTTTTCCCACATAATTGCCATGATCCAGTAGAGAAATAAATAAATTTTCACCAATAACACTGATTTATTTACTGTTGACTTTGATCCGTCTTAATGAAACACCCTTATATATAATCCATCTTGATGAAACACTCTTTATATATATGTGTGCATGAAAGTGGATTTATTTTTAATTCTACATTTTTATTCCTTCAAAAGTAATTATAGTGAACACCCATATTTGAAATAGACGCCATGTATTTTTTAACAGTGTGTATTACGTCTATCTGTCTATGCATTTAAAGAAAAAACGGGGCGTCTATTTCGGATAGAAATCTCTACTATAATAACGTTTGAAGTAATCTAAGTGTCGGATTAAAAGTATTTCCATCAATTCTATTGAAATTGTTCTGTTTACATTTCGGATAGGAAACTAGGCAGATATGAAGTTTTCGAGAAACAAAATCTGAATGAGAAAGGGAGCCTTGATGATGTGTGGCGCTTTTTATAGCCGAGTGATAGATGACACCGAATCAAACAGTGGTTTCTACAACAAACTGGGATCTGGGCTCGATTCCGACCGAAGGACACATCTTCGTTATTAGGATTTCTAGAATGCACAGACCGATAGACTTTTAAAAAAATAAAAATGGGACGTCTATTTCAAATACGTGTGAAATGGCGTTTGTATAATATACGGTCGGTAAATAGTATCAAGAGTATGGGCACGTGGCCGAGTGGTTAGAACATTCGCATTCTGAGACCCGGGTTCAAATATCACCATGGTAGATTTCCTGATGTGATCGCACTGGAGGGGTAGATCATTTGGAAAGTGCCTGAAAACCATACTACAGGTTGAGCCAAGCTTTGTGAGTGAAATTGGGTAAACGGAACCTTTGGTTGCCGTCAATTGCTGGGTTAGCACGAAGTCACAAGTCATCGTGACAGAGGGATTGAACGTGCTGGCCTTGTTCAAATTTTTAATCACGCTAGATAACACGCTCTTTCCCAGAAACTCTAACTAAGGTCTTCTCAGCCTAGTTGCAGTATAAACCACAGAACAAACACAAATGTGCCTGAGCGGGAGTTTGCCACAGGGATTGTCTAGCTGTCGTTGTAGACGGGTATCCTTGAATAAGAGTGGCCAGCTATACATGCTAAATAGTACCATGAGTAGTGCAGACTAGTCACAACACATCAACAATTCCATATGCCAAGAAAAGTGGTCAATGCTATCTGATACAAATCACGGAGCAATATAACATCCTTATAAGCAATAAAAACAACTTAAAACTTAAAGTTTTTCATATTATGACTCCACAGGCTGCATATAAAAAAAATCTCCTGTTATATATATTGATCCGAAGGCGTATTGGGATAGCGAAAGATGCTTCAGCAAAGTATTAAAAAACAGGAAAAAACGTTAGAGAGACTAGTTAACTGTTATATAATATCGGACCTTCTATATGGCAGCGAATGCTAGACAATCTCCTCATAGATGAAAAAGAGACTTGAAGCAACAGAAATGCCGTGAATAACAATGAAGTTTTAGAGAAAACGGAAATACAATGGAAACTTATATTAACATAAGAAAAAGACAACTGATATTTATAGGGCACATAATGAGGAAAGAGGACTTTGAAAATTTAACACTCACATGAGATATTGAAGGCAAGAGGGACAGATGAAAACAACGCAAAACCAAACTAACTGGACATTAATTATAATTATCATTTTAATTTCTCGTCCTCAAATTTTCCCAAAGTTTTTGTTTATACAATTATAAATTTACTGGCAGTTATCTTGTTAGGTTCATCGCACTTTAAAAACCCTGGATTGGGATTTAAAATAAAGACATTCCATTTCCTCGACATGTTTAAATTTTCCACTTTTTGAAAGGCAAAAACAAATCAGTTTTCCAATTCTGCCCTGTCTTTAAAATTACCAAATTTTATCTCTCGATTAATGTTTTCGTAACTGGCACTTTTAGTCAGCGTTATCAATCAGCTGTCAATCCGACATTGCCACATGGCTTTTTTTCCACCAAAGTTACTTGCTTCTGCTTAAACAATTAGACTTTAAAAATTAAAAGAAATCTCGCTTCGCTATCTCAGTCTGTCTAACGTTCTATTCCTTACTCATTTTCGTCTTGTTCTAAGTTTATATTTTTAACTTAACCTATATCTTTTCGTTTGCTCGTGACATATTGTGTCACACTATTTTCTGGCTTTACATAACTTGCAACCACTCAGAGGCGACAGGCTGTTTCATGCTAGAAGCAATCTTCTGCCTGACAGGCTTATATCTGTCACCTCCGAGTGTTAACTTCAATGTTCACTTTTATATTTATATTTACATACACTCTATCTCTGATATTGAGCACTTTATCCCATAAATATAGCACACTTTAAAACTATATTTATGCATATATATATATATATATATATATATATATATATATAATTTTTATATATATATATTTATATATTATATATGCACGGTACTTATTGGAAAGCGCTCAATATTAGTGACAGAGCTAACATATTTAGTTGGATTGATGTGAGTTTGTGACCCTCTGTTTCACGCTATTTGCGATCGTCAGACAATTCGTCAGAGTTTCTCTGAAGATCGCAAATAGCGTGAAGCACAGGGTCACAAACTCACATCAATCAATTATATATATATATATATATATATATATATATATATATGTGTGTGTGTGTGTGTGTGTGTGTGTATATATATATATATATATATATATATAGATAGATAGATAGATAGATAGATAGATAGATAGATAGATAGATATGAATAATAATAAGAATATAGTGTTATGTTATAATTATGGATAAAATGTCAGAGAGAGAGAGAGAGAGAGAGAGAAAAACATATGCAAATATAAAAGTGGATAATGAAGTCAAACCCAAGTGGCGTCAGTCTGTTTCATGCTTGAACACAATCATAGTAAGAAGATTGCGTTCAATCATGAACCAGACTGTTGCCTCTTGGTCTTTACCCCTGCGTCATATAGCAGCTTTTAAATGCTCAAGTGATATTCAAGTGGACGTTACTTTTTTACACATTTTTTTATCTTCGACGCTAATCGAGCAAAAGTCACAATTATGACATACTTAGAAAAAAGCGTCGTATCTCAAACATTTGAACTTTAACTTAAATTATCAAACAAACTTTGGACTACTGCATTTTGCCCAATACACTATCAAACACTACTGACTTTTTTTTTAATACTATGTCCTCTCAGGACGGAGGTGATCATGATTTTCCTCGTTTTCTTTATTGCATATGAACTGATATGACTTCTTGGAAAAGATAGTTAAGTCATATCCCATTCGTGTCTCCCCGTTTTTTTTTCCCTTATCTTAAATTTTTTGCCACCCAAGGGTAAAGAGCATAGTCTCTCCTGATATTTAACCCCATGATTAGAGATGGAAAGACGGGGTATTAGTGCGAAAGGAAACGCAACAGACAAACGTGGAATTTGGATTTCCTACTTTCACTTCCATTACATTTGTTAAACTAAGCTTTTCAAAAGTAAATATGAAAGTTACCTCCCTTAGACGAATAACCACTAAAATTTGGGTTATTCCGGTTTTTGTTCAGTTTACACTATTTGTTCGGCAAATACTACTACTGATACTTTATATTCATTTACTGCTTAACGCAAAAAAAAAAGATAAAATAAAACTAAAATAAATAAACGCTTACTTGTCGATGGGAACTATCTGGTCATGTGATGTTTAAATTTAGATTGCCAAATTTTCACTCGTTCATTTTCAGTTTCGATTCTCCTACGTACGAATGCGACGGAAGACTAGGTCAAAAATCCCATAACTGTTATTTCTGTATCGTATTTTTTCTTCTATTTTTAGTTCTGCTCAAAATGCCATGATGGATTTAATTAATGTAAAACATTAATAATTCAAATAAAGAGTTGACGACGTTTACCTTCAAAATACATTCGGCATTTTATTAAGCTTCATTTCCGAATTAAATTAAATTTGTAATGTTAATGAATTGAATTAATTAATATGTGTTTTTTTTTTAAAGTTTGAAAAATAATTTTTTTAAAATTAACTTTGTTTTAAAGCAACACCAATAAAACATATTTGTCTTATAAAGAACACATTTGGGCAACAGGTGGTGTAATGGTTAACAAGCTTGTCTCGCTAGAACTATTACAACTGAATAGTGAGTTCGATCCTCACTGGGCACCCCATACTTTCGGCCTTGTGCCACATCTGAGCTATGCTTGAAAAATCACTGGGCACCTCGAAGTGGTGTTATGGTTATCAAGCTTGTCTCACTAGAACAATTAAAACTGAGTTGTGAGTTCGATCCTCACTGGGTACCCCATACTTTTGGCCTTGAAACAACGGCTACAACAACAATAATAACAGCAACAATAATAAGAAGAACGGTTAGTACATAAAAAAATAGTACTTTTACTTTATAACTTTTATCATGTACGATACAACAGCAACAACAATAACAACAACAATATAATAATGACAACAATGTAATAATAATAATAACAACAACAATGTAATAATAATAACAATAACAACAACAACAACAACAAAAACAACAACAATAATAAAAATAACTAGAAAGACCTGTGAAGAAAGACCGGTTTTGCTATTTGAATTTTCTGATGAATGTTAATTCTTAAGTTAAAGATTGAATAAACTCATGGTGAGTTCTATGACAATAAAATAAGCATAGAAGTTTCTCTGTCACGTCGTTAAATATTTGAGCTTGACAACGTCAATAAAATATTGCAATAACAATCATAACTATTAGTGCTGATCGTTATTTTAAGAAGTGGGTACAAATGAAAAATAATTTGGAATTGAAAACTTTTTCCATTTCACTGAAACATCCATTAAACACTTCCCTATCGTTCGTTCTTTCTTTCTTTTGCTTTTCATTCTTTCCAAGTTTATTTTGTTTCTTTGCTTTTCATTTATTTTCTCATTGAAACCAAATAGTCCATTATTTATGAGGTATTGCCAGTATATTAAAATAATAATTAATAATAATAATAATAATCAAAAATAATAAAGGTACTGATTGGTGAACAAATTACGTTAATAACTTCCATCCCAGTGGTCCAATTTTCAACATCTTGAACTTTCTTTCATGGATTCTAAAACAAAGCTTTTCTAAGTATAAGATGCATCATCCAAAGGCTGATGTGAAACCAACCCGTAAAGTGTCTTATTCAGTCCTCTCTTTCCACACAAGACAACAACTATTGGCTTAACGGAATAGTCCAACAAATGACTGGATGATAAAATTAGTGCAACATGGCGTAAATACAAACAACATTTACATTTAGGTTCTGTGTAAAAAAACTAACCAAGGGAACTATTGCAGCAAAAGATATGAAAAAGAAAGCCAAGGATAATAACAGGAAAATAATAATAAACGTAATAATAATCGAATGGATTAATAATAATAATAATAATAATAATAATAATAATAAAATATATCAATTTAACGGTCTTCAAAAATATAAAAATCGTCTATCAAAATACAAAAACACTTTGGAAAATGTGTCAAACATGAGGACATCAGTGATTCCTGTTGAAAAATTGAAGCAAATAGGCCGGACATTATTGTCTGGAACCTTCAGTTTCACCAGGAAAATAAAAATGGAACAAAACAACACATTGAAAGAATCCGATAGACTCAATCTTATTAAGAACACACACTAAGGAGAACTTTGGTCAACTTCATCGGAGATAAAAAAAAAAAAAAAAAAAAAAAAAAAACTAACCTAACACACCACGACCTGCCTTGGGTCTTTAAAAATAATAATAATAATAATAATAATAATAATAATAATATATCAAGAGTCTTAAAAATTAAACTAAAAAATAGGGGACATCAGTGATTCCTGTTGTACTGGAACCTCACACATTACGAATCGCTTTATCTAAGTAAAACTTATGTGGTTTTAGGCTGTTGTTTTTTTTTTTTGTTTGTTTTTTTCCCAAAACTGCTCAGTGGAAAATGTCACGGTGACATTTCTAACCTTAGGTCTCTGGTCGGGACCCGGAAAGAAATGAGTATACACCAGAAATCAAAAGTAATAAAACAACAACAATAATAATAATAATAACAACAACAACAACAAAAATGGTTAGTACAATAAAAATTGGCAAAAAAGTTTATATTTGATGAGAATTTATTGTTTCGTCATTGTTGATACTGTTTGCAATTTTCCACCAGTAAAGAAGCAGTCGTTGAGGATCGAGTGACAGCAAGTCCACACCAATCTCTAACCACCTCATAGAACACGTAATTCAGATTGACTCTCTTTGATTTGTCAACACTTTGCAGGTTATTTAAAGTCAGAATATATTTTTAGATTGTAAGGATAATGATTTA
This sequence comes from Acanthosepion pharaonis, assembly GCA_903632075.3. NCBI lineage: Eukaryota > Metazoa > Mollusca > Cephalopoda > Sepiida > Sepiidae > Acanthosepion > Acanthosepion pharaonis. The sequence continues at coordinate 1,748,526 of CAHIKZ030003604.1, read as the reverse complement.
GTCAAACAATTGTTGCTAATTAACTTATAACTGGTGGGGAGAATAGCTGGATTCATACCTTTTCCCAAGTTTATTTGCGCGTAAGTTAATATAATGAACCCAACTGGAATTGGAACTCAGCTCTCCGATTAACAATTCCGTGCCATTATCCATTACACCAACCGCGCATCCAAGCATACGGCACATGGTATTCTCGAGCGGTCACCCATCGAGGTACTGACCAGGCTCGATGGTGCTTAACTTCGACGTAATTCAGCGGAAGCTATTCATTTCTGATTATGATAGCGCATCAACAGCTAAATTGTGGGCATTTCGCTATCTGACTTTTATTGATGTATTATTCCTTTTTGTTTCAAGCAATCACCGCCGCCACCCCCGCCTCCTCATTTTAACAAAAGAACATTATAATCAGTATATGGATATATTAATGAATTCAAACCGTAAATAACATGTTTTACTCTTCAGGGCCGAATTTAAAAGGATATCCTTAAAGATGTAAACTCCACTGTTCTATTTTTGTATATACGAAATATATGGTATAAAAATGATTAAAATGTTTATGCTAAAATATCGTAAAAATATTTAAATATGCTATTTAATTCACAACTTCAAATTTAGAAGAAGCTAAAATTTATTTTAATTTTCAATCTTCAGGCTTATATCTTCTTGACTTCGTTTGGACCAATTTTGCTTTCAAGCAGATATCTTGGCTATCGGTGTTCTACATCGATTATTATTATTATTATTATTATTATTTTTATTTCAAAGTTCTTTTGGTTCAAACTATTTTACTATAAATACATAGAAAAGGAAGATGTAGTATCTTGTGATTAGTTTCCCTTCTGAGTTTCTAAAAGGAAAACTGAAAGTAATTCACAGAGAGTCATTCTTTCAGTTTCCACTTTCTAAAAGGGAAATGCCAGAGTATAAAAAGGCAGCAGATACGATTGAAATTCATTCAGTCTTTGGAGACAACCAAATTGATAACATTAAGATATTCATCGTCAATTTTACGAAGTTTGAAAGTTATTACGACGATAAGAAAGAAAAAAAGAATTTAAACAACCACAACTTAAATATACACACAAATTTGACATCAACGTGTTGTTTCGCCGAATATCCATCTTTGCTTGATTTACTGGAGAATATATCTTACCAATATTGTTCATTATCCCAGGATATTTCAAGTGATCAATTTTAAAGAGAATATGGCAGCCTTAAAACGTAAGTCCATTTTTTTTTCCTAATTTTTGATAAGATGAAATAGTTTGGTGAGTGAATCCAAACGACAGAAGATAATTTTAGGCGATCTGTTCCTGAGGTTTATCATTTATCACTGATCGTCTCCAGTTTGGATATTAGTACATCACACTTTATCAAATCTAATTTTCATCGCATTCGACTCTGCCCCAAACTATTCTTTTTCTTTTGTGTGCATGTCACTTTAGGACATAGGCAATCATGACCCTCTACAACGTCGTTCCTATGGTGGTTATTTTTTTCCATTCTCTCTCTATTTTCTGCAGTCAATTTACAGAAGCTTGTTAGGTATAACAATTCGTTAGGTCGTTATCCTCAGCCTATTTTGTCTTCAATATATCCTGTGAGTGTCAAGTTCTCTGAGCTCTTTTTTTTGTATCAATTTCAGTTGAGTTCATAACATTTACTTACACGATAATACTATTGGGAAAGGAATGAATACGTCTCTTCTACCTCCACATCTGTGGGTTAAATAGTATGGCGTTTATCTGGAAAATCATTGTTATCTTCCAAAGTCCTGTTAATGCAATATTCACTAGAAAAAAGAAGAAAAAAGAATTATTCTTAAAATTCAAAATATGTTTCAGATTTAAATAACGTACAAAGGATCGAAAAACAGTAAAAAAATGAATCAAATGAAGCCAATAAGTTTTTATTAGGTCCAGAAATTTCAACTGTCTCTTCCTGATTCTAATTGATTTTTAAGTATACTTTTAGTTTCCCATTTCATATATGGTATTCTCAGCATCCTTCTGTAAAACCATGCCTCATTTGGATATGGTTTCCATCCACATCTGTGAGGAAACCATCCTTTACTGCCAGAGAGGAGGGTAGATGTTATGGAGTAGTTCAGTACTTTTTTTTGTATATTCTAACGAAATATTCATGATTCTTATCACTTTGTGAAACAATTGGAAACATCTTTCGTTATTTCGATACGCCATCGGAGTTCGGTGTCACAGTTTCTGTCGTCAATTAAATTTATATGCAAACATATGTAACGTTTTTAACAGCGTAACCTAATGCTAGGAAAAAGCATATGTTTTAGTTCATAAATATTTATTTCTTTAGCATACGTCATATAACATAATATAGAATAAATATTATTCTTATTAATATTTTTGTTTTTTATCCCTGGAATTTCTTTCATCGGCCTGTTTTCTCTTTCTCCCTCTCTCTCTCTCTCTCTCTCTCTCATATATATATATATATATATATATATATATATATTTATATCATGTGGCCTGATGATTGCATCTAGCATGAAACAGTCTGTCGCCTCTAAGTGTTGACTTCAATGTTCACATATATATATATATGTGTGTGTGTGTGTGTATTCACAACAGACAGCACCTTAAATATGCATAAAATATATAATATCAATAGAAAATCATAATAATAATAATAATAATAATAATAACAACAGCAACAATAACAACAAAACTTGAGCCCTTGGATTGATTGGAAATGTTCTGATAGACTCGCTGACGTAATTCCTGGTAGCCCATGCCTTAGAGAAATACAAAAAATTGTACTCACAATTACAGATCACACATTACGAAAAGCTTTATCCATGTAAAATGTGTGGTCATAGGATTTTTTATTTTAATTTTAATTTTTTTTTTGTTTTTTTTTTCTAAAAATGGTCAGTGGAAAATATTTCTGACCTTAGCTCACTGTTTGGACCCCAGTAGGGAATGTGTATTCAACAGGAATCCAAGGAAATAAATAAATAAATAAATAAATAAATAAATAATAATAATAATAATAATAATAATAATAATAATAAATATATAAATATTCGATACGTCCCTTTCTGGTGCTATGGTGCTCAGTACAAACGTTTTACTTCACTTTAGTAACAAAGTATTCGGTAACAGAAAATTCGATAATTTTGACAAGGTAGGAAAATTCGATAACTATAAATTAAAAATCGATTGAAAATTGATTTTAGGGGCGTTTTGAGTGAGTATTTGGAGGTTAAGCCCCCTTCCCCTATATTTTCAAATAACTGTAAATCGTAGGATCCAGATAAAACCCATCTACAACAATACCTGGGCTGTACTTGTAGAAGTGGGGCTTAGGGGGTCTAGGCCTCCTTCCCAATGTTTTTTTTAAAGTATTATTAACTATGCGAGTCTATATAAAACTCCACTACAACAATATCATGGCCGTACTTTCTGGAGAGTGCTATCTGCCCTCAATACTGAAGTATTAACAAAAAATTCATGGGTTCCAATCCAGATAAAACCCCACTGCTATAATACCAGACCCGTACTTGCGTGTTCGTCGGTCGAGACGTTTTTTGTTTGGAAAAATTTGCTCGTGAACCGATTTGTTCATGATCAGAGCAGTTCGTGACCCAACGTTCCACTATATATATATATATATATATATATATATATATATATATATATATATATATATATATATATATATATATATAGAGAGAGAGAGAGAGAGAGAGAGATGGGGATTATGAAAAGGTTTCACCACTTTGTGATATCACTGTTTGTAATTGTGTATTATATTTTCGTCTGTATTTTCTTTCAGATATCATCTATCTTTCTGTTACGACCGTGATTTTCATGGCATCAGCTGCGCCGATTCTAAATTCAAACAACGCAAATATACCTTGGGCACATCCATGTATGCCGAACGGACAACAGAAGAAAGACGACACAAACTCATTTTTGCCTGATTTCAAAGTTGCATATCTTATTGATAAAACGGAAAATACCCAGTCATTAGTGAATAGTTTATTACAGTTTTTGGTAAGTTGATGAGGACAAAATGGCTTCCTTATTTTGCTTGTCTTTCCCTAATACGCATTCCCAAAATTTATTCACAGAGTAGTTTATCGTTTTGAAATGTGTATTATTTGTCTTCTGGTTTTAACTTGCATTAATATTAACATTTATTTTAAGTGAAAACTTATTCATTTATACACTTAAGTAATACATTAACAGATGAATGTTTGAGCGTGCTGGCCTTGTTTAGATTGTTCATCATCGCAAGTAATGCGTTTTCTCCCCGAAACAGTAACTAAAATCAACTCAGTATAGTTCCAGTATAAACCACAAGTAGATATTTACCCTGATCTCCCTACTGAGATGGGATGTGACACAAAGTCGGCTATAATGGGAGGAACCCGAGCGCGTACATTCGGGTCAAGTAGAAAAATTCCCCGAGCCCACGTAGCCGTCGGTTGCGTTCGCCTCGGTGAGATGACCGATACCTCTCTCTAGTGCAATGAGAGTGTGCAGCCTCGGGCATCTGTTCCCCAGAGCTGAGTACCTCACAGTGTTATTTTCCTCAATTGCGCCACTGTCCTCCGACGGAGCCGCAACTGAGTCGCACTCTGCCCGAAGAGAGAGACGCAACTGAGAGATGATAAATCCTTACACGCTAAGTATAAACCGTAAGTAGGGTCTGTGGGTGTTGAACACACACAAATGTGCCTGAGCAGACGTCTGCAAGGGGGATTATCTAACCGGTCTAATAAACAGGTATACTCGGATACGAACGGCTAACCACCACATTTACAGATTGCCTTTTGTATTCCTTAAAAATAAGATTAAAATATACAGAGATTGGATTTTTTGATAATTGGTAGTCTCAGCTCTGAGGTTTAATTCATAAAAGTTAATTCAGTTGTGTGATTAAGAGTCAATGATATTCAGTAATTGAAAAGAAACTGTTTTTTAAGCATTAAAGTTATCTCCCTTGGATTTTGAAAAGTAAATTATTGTTCTCAAATTATTAAATCATCTACACAGAGCACTTAGACGTGGTGTAATGGTTAACAAACTCGATCAATTACGACTAATTACTGAGTCCGATCCTCCCTGGGAGCTCCATACTTCAGACCTTGTGTCACACCTAAATTACGCTTAGTAAATTGATATAAATTTATAAATGTCTTAATAATACGAAAAAAGAGAGACGCTTTAAATTTATTTTTGAAATGGCGTAAAAAATTGGCTGCTATGTGAAAAAATTGATTGTTATATGAATAATTTTTTACCATTATAAAGCAGAAGCTAATAAAAAAGCAGAAGATAATAAAAAAGTAGTCAGTCGAAAAAATATAGTGAGAACGCCATGTTTATTTATGTATTTATGACTAGAAGAGAAAATGTCTGAAATTATTTTTTGTCACGTATATAGATGAAAATGAGAATTTTCACATTTTTTTTCGAATAGTAATCCCTTGGGATTAAGTAGGATTCTAGCTAGTTTGAGCTAAGAAAATCTTCGTGTTTAAATTAGTTTATATTATTTACTGGGAGACCAATTATATATATATATATATATATATATATATATGGAAGAATTTTTCTTTTATCTATTTTAAAAGAAAAATCATTTTGATCAAGAACTACTGAAGGAAATTTTGTAGAGAGATGATCTGCTGCCATAGAACCCCACGCGGCGTTTTTCTGGTGAACAGGGTAGGTAGACACCCGGCAAGAAGTAAAACAAGACTTTACAAAGAACGACAAATCCTTTTTATGTGACCAACGACCTTCTAGCTCAAGCGTTGGTATGTAGAATACCTAGGTTGTCCAGGCACGTAGTAAGCCCAATCGAAATTCTGGACCACTTTCTTTTTGTGTACATGCTTATAGAGTGAAATTAATCCAGTGCAATGACTTTCTCCACTTCCTCTTCGCAATCATTTCTTGATATTATATGTCACAACCAGGGTCATCTTAACAGCATTATGGGCCCCTGGGCAAACCAGTGTGCAGCGACCCCCACTCACAGGAATAAAAAATAAATGGTCGATAATATTAAACATATATTTAATTTATTGGCACTTCAACAAAACTGGTGTTGAAACATTAAAAATTTGCTGCATACAGCAACTAATCAACATGATAAATATTTGAACAATACACAAAGATTGAAAAACACAATAATACTCAGTAAGCCACACAGATTAGATGACACAGTATGAAATTACTACGAACTACTTATTATAAGAAAACATTTGCGGCATTTATTTTCAGAGAATTGCGTTATCATTATAATCAATGGCCTCCAGGAACAGAATATCATTTTCCATGCACATGAATGAAAGCCTGTTCAAACGATGCTGCCTCATTTTGCTACGAAGCAGATATAAGTTTCAGTCTTGAAAATGAACGTTCACCTGTGCAGTTGGTCACTATCATGCATTTGAACACTCAGATTGCAATTTCAACATTCGGGAATACAGATTTCAAACTATCGGAAATTATTTTTCCGTAAAATGCAGGGAGAGTTTCACAATTTTCATCTAGAGCCATGTTGTGCATGAGTTGTTCACGTTCATTTAAAAGGTTCTCATAATTCAGATTTTTGTGAAACATATGAGCTAGCTGTTCACACTTTTTTAGTGCATCAGAAGCAAGGATTTTAATTTCATTGAAGAAAGAAAACAGATTTCCAATCTGTGAATAAGCCTCTTCATATTTTGTCAATCCAAAGATTAGAGTGTCTAGAATAAGGAGGAAAGTTTCCACCTTGAAAATTTCGGTTTTACTGAGAAGTACCTTTTTTGTTGATCTATTATTTCAATTAAGAAACACACTTCGTTTTCCTTCCCGTTTTTTTTCCATCACTGTAATCTGTATCTGGACACATATTCTTGGCCTTGAATTTCTATTTGCTAAATTTGTCTCTAGTTTACTGAAGATAGGTTTTCATATACTCAAGAATATTGGTGGCAACAAGAATGTTCACATCCTTTGATTGTAGGATCTTGCTTGTTTTGTTCATACTTTCTAGCATGTCATTCCAAAGAATTGTGAAAAAGTTTGTTTCCAGGTTTTTCATTTCAGCTGATAGAGGTTAGAGTGAATGACTTATTTTCTAGAACCCCCTCCCCCATACAGAGCATGAACAACATCAAAATGTGCTGACCATCGTGTGTCAGACAGACGATTGATCAAAAAATCTTTTCCTAGAAATGATGTCAATACATTTCATGGTGAATAGAGTAACCATTCACGTTTTACACATTCACCATTCTGCAATTCATGTTTGATAAATACCTTGCCTTCATATTCTCTACTTCAACTATTTTATAAACTCTCTGTGAGTTTGAAAGATTGATATCATGATTCTGACATAATGAGGGCCCACTATGATTCCAGTAATCTATTGTTTTAGTATCATGAATGTTCTTTAGCCCCTGATATGTGTCTTGGATTGCCAACTCCTTTACTATTACAGATTTGGGTATTTCCTTTTGTAAAGTATCACCAGCAGTGGCAACAAGCAATGATGATATATCTGCTGAAACAGGATGATTGGTAGCAGGAATGGATGTAAATGTGGATGCTATATCAGAAGGAACAGTACTAGTGGCTGACATTGCAGGAATGGATGTTGATGTAGATGCTATATCTGTCTGAATGATATGAGTGGCTCTCATTGCATCTGTGTTGAGCCATGATGTTAATTTTGGAAATTTTCTTATTTTATCCTTCTCTGCAGTTCTCTTCTTCTGTGCTTCACTTAAAACATTACATTTCATTTCTTCTGTAAGGGTGATTCACGTGCAAATGTATATCTTAAATTTATAATATTTAGTCTCACACCAGGATGGAGGGTTATATAATATAAGTGTACTTGTAATAAGACCTAAATATTAAAGCACTCTGCTTCCATCATAAAGATGTACTTCCTTTAATTGTACGAACTGTATTTATTCTTAATACAAACTCCCTACTATCAGCTGAGTCACAAATCTACCAGACAAAACCTAGATCTAGCTTATTGGCATAGCTCGGGTGTCTGACATTGATCTAGCCTCATCTATGTGCATGTCTATAAGACTACATTCAACGCTTTTCTCAACTTGCACAATTAAAAAGCTTATCCATTCATATATTCACAAACTACCAATATCTCATGGTAGTTAGTACTGCATCATAAATTCATAATCTGGAATAACCATTACATCCTTATCGTAGAATGCTTCTGAACTGTACAATCTTAACCTATTCAAGTCTGAAAGGTCAATAGTTATTTTTTTTCTACTCTTCTTAAGTTTCAATTTCTACTTTTCCCTTTTAAGTTCATACCACACATTCAGTAATAATCTACCTTGAGTGGCTCCTGGACTTTGTATTAGGTGATTTTTTAAACAAATATTTTGACGTCTTCTACGCTAGCAATCTAATATTCTCTCAGCGATGATTATCATTGAATTCAGAGTTGCTTATATATGTTCTTCTATTTTCACAGGAAGGAAAGATTGAAGACCCCAAAGTAACACATTCTCTGCATATGGCACCGATAGCAGGTTTTCCCAAAGTTAACCAATCAGTGAAACAGGTATGTAAAGAAATTGTGATCGGTTTAGTTTTTCAGTACGTTAAGGCTAATCGAATGTAATAAGCAATTATTTTAGAGTCAGTAAGAAAAAAATCTTTTCGAACTATTTTCGAACTAATTCGGACTTCAGAATATTCAGCTGACAACACACGAAGAAGTTTCTATAGTTTGAAAAAGTTTTTTTTTTGTTTTACGGCATATCAACTTCAATGGGTTATTTAATGCCGACAAGATTTTTATTGCTGGTAATATTTTTTTTCAAATGTATTTCTGGTAATATTTTTTCTTCAAAATGTATCGCTTGTAATCTTCTTTTTTCAAAAAGTATAGCTGGTAATATCTTTTTCAAAAATGTATTGCTGGTAATAATTTTTTCTTCAAAAACTTATTGCTGGTAATAGATTTTTACAAAGTATTTCGGGTATTAAAACCTATTTATACACTTTCATAGTGTTTTGACCATAGTTCGAGGATTAACTATTTGCCCATAGCTGGGACCCTAACAGGTGCTACCACCTCGGGTCAGGGTGGACCTGGGAACACCAGCAATTAAGAGGTGGTTCCACGCTCCTCAAAACCTCCTGATCAGAGGCCTTACTGTTGGACGTAGTTTATCGTCTTACCCAGGATGCAGATGTAGTTTATCGTCATACCCAGGACGGAGTTTGGAAAGAAACGTTTTTATAACATTTATTGACCAATTCAACCATATATGATAGTTCTCCCCGCATCTCTTCAGGGCATAAGCGATCATGGTTCTACTCAACTTTCTATCACATATGGCTCTCAGCAGTTAGTAAGAGCTACCACCCCCAGTTACGCACATGCACACACACACACACACACACACACACACACACACACACACACACACACACACACACACACACACACACACACACACACATACATACATTTCTGTATTATTATAAAGAAATACGATATCTAGAGTTACTCGTTGAAAAATAATTCGACAGAGGAAAAAGATCTGGAATTTCAGTCATAAAACAAAAACAAAAAAAACCTATGCATGTTTAACGAAATATAGAAATATAATTTCTATTTTAATCTAATTTTTATTTATTTTTTGGCTAAAGAAATAAAGATGTCTGAATCAAAAAATTACCCCAGGTTCCTCCCACTGTCCTTGCAGGATAGCACCACCTATCCTATCTTTTACTGCTTAATTTATCGCTATATACCAGTTGACCTCCAAGAATCTAATTGTTGGCTTCAATAAACATTATAAAGTGTATAAACTAATTCCTTTTCTGCCGCAAAAGCACTAAGATGACGCTAGAAGTCGAATTTAATCTTATATCATTTGTACCTAATAACTCTCTCGGTTTCGCTAGAAATGCTTTATTTGGCGCAAAGTGGCACTATGTGCTCTTTGATAACCTCTGGTTACCATAAATGACTTTGAATAGCCACCCTCCAACCTTTCTCTCTGAGGCGGGTGTGGCGAGTCACTATCGCTACTTCTATGGAAAGTGCTCGGACGAACTACATACCTTGGTTCCGCCAATTTTAACATTCACGGCTAGGACCCGCCATGCCATTTACATAGTAGCAAATGACCCCACATCCCCTCCGTATTACATCAGCGAGAAGTAAATTCCACTCAAACAGCTTCTTCCCGCAAACCACTGCCCTGTAGAAGAGATTCCCAAGAGAATGATTCCGGATCACTACAATCTTAACCTGTTCAAATCTAGAGTTAACCGTTATATAATTTACCCCTTAATGTAACCCTCTAGATCAAGTGGCTCCCGAGCCTTGCACAGAGTGAACATTACTGTAAAAAAAAATACAACAGAAATGTTATCTTCCCATCCTATCTATGTAAGCTACACCGTAACGTAACCCTCTAACTCGAGTGGCTCCCAGGCCTTGTACTGAGTGAACCTTAGTGTAAAAAAATAAAAATAAAAACTTCTGAAAAAAAAATCTTCGAGTTCTCCATCAAATGCTGTTATTTAAGATTTCCAGTTCAGCTACGAAAAATCAAAAACAAAACAAACAACAAAAAAAAAAAACAAAAAAAAAGTATCTAGATCTTTACGACTGACCGTAAAATAAATTGCAAAACATGGCAAATATATAAGGATTTTCTACTTGTTATGTATTCCATCACATTTTTCTTTGTTTTTAGATAGAATTTCACTAATATATCATTTTTATCTGCTTTACAGCAAGACGTCTCCATTTATAGCGATCACTTTTCTCAATTGTCCAAAGCGGCCGTATTTCTTGAGAATATTCAGAATGACGGAAAAGATGAAGATCTCCAGTCCGCTTTCGAAGACCTCTTTATAGAGAACCTACGACAGATGTGCGAACTTCATCTTGCTCTCGTCAAACAAAGAACCCAACTTCCAGTTCCAGCCTCACGCTGTATTATCCCTGCAGAATTACGCAACCTAAAAAGTTCTTTCGCTTATTACAAAACAAACTACCAAATTTTGTATCATTATAAATTACTTTTGAACAACCATCTGTCTGAATACCGAAAGATCAAAAACAAGTCACCAATATCCCATCTTGTGTAATAATTGTCTTAATTCTTAGAATTTAGCGTAAAAAGGAATATTTTAGGGTAAAATATCAGAGTATATGACCCCCCTAACTCCGTCGTCTCCATATCGGTTCTTACCGATATGCTAAAAGTTAATTTCAGGTTTTGCAAAGGGATTTTGAGTTTGTTGGAAACCTGAAAGCATACATGTAGAATTATATTAATTTTTCCATAAAAAAAAAGAAAGAATACCACCTGTCATACTATAAAGCTGTATATAATTAAAAACGACCATTAATTTGTCATTTATTTTCGATACTGAGATCATTATTCGTAACAGTTATACGAACATTTTATATTATTCTGTGATAACGCTTTACAGTTTTATTACGCATTTATAGTTTTTTAAAATGATTAACGTTAGTCAAAAGTAATGGAACATTATGCAAATTTTCGGTTCATTCCTTTGCAAGTTTACACTGAACATCAAATAACATTTGACATTAAAAGAAACACAGAAATCTGAAGATGTAGCTAAACTAAAAAAAAAAAAAAATTAACCATCCTGCAAAAAGGACGATCTACAAAAAATTACTTATACTGTAATATTTTCTTCAGTTTTCCTTGCTGTAATATTTTTGTTGTTTTACATAATTTATATCCAATATGCGTTTTCAATGGATATTTTTATTTCATCAAAACATGAAGATATATGAATATTTTTTTAATAAAATCTACTCAGGTTACGAAATATCTATATCAATTTAATGCATATTATTTTGCTCATCTTTAAAGAGAGTTTCCTTTAATATTTTTATTTTAGACAATTCCAAAACGTGATAAAAAGAACACACATAAAATTAAATTTGAAACAGAAACAACTACTCTGACTATAAAATTGTTAATAATTTCATATTTTTTACAATATAAATCACACCTTAATTGCGCAAATTTTCTCGTAAAATTGTGTTCGGATATCTAAATAAATCTCCCCCTCAAAAAAAACTTGAAACAAAAATGAATGTAACTAATGAATAAAAAATATTTTGTGCCCATACTTACATATAAACACTTTCATGTATATTTATTTACAATCTATATATATATATGTAATTATTTATTTTTATATGAATAAATTATTTAATTTATTTTTTTTTTAAATATTGTTAATAATATTCGCATCATGAATTCTAACCTTTCATGTTCACAACATCAAAAAACTATAACTTATTGATACATTTTGGAACCTGTGATTGCAAATTATTTCGTGCCCTGAGTTAAATGTTACAAGTTTATATATGTTTATTTTGATTGTGTGTATTTTTTATAATTCATATAAATAAATTATTGAAAATATTAAAAAGAAAAAATAATGGTTCATTTCATTTATTCATAACCTTCGACCAAAAAATTCTAACCTTTCAGCTTCGCAATATATTAATAACTAAATCATATTAATATAGTTGGGAATTTTACAAAGAATTTACATGACCGGCGTAAATATATTCTCTTTCAAAACCCTAGCACATTTATACACACTGTGTGATAGATATTTTTTGTTTATAGAAGCTAAGTGTGCCTGTCTGTATATATGTATTTATGTGTCGATCAAAATGTGAAAACTGTTATAAAGCATGAAGAGGCACGGTGGAGTAATGGATATCAGCTCGGATGGAGGTAACGGAGAGCCGAGTTCCAATTCCAGTCGAATCCATTATATTCACTTACGTGCTTGGGAAAGGTGTGAATCCTCTTCTTCTCTCCCCAGCTATAACTCCCGGATTCTATAGCCTTGTACGGCAACTGGTATATCGCAGAAAGAAATGGCAACCTACTGAGGGGAAAAAATCTACCTCGTCAGTCATGTATCGAAAGATACATGATCGCCTAAGCGTATATCACGCATGGCGCATAAAATGTCTGAAAACTTAAATATCAAAATTATAGATTCACCTCTTTTTTTTTTTTTTTTTTTTCACCTATTATCCTTTTTCCAACATTTTGACATATCTAAGAGAAAAAAAATCTTTGATAGATTTTCTGTTTGGGAGAGAACAAAGTAATACAAAAACTGAAAGTATGTTAGTGAATATTTATAGAATGTTTGCACTTTATTTAATTACATAAAGAACATTTACCAGTAGAGATAACTGCAGTCTGAGAGAGAAAGGGTGATCTGATCATTGTGACAGGCCGTACGGTAGCAGGCAATCTGCTACTGTGAATGAGGACCAAACATGTTAATGTTCTCAGTACAACTTATAGAGGAATCGTTATTTGAAAACCCTGTGTGAACCAGGATAGTGCTTATAGTTTGTTTCCGGCTATTTGCTACACAAAGGTCTGTGCAAAATATTTTGCCGGGATCATAACAGACTCCGTAGAGGAACAGAGTGTGATTACTCTCTAAGTGTTTCTGGAGATGTACAAAATGGACGCCTATCAGAAGACATTGTTTTTGGGGTTTTTTTCCCCAATTATGATTAGGTCAGAGTATTAGCTTACTAATAAGTAAGAAATGTAGCCAAGTAGTATCTTATACACGAGTATCTATGCTTTCATTCAGATGTGGCATGTCATGATTTGGAAGGACGGAACCTCTACTGAAGATTTTATTTTAAATTCTGGGACTTTTATGTTCAGCTTGATATGTTTTGTGACGTTTTCAAATATAACATTTTGTTGTAATTAAAGAAGGCAGACACGCCTACTTAACGACCCTCGTACATATATATTTTTTTATGAATTCATCTGAAAAGGTTGAATTTAACATACTAGGATGATCAGAAGGTTTTACCAAAGCAAATAGAAAACCGATTTACGGCCACATCACGTTGAAACATTGGTTCCCGTATCATCATCGAAGTTAAGCAATATCGAGCCTGTTTAGTACCTAGATGTGTGCCCGCTTGCGAATACCAGGTGTTGTAAGCTTGGATGTGCGGATGGTGTAATAGATAATATAGTGGAATTGTTAATCGGAGAGCCGAGTTTCAATTTCCATTTGGTTCTTTATATTCACTTATGCGCAAATATCCTTGGGAAAGTTATGAATTCATCTCGTCTCCCCCCAGCTAAGGGTTAATTAGTAAAACATATCACTAAACAATTATTATCTCAAAAATTTTTTCGCAATCTAAAGATATTTTCTGGTTTTGAATAACATGAAAAGCCGTAAAAACGAGTCAATCAATCGATATAAAAACTAATGCAGTTTAAATTTATCTAAATATTATTTATTACAAATGTAAACTTTCGAGTTCATGTTTGAAGTAATCTTTACGTATGTATGTATGTATTTTATATGGGCCCGTGGCCGAGTGATTAGACACGGGTTCGAATCTCACCATGGTCGATTTGTCAGGAAGGAGATTCCTGATGTTATCGGTCTGGAGGGTGAAAGTGCCTTGAAAACTATACCATGGGTTGACCCAAGAGTTGTGAGTGAAATTGGGTAGACGGAACTATTGTGGGCCGTCGATAGCTGTGCTAGCACGAAGAAAAAAGTCATCGTGACCGAGCGTTTTAGTGTGATGATGTTGTTCAGATTATTGATCACGCTAGATAACACGCACTCTCCCAGAAACTCTAACTAAGGTCCGCTCAGCATAGTTGCAGTATAAACCACAGGTTGGCTCTGTGGGTGTCGAACAAACGCAAATGTGCCTGAGCGAGCGTCTGCAATAGGGATTGGCTAGCTGACCTAGTAGACGGGTATCCTCGAATACGAGTAGACAGCTATTATTATTTTTATGTATGTATGCGGTACTTTTGGAAAGTACCTGAAAACCATACCTCGGGTTACCCGTGAATCTGTCGATGGATGTACTAGCAAGAACTCACAAGTCATCGTGACCGGGGGTTTGAGAATACTGGCCTTTTTAAAAAGCTTGATCCCGTCAGGTTATGTAATCTCTCCCAGCAACTATAACTAAGGTCTACTCAGCATAGTTACAGTATAAACCACAGTGGGCTCTGTGGGATGAACGGACGATCGTAATAGAAGATCGTGCTAGAAGACGTGTGTGCTCAGAAAGGAGTAGCCATCCATTATATATATGTAAGTACCTAAGGTTTTAAGTTAATTTTGAAAAAGGAAAAATCTTTCTTGAAGTTTTTATTTTAGTTTGAATTTCAAGTTGATAGATTAGATTTAATATTTCCAATAAGCAAAATACTAATATTGCATTTCAGAACTAATTTAAATTGACTGGAAGGAATTTTTGTCTTGAAATTGGTAATCATCGCTGATTTTAGTGCCATTTTAGCATTTCGTCATTGCAACGTAATTCCTTTTATTAAAAATTTGTCAAAAATAAAATATACTTTTCTGAAACTTTATTCGGAAAATCTTAGCTGATTTAAATTTTAATTAAGCTGATTTGAAACAAATATTACTTATTTTAAGTTTATAACAGCACAGAAAAGGATTTTTAACACGACAGTAGTTGTTTATTTATGGTGTTGACATGTTGACAGCTTGAATGACAGATTGAAGTTTGTCTAATGTTTTTCTACGCCGTATATATGTGTGAAGAATAATTAAGGAATATAACGTGAGCGCCTTTTTTATGTAATTTTTAAGTACGCACTAATCTTAAAAAAATAGGAAAATATTCTCCGTAATCTAATCTTTTATTGAATTTTTAGGGAGTTTGGCTATAGTTACCGCTTTTATTTTCTTATAATGTCGTGTATGGACGTACGTATTTACAAAAGTCGGCACGTTTTCGCAAACGAACAAAAATTTTACACTCTTTTTAAAATATTGGTGTTCGGTGAATTGTACTAAGTTTTTCCATTTATGATTAGTAAATACAGATTTTGCTTAATAACAATATCACTTAAACCGGCTCAAATTAATACAGATTTTTAAAAGATTTAAAACTTTCTAAATTACTCTAATAAAATTTTTAAAAAAATGAAAACAATTCTTGTAAAAAAATCATTGTTCATCGAAAAAAAATTCTCAAGACAATAGTGTTCATCATATATTTTATTCATAAAAGCCATTAGCAGCTTTTCTAATTAAATAATGTCTTAGTTTTATTGTATTTTTTTATTTTACGATTCAGAGCTGATTTTTGGTAACTGTTGTTCCAAATTTACAAAAAGAATATGATGATTTCGATTTTCCAAGGAGTTCTGCATCTAATTAATATAAACATTAAGAGAATCACAATTTAATTTCACGTAATTTCATAAAACTGTGGCGGGGGAGTAAAAAAAATGTTTTTACCAAGATTTTCTATGAAAAAACATTTCTGAAATAATTTCATTCATTTGCTTATAAGTTCTGAAAGTTTCATTAAAATCCCACAACTATTTGATTTTTGCAAGAATTTCCAAATCAGTGTTTTTTGTATTGCAAAAAAAGAGGCTAAAATTTCCTATACTAATTTTTTGCCACCGTGCTCACGCAAAAAACAAAAAAAACATGATTTTCAACCAAAATTTTGCATGTCGCAAAAAGGATAAAAATATAATTTAATAATCAAAAAATCATTTGGTCTTTCCTCTTAATAATAACATAATGATAGAACTTTGTTTTTATTAAGTTTGGCTTATTTTTTTCATCATGGTATGCTAATTTTTAGCGAAACAGTGGTGGTACCAATATGCGTATGTGAATAACGTATCTACTCTCGTATACTCTGGAATCATGGATATTCTGGTTCAGTTATTTTTATAAATAGAAATTAAAACCTATTAACCTAGCCTGAATATTTGTGTTTCCAGTATAATTATTTAATTATCTATTTTATTCTTATATTTTATATTTCATTATTTTCTCTGTTTTTATCTTCCCTGATTTAAAAATATATATATAGAAGGTTTCGTATGACGCGTTTCGACACTCAGGACTTCAATGGACTAATAAAGTGATGCTTACGTTCATTCCACTACACATGCGCACGAAAGAGAGGTGAGACGTTTAAATTTAAATTAATTTAATATATATATATATATATATATATATATATATATATATATATAAAGAACAGTAAGATATATAATCCGGTGTTCTTATAGATAAAATAGTGCTCAATGTAAATTTACAGAGCATTAATATTATAAATTAATTGATGTTTTTTTCGCTACACAGTTCTAACCATGTTTCAAAAGTGGAAGCTGAAAGCTCCGAATTTAATTTTGTAATTGAATTAAAGACATTAGTTCCATTTCATCCTCAAGCGAAAATTGGCTTGAGGATGAAATGGAACTGTGTAACGAAAGAAAACATATTTTAAATCAATTAATTTATAATATATATATATCAATTAATTTATAATATATATATATATATATATATATATATATATATATATATATATATATATATATATATATATAGTCTAGCCGATTTTATTTAGTCAATTTGTGTTTATGTTTTCATCATATTTACTATTACACATTGTAATAACGGAAGACTTGTCAAGAAAGGTGAAATGTGGTAATAACATGGACATACATTTACGCGATTAAAATACTCTATATGTTTCTCTTAGCTGAGAAAACTTATTAAAGAAAATTAGCCCTCCGGTAATGTTTTATTGAGTGTAAAGGCCAGTAGACGAAATAAATACTGCTTACACACACACACACACACACACATATATATATATATATATATATATATATATATATATATCACATTGAATAAATTACAGACATTATGTCAGCTAATTTTTAATAAAATCCGTTAGAGGTGGTATTCTTTTCTAGTGTATTGTGTATCTCTTGCTTGCGTTTGTTGAGTGTTATAAAGTTAACATTATTTACTTTAATCTGCCTTTTCACAAGGCCACGTTTATATTGTCAGGTGATATTATTCCGGTGGGCTGCTGGATTATATAATTTAAAATTTGTGTATTTAAATTTTTAATATTGATCTTATTTTTTCAGGTTTGCAAACTTGACTTCATCGCTGAAATTCACATACTTGTTTTTATTGTTCAGGTTTACATTCTTAGTTTTATAATTCCAGCGTTCATACTTGTTTTATACAGACAAAAGTATGCAGGTGTAGGCTTTAAGAAAACTTTGTTCAGCTGAGAATACAGGGTTTGCGTATAGTGTCCTTCTATAATCCCAGTAAAGAGAAATAGCTTTCTCGAAGAGGAGAGTAACAAAACAAAAGAAGACCACTCTTGATTATTCATAACAATACACTCCTCCCAATATTAGTCAACAATACAGTATTAATTCTTCTCAATAATAATAAACTACTACTTTTCTACAAGATCGATATTCATTCTTTTGATAACGAGTCACATCAAGTACCATTCAATAAACCTCTTATACAAATCTTACAACTCCCACAAGAAACACCAATTATTCTTCCTACGTATCAAACACTTCCACACAACAAAGCATTGATATAGTATTCACTAGTCTAAACAATCTACTGTAAAACAAAGTATTGTTATAACAAAGTATCATTATAACTTCCACTATTCTCAACAATAGATTGATTCATTCACCGCCCAAACAAATCGCTACATGATCTTTTCCCCCGCTTAATATTAAATACTTATTCATCTAAAGTAGATTAGTGACAACAAAAAAAAAAAAAAAAAAAAAAAAAAAAAATGGAATATATTTACTGACTACAGTCAATATATATATTATCTTTCTTTCTGGAATATATTTACTGACTACAGCTAATCTATATAATATTATCTTTCTTCAGCATTACTCAAAAAGATTCTTAAACACATTAGATAAAAGTATATCCGATTCTGCCAAACTATTCCCAATTTAATTCCCATTCAAAATCCGATAAAATATACCTGTAATGAAAAAATACGCAGGTGTAGGCTTTCGGATAAGCTTTATTCAACTGAGAATACAAGGTTCGCGTATGGCACTGGATTAATTTCAAAATTGTATTATATATTAGTCTAGGGCTCCATGAGTAAAAATGAAAAAGTGTGACACGGTGGCTCACGTTAATCATATCAATTGAATTAAATTCTATGAAATACATTTGAATAATTAAAAAAAACAAAAAAAACTGAAAAACAAACAGGAGTATTCTGGTTCCTTCTACAGTCTTTTTTATTCTCTTTCGCTCCGAGTAGCCTCTTGTGTCACAGTATCAAGATTGCCTGTGTTGAATTGATTAAAATAAGAATTGAATGTATTTTGGCACCTTTGCATATTTATCCACAGTATTTCGATTAAATAAGACATAGCATTTGAATAAAGAAATAACAGATATACTGCCAAGACATTTTACAACAGAAAAGATAAGAAATAAAATGAAATGTGAAAAGTTCAAGCAACTTTAATTGTCTGTAGTTGATTACGCCCATTTTGCAAGAGCGAAAATAATACGTCGCCGAAAAAGAGATTGATTTTTTTTTCGAACCTCACGCCATCTGTAAATTTTCAGTGGGGACGATAATTCCAAAATCTCGCTGCAGTGAGATTTTATTAACCAAGGGGCGGTAATCCAACAATCTTTCAAATTTTCTTGTCTAATTCAAGTTTGCATACATGGTTCGATTGTTCAAGTTTACATACGAGTTTGCTGTCGTTTTAGCTTGCATATGCGGATTTATTGTTCAATTTTTCATGATTTGATTTATTGTTTTAAGTTTGCATGCTTGCTTTTATTAAATGAATTTGATATTTGGTTTTACTGTAGAATTTTGCGTACTTGGTTTTATCTTTTAAACTTGAACTCTTGTTTTATTGCACAAAATTGCATATTTGGTTTTATCGTTTATGTTTGCATGTTTGGCTTTATTATTACATTTTCTTTCTATTTGTTTCGTCGTCCAAGTTGCCATAGTTGTTTTCATTGTTCAGTTTTATGATTTGATATTATCGTTCAAACTTGCATATTTTTTATAGCTTAGTTTTATGGTTCAAGTTTGTATACTTGGTTTGGTTTGGTTTGTTTTACGACATATCAACCTCAATGGGTTATTTAATGCCGACAAAATTTTATTGCTGATAATATTTTTCTTCAAAAATGTATTGCTGGCAATATTTTTTTCTTCAAAAATGTATTGCTGGGAATCATTTTTTTTACAAAGTATATCTGGTATTAAAACCTATTTTTACATTTTCATGGGGTTTTGAGCCCAGTTTGGGGTATTAACTATTTGCCCATAACTGGAACCTTAACAACTGCTACAACCCCGGGTCAGGGTGAATTTGGGAACACCAGCAATTAAGAAATGGTTCCACGCTCGTCAAAACCTCCTGATCAGAGGCCTTGCTGTCGACGTAGTTTATCGTCTTACCCAGGACAGGTTTGTATATTTGGCTTTATTTTCTCAATTTTTATACTTGGTTTTTTGTCGTTCCAATTTGCGCACTTAGGGTTTTCATTAAATTTGCGTACTTGATGTTATCATTCAAGTTTGAATAGTTGCATTCATTTTCTAAATTTGTATGCTTGGTTTTATATTTCATGTTTCCTAGGTCGGTTTTATCAATGTGCAGGCACAAGAAAGCAGATCCCAAATTAATAAGCGAATGAACTTTATACATATTCTACTTCGTATTGTTAAAATAAGTATGAAAATAAAACAATTGTGTTGGGCCATTCATGATGATGTGTGCCAAGACAATTAATATTCAACGTTCTGGATTTTTCCTCGTGATGGACTCGCCAGCGTGTCAGCTTTCCCGATTACAAGTGTCCCCCCCATGATGGAATGAGCTTTCTATATCAAATACAAATGTAATAATTAAACAAACACAGACAATTGTTTTAATAATAAAAAGGAATAAGAACTTTATAAAGTCATCTGCACACCATCAGTTACTCAAGTCCTATGTGTAAGGATATTTTCAAAGCTAAAGATCATAGAGACAAGGTTAAGAAATTCGCTGTCTCAAGAGAATTTGGAATCATATATGTTGCTATCCACTGAAAAGAAATTGTTAGATGAATTGGATGCGAAAGCAATTATTGGTAGGTTCAAGCAATCATCTAGTGGATACGAACGGTTTCTTTTAATATAGTCGACTGCCTGCAATAATTTATTGTGCTTCTGAATTATCTGTTAATGTGTAAGCTATTACCAAATATCAACCAATTATTTAAAATTAAGGAAAAAATATAATTACAACAGTCTGTATTTATATTTGGTATCTGCTGCCAGAAATATGTACGGTACATTTAAACTGTGTAACTATTAAATAGTACAATTTTTTTTAACAAAAAGTTTACTTAGAACCATTTTTCATAAGTAAATTCTGAAAATTTTATATATTCGTTATAAAAATTAAATGATAGCATTGTAGTTTTTGGTGGTCCCCTTTGTCTCCTGGCAACTAATATTTTTAAACCCAGAACGCCACTGATTTTACCGGGGTTCGAACATAGACCTCTTACACGGTGAGAAATATATAGCCAACTCAGCTGCGAATCATTGACATTTTTACAAAGCACATCAAGCCTGTAATACTGTAACGTTATTAATTTTTACATATAATTATATCGACCCGTGTAATAACTTTTTTTTTAGTAATTCTCTAAAATAATTTTAATATTAAATAATTAACGTCAGAATTTGAAACTTTTCTCAAGACTTTTGTAACTATCTAGAAATTGTTTAATTATAGAATTACTTAGGATATTTAAAAATAAAATCCAAGTATTTTCTGGAGTTTGAAGAAACAAAAGACCATTTAGACATAGACACTGGTTTTAAAATGTAAACACTTCTGTGAACAATAAGAGTTTAGTTTTCGGACTTTCGAACAGAAGTCATTGACATAATGTCCTTTTCCAAGAAATAGCCAAGCATTCGACACACTGCAGTAACGCTGTAATATGACAGTCATGATTCACAACGTAATATTCAATCCGAGAATACCTTAAGCACCTCTCACCCACACACACCCCCATATATATATATATATATATATATATATATATATATATATATATATGGGGTGTATTTAGGCAGCTCATCATAATTCAAGCATGTTTCATTAAATAATATAGATATTTAATCGCTATTTATTTTTATAATAATCATTTCTAGTTCTCTAAATTTTTTCTTGATCTTAAGCTGAAATTCCTCAAGGAAGTCATCGTAGTTTTTGTTAAACCAAGTACTTTCGATCTCTTCCAGGATTAGCATCAATGGTGAATGAGCTAATACAAACTTAATGTAACTGTAATCATTGTGATAGTGATTTTAAATTTAACCGTTGTGGTTACGATATTTTGTAAACAAGCGTTCCCAGTACAAGTGTGATAACCAGTAATGGTAAAATTGCAAAATGGTAAGTTAAATGTTTGGTAACTGAAATGCATTTAAAAACATTGCTACTATACTCATAATAAATGTTGTTCAGTGTTGGTTGGTTACTTTTGATATAGAGGGTGTGAAGTTTTTGTTTATTAGTTTCATGGTGTATTATGCGGGTGTTGTTTTCCTGTGTTATGATGGCGTACAGGACCATGTCTTTAGATTTTGTGCGATAGAACTTGTATCGGATAAATGGAATCTAGATAATATATACATATAATAATAAAAATAATAATAGCTGACTACTTCTATTCGAGGATACCCGTCTACAAGGGCGGCTAGCCAATCCCTAAGGAGGCACGGTGGAGTGAAGGAGGCACGGTGGAGTAATGGATAGTGGCTTGGATTGAGAAATCGGAGAGCCGAGTTCGGATTCCAGTCGAATCCATTACATTCACTTACGTGAATCCTCTTTCTTCTCTCTCCAGCTATGGTTAAATAGCAGGACAGTTCTGGGTTCTATAGCCTTGGATGGCAACTGGTCTAGGAGAAGGAAAACTCTGAATTCAAACCTGCTCTTAGATGAGGGTGAATGGAGTCTCTCTGAGCCTTGGTTGGCAATCCATTTAGTGTAGGTATCACGATAAAAACACCCTTGATAGCCCTAGCGAAGCATCAAGAATTCAGCTATTTGACAAGATTATGAACTACACCAATCAAAGTATTGGTGAGTTCAATCTCGGCTGAGGCCGCAAGATGATGAGCCAATCCCTATTGCAGATGCTCGCTCAAGAACCCACCTGTGGTTTATATTGTAACTATGCTGAGCAGACCTTAGTTACAATTTCTGGGAGAGAGCGTGTTATCTAGCGTGATCAACAATTTGAACAAGGCTAGCACGCTCAAGCCTCGATGACTTGTGGCTATCGACTACCCTATCGTCTACCCAATTTCACTCACAAGGCTTGGGTCAACCCGTGGTATGGTTTTCAGGCACTTTCCAAAAGTGCTGCACGCTGGGATCGACCTCGATAACACCAGGAAGTCTCCTTTCTGACAAATCCACTATGGTGAGATTCGAACCCGGATCTCATGGTAAGAAAGTGAATGTTCTAAGGAATTGGAGGCTGAAAAGTTCGTTGCTTGACAAGAAGAGGCGAAATGAATTATAATATTTGCTAACTTGGTTAGATTTTGATCAGTTGATCGAACAGGGGACTTTTCAGTACCCCTTGTGTATAACAAAACAGTGCGACAACTATCTATACACTCGTCATATAATCATCCACATATATAAAACAGCATGTGCATTCATGTTCTTATAATATATATGAATATATATGATTGCACACACACATGCACACACATGCAAACACATCTCTCTCTCTCTCTCTCTCTATATATATATATATATATATATATATATATATATATATATATATATAAACACATATATATACAAACACACACACACACACACATATATATATATATATATATATATATATATATATATATATATATATATATATATATGTGTGTGTGTGTGGACACAAACGTATACAGTCGTCAGCGAGATTATTCGTACAACCATCAATTTTGAATATTTTTATACATTTCTCAGAATCTAATGCCCGTATGATGCCAGATTTTTTATATATTAATAAGTACAGAGAAAGGAATATAAAACTCAATTTTCAGAGCAATAGGTTACATCCAACAAATTTGACAAGCGAATTATGCAAACTAGGAAAAAAACAAAATTATTCATACAGAAGGAAATATCGTTTTAAATTGATTGATTCGTATAAGTAATTTACATAATTATTTTATTGGTGAAGCCTTCAAGACTATTTATTCAGTAGAACATTTGTGACAATTCCAGCAAAGAACATCACGTGGTGCATAGAGTGTCACCATTTTTATTCTTACGTTAACAACAGAATGGGAAAGACAAAGGAGCTTAGTGTTGACTTGAGACAGAGAATTATTAACTTCCACAAGTCGGGAAATAGTTACGGGACTATTTCAAACCGGTAAGCTATCTCTAGATCTAAGGTACAGTCAGTTATAAACAAGTTGAAACAGTTTGCTACGACAGAGAATTTGCCTGGGCGTGGAAGAAAATCGAAATTGTCACCGAGAATTGTCCGAAAACTGTGTCGCGAGGTTAATATAAACCCAAGAGTTGTTTTGAAAGACATCGACTAAATGTTTGATACGATGGGTATCAGCCTAAGTACTCGCACAGTACAACGTTGTTTAAATAGAAATTGGGTTGTATGAAACCGACCACGACAAACCCCTCTTCTCAATGTAACATTTTTACTTGGATTAATTTTGTTAAAACTTTCATGGACAAAGAAAATTAATTTTTGGGAACAAGTAATATGGAGTGATAAAACAAAAATTGAGCTTTATTTACATTATTCGGACTATTGTCCTCATCTATGTCGCCATATTTATTACAACGTTTCGGCCGTTGTACGCTCCGGCCTTCTTCAGGTGGTTGGAATGTCGAACTGAACATGGCACAGTGGATAAAGGCGTTAGTTAGATCCAGTGACATGAGCCAAAGAGTGTGAGTTCGATACCCGGTTAAGGCAGTGGAGAACTTTCAGAGGGAAATTAACAGGAGATAACTGATAACTGACATCCATTAAACATGGCACGTGGAACTAGAACAGTCTACGCCAGTGAGCGAAATAAAGGGTTCAGTTCGACATTCCAACCACCTGAAGAAGGCCTAAGCGTACAAAGGCCGAAACGTTATAATAAATATGGCGAAAAAGATGAGGACAATAGTCCGAATAATGTAAATAATGTATATAATACCTCATCTCAGAAATATAGACAAAAAATGAGCTTTTTGGACATAATGATGTACAGAAGATTTGGAATAAGAAAGGTGAGGCTTTCCTCCGAAACAACACAGGGTCAACATTAAAACATGGAGGCGGATCTATCGATGGTTTTTTGGGGTTGTTTTAGCTCAAGGGGGACTAGACAATAAGAGGAATAATGAAATCTGCAGACTATATCAAAATTCTGGATGAAAATCTACAACTATCAGCGCAATCTAGGTCGGCGATTTATTTTCCAACAAGATAATGATCCCAAACGTACGTGTAAATCAGTGACTGCGTGGCTTCAGAAAAAGAAGATTACACTTCTGCCATGGCCTTCAATGAGTCCTGACTTGAATCCTATTGAAAACATATGGCAAGAATTGAAAGTTTGAGGAAATCGTCGGTCACCAAAATACATTCAAGAATTAGAACGAGTAACCATTGGAGAATAGAAAATACCAGAAAAGTCTTGTTCAAATCTCATCAAAAACTTTAGAAAAAGATTGCAGCAAGTTAGAAAGATGAAAGGTCATGCAATTGAGTATTAATATCGTGAAAATTGTTAAATCTTTTTCTATTTTTCATTGAGTACGAATAATTTTGTCTTTTCCTATTTTGCATAATTCGCCTTTCAAATTTGTTGTATTTAACCTATTGTTCTGAAAATTGAGTTTTTAAAAAAAAAAATTTCTTGTATTTATTAACATATAAAAAACCTGGAATCATACGGGCATTAGATTCTGATAAATGGATAAAAATATTCAAAATTAATGGATGCACGAATAATTTCGTCGTTGACTGTACATATAATTAATCCAATCCTTGTTGCAGATGGCTGCACAGGCACATTTGTGTTTGTTCAACATCTACTGTGGTTTATACTGCAATTATGCTGAGCGGTCATTACTTACAGTTTCTGGAAGAGAGCGCTTAATCTGGGGCGATCATTAGTTTGAAGAAGACCAATACGTTCAAACCCTCGGTCACGCTTACTTGTGAGTTCGGGTTAGCACAACGATCAACGAACAACACCGTCTACCCAATTTCACCCACAAGGATTTAGTTAAGTCGTATTTTTCCCACACTTTCCAAAGATACCACACACTAGGATTGTCCAACTAATCCGATAGCATCAAGATGTCAACTCCCTAACAAATTGAACCCGACGATATTTGAACCCGACATTCATAATATATATATATATATATATATATATATATAAAGCAGTGCTCAATGTAATACAACAGAGGAATTAAGTTATTAATAAATATACATTTTTTCCTCATCAGTTGCACGACTCGGAGTTTCCAGGTGCTTAGTAGAGAATGACCATTGGATAATTCAAATTTGAATAAAAATATCTGGTTTAAGCAATGTTGGTGCAGTCCATATATTATAAGGGGATTACTGGTTTTAATAAAAAAAAATATTGTATCTAAAATAGATGGGATTTATGTTTTATTTTTAAAACGGGGATTTTTTTAAAAATTGTATTAGAATAAACGCACCAGTGACTATAAAAAAAATATATGATTAAAATAAGAAGAAAATTTAAAAAAAAAGAAAACACGATGACCTGTGTGTCCGGTGATATATATATATATATATATATATATATATATATATATATATATATATATATATTATATAATTATTTGGCGAGCAATCACTCTTTTATACAGGTTTCATTGAAGACGACTGACATGACACAGCGATTAAACTTATTATTTACTATATATATATATATATATATATATATATATATATATATATATATATATATCATCGCCTATCGGACCCCGTGTCTTGAGAGTCTATTGGGCCTGAAACTCACCTTAGATATCAAGTGGATCCATCGCTAAGGAGGTAGAAAATACGGTCGGTTTCATGTAGCGCTCCAATAAGTACCTGTCTCTTCGTGCAATCCTCTAACTTTACAAGAGGCAAATCAGGCCTAAAATAGAATACTGCTGTCATCTTTGGACAAGCGATGTCTAGTCCTCACTTCTAACTCCCGATATAGTTCAAAAGCGTCTCCGCTTCATTGTAGGCGACAAATTATTTTCCACCTTGCTACACTACTCTCACAGCCGTGATGTGACAAACCTCTCACTACGCTATCGCTACTCCCATTCATCGCTATATCTCTACTCCCAACTACATTCATTGGTTTCACCAGTTAGAACCGTCACGGGTACGATATTCCATGCCGTTCACATTGTTGCAAACCACCCTCATTCCTTTGATGTGAAATATGCTCCACTGGAGTAACTTCTTCCCGTGAATTACTGCTCCATGGACCCGACACCTAATAGATTGTTTCCCCGATCACTACAATCTTAACCTGTTCAACTCTAAGGTTAACCGTTATTTTCCCAACCAATCCGTATAAAATGTGTTTCTTACTCTGTAACCCTCTACCTCTAGTGGCCTCCGAACCTTGTACAAGATGAACCTCACCTTAAAATCTCTCTCTCTCTTTCTCTCTCTCTCTCTCTCTCTCCATATATATATATATATATATGTGTGTGTGTGTAGAGAGAGAGAGAGAGAGAGAGAGAGAGAGAGAGAGCGAGCGTGTGTTTCTACGGGTTAAAGAGACGAAAGAACGGATTCGAGTCTGGCTCTACTGTTGAACAACGTTCCTTATTTAAATGTTAGTCGGATCGGATAAGCTACTTCTGATTTGTCCATAAATCAAAGAAAGACGTTTGTTTTCAAACTATAGCAATTAATCGAATGTTGGTTAAATCCTGTTGAAGTTCGAATGCACCCTTTCCTTCTTGACTCTAAACAATTGTTTCATAGATTTGAATTTGGATTTACTTCAAGTTACTACAATATTTGCATCCTTATCTGTATAGTTCAAGTCTTTACGCATGTTTTTATCTTTCATGTTTGCATATTTAGTTCTGTATTACAAATTTGCCCAGTTCGTTGCCATGTTCATCTTTACAAAATTGATTCATTTTACAGGTTTGTATATCTGGTTTCATCTCCTAAATTTGCATGCTTGGTCTCATCTTTATTTTGCATACACTGTTTTATTGTTCATGCTGCAGAGATGTCTACACGAAACTTAAATGGAAAAGCGAACGAATTTTACACACACATTTCTTACGTCTTGTACAAAGAGGTAGGAATACAGAAAGATCATGTTACGCCAGTCCCACAAAGGCAATTAATATTCGACATCTTGTCTTTTGCCCATGTTCGAACATGAGCCTCTAACACAGACGGAATATATGTAAAACAAAAATTAGCCGACGTTTAAATATTCACTAAGCTCAACAAGACCACAATAGTAAGGTCATAAATCTTCTATGTGTCGTGTCCCTTCACGCCATGGGCGATGATCAGTACTTCCTGTCCCTTACAGCTATTAGTAATGTTTATCTTTTTACCATCCCTTCCACTCCTTCTGTCATCAATTCACATAAGTTTTTTTCGTGTGGGTGGCCTATCTCCTTCGCCTTCTATATGTCCTGTAAGTATCATATTTTCCAAGCTCTCCTTCCTCATTATGTGTATTAGAAATTTCAGCTTCCTCTTTTTGATTCTATGTGTCTTTTCTTTTCTATTTTACTTACAACTCCCTTGTTTCTTGCATGCTCCGTTAATGTAGTATTCTTCTGTAGAACCGCATTTCTGTTGCATCTAGTCGCCTCTTCATTTGTGAGAAAATTGTCCAGAATTTATCCCACCGCTGATATAAGAGGAATGATATTGCATAACACTCCAACACTCTTTTCTTTATTTCTCGCGAGCTTTGCCTATTTCTTAGTACTTTGTTTAATTTTCCTTATTTTAATTCACGATCGGACTTCGGTGCTAATTTTTCCATAATGTATATTCAAATAATTTTAAGAACTTTTAGCTTTTTAAAATTAATTCTACAAAATATTCTTAATATTAAAAACAATTGTCACAGACTGGAAATTTTCCAGGAACTCATTGCAATTATCCAGAATTTGTTTATTTAATGGGCAGATAAAATTCACCTATATATATATAAAACAAAAAGCCATTTAGATAGTAAAATTGTTTTTAAGATGTTATCAATTTATAAATATTTTGGGAAATAATAAAGTTTAGTTTTGCAATTTCGTAATATTTTTAGTAGAAATCATTGACGTAATGTCCTGTTCCAAGAAATTGGGAAATATTCGGTACACTACAGTAACGCCAATATATATATATATATATATATATATATATATATAGGTCTGCTCTACGGTTGTATTGAGCTCTTCTGTTGGTTAGTCGTTTAGTCGTATCGGAGTTTTTTCTTTGGGCTTCAAACCTGCATCTGTGCGATTTTTTCCGACAGACTTTCATGTTTCTAGTTCTTTTTTTTTTTAAACCTTTTTTTCCCTCGAGATTGATTTGATTATTGGCAAATCAAAAATTCGAGGGTTTTTCGAAAAACGTATAGTTATATATATATATATATATATATATATATATATATATATATATATATATATATATATATATATGTATGTATGTATTATGAAATGGACAAAGTCCGATAATTAATTTTAAAACATTTTTATGTTTATACATTCTTTATATATATATATATATATATATATATATATATATATATATATATATATATATATATACGCATTATATATATATATATATATATATTGAGATATGTTTCGTTAAATAATTTAGACAGGTTATGTCTACTTATTTTCAATTGGACCCTTTCATATTCAGGGACAATCTTTTTGATGTCATTACAATCAGGGTGTTGTTTTTGTTTCAAGACAAATATAGTACTGTTTATTATTTTCAAAGACAAAATTGCTGTGTTCATCTGAAAATTGAAACTTTTTACGAGTGAAGTGAAGAACGCTGAGTTTGGTGCAATTAGTTGAGTAACGCTTCAGAGGAGGTGTCGATGTATATATACATAGTTACATATGAATAAGCACATTTCGAAAATACTAGACTGTTTGTATCTATTTACATATCAGCATATTTGATACAATGTTCGCATGCAAAAATTGATATATATATATATATATATATATATATATATATATATATATATATTCTTTCTAAATATAATTGAAAATTAAAAAGTAAGGTGGCAATAGACCCATAATTACTTAGAAGATAATAGGAAGAACCAACTTTTACAATGGCAAAGGTAAAAGATGTAACCTACGCCTTGTAGGAAAATTGTAACTATTTTAAAAAATTTAAATAACCTTAATTTGTTAAACAAGAGAAAGGAATTAATGGTTACATGTAGGCATAAAAACAAGTAACTGATGAAGCATGTTCAATAAGATTGCTTTCAACTGAAAATTATACATTCCTTTTTCATTAATTTTGTTACTTCTCTTTAAGTGATTTTTATGCATAAGTGCATAAACACTAGCTCGAATTACTTTGGTTTTATTTGTATATATGTGTAGTTTTTTAAATACCTTCTCACATCTAATGATTATATGAATCACATGTTAGTTACAATATGCATTGCCTCTTCTATGATGCGAGTAGGATAACTGTGTTTGTGACTTTATATATATTTTTAATCGGTTCCGTCCCATGCATGGCAGTAAAGTTACTAAGATACATGGGGTTACCGGGTGTGGAAGAATTAGGAACAGAATCATTAATAATAAGCGGGAAGAGAAAAGAGTAACAAGGACAGTAGAAAGTGATTGAAATTGCATTTAATTTTTTGCAGATTAAAGCTGTCTGGAAAACATAGCACCGGAAGTGATTTCCACAAGCGAGAAAAGAAACTGTTAGCATAGAATTTACGATTACATCTCGCCTGCTCAACGGTAAATTGATGAGATCTCGACGTCAATCTAGTACTACTCTTCAATTATAAAAAAAAAAAAATCTAGGTACCATTGCGAAGAGCTCATCTAAACAATAACCATGAAAGTATTTATTGAAAAGATACAAAGGGGCAACTTTATGGCGATGGGAAAGTGATTGAAGCCGAGGCTCCAGATCAAGACCAATAACATTACCGAATGAATTTTATCAAGAAGTTTAAGATAAATAGCAGGGGCACCAGACCATCTGTAGCAGCAATATTCTAAGCATGGACTGGGGAGAAAAACCGTCTCGCACTTCACAATGAACCAATTTTCTTAGCAGGTGACCTAGCAGTAGATTCAATATAGTCTTTTTACTTCATGTCAGCTGAGAATAAAAGGTTAAGAAGGAAAGAGCGATAATAGCAACTGGACAGCAACCGACATTGGTACAGGCTACTCGGTTAATATTACCATGACTACTACCAGCTGTGGATAGAATATTCAGCAAACACTGAATATAAACAAGAAAATGAAATAGAATTAGTAAATTAAATAATAATGAATAATAATAAAAGAAATACATTTTCCAATAAAGGAATCGGAAATTTTATTTCTCCACTTGGCTTCGTAAAACGCCCGTTAGGCTGCGCTGTTTAAGCCTAAAAGAACGACAAACATTTCCTTCTTTCTCTCTATATTTTCCCATTTTGCTCTAAGATGGAGAAGAACGTGAAAAAGCACGTTCCGCTGGAGTCCATCCACGCCCCGATCCAATGACGACTGAACTCTCCTTTCCACTTCCCAACGCATGGTGTTCGCACGTATCTTCCAAAACCTCCACCGATGTGGTAAATCAACCCTTTCTTTGGCCGTTCCAACTCAGCGCAAGTCTGACATATGCTCGACCGTTATAACCATGCTAAAACCTCCAACGATGGAGTATAAACTTTCCTTTGGTCGTTTCAACTCTGCGCAAGCCTAAATTGAGCGCGATTATTATAACGATGATTATACTTACTTACCCTAACTCCTTGACCAAAAAGAAAACGAACATACCCAAGAGACATTGAGAACTTTTATAAACGATAGCTTATATATAAAAAAAAAAGAAAATAAACCGTCCGTAGAAGAAACAAGTTTTTGTATGCTTCTTCTTTAATTGTTACCGTGTGAACCCGCACACATTCTACAGTATACACCAAACAGGCGAACTTTTAAATTCAATACGTTAAATAATTGTATGTGTCATTCTAAATATGTACAAATTAGTTGTATATATAACATCCTTATACAGCCAAAAAAAGCGATGGAATTAACACATGAATGGATCATTTACACAATTATATACAGAACTAGATGATACATACAGTATTGTGTATAATATGACTTGGGTATAATACGATACCGTGTTTCTGAAGCGAAAACAGTGAATAAAATACATTCTTGAGTATAATACAACCCAGCGATCTCGATGTATATATTTTGAAAATATGTACCGTATTATCCATTAAAATCTCAATGTCATATCCGCATATTTTGATTTAAATGATAACATAAGTACTCTGTTAATGTTGTTTTCAAACAAATCAAACTTAGTTTAAAGTTCATTAACCTTTTTTCAAATTATTATTAATAAAAATGATAATAAATTAAGATATATTTAAAGATATTCAATTTAATCATTTTTTCAAGTAAGAACTACAGCCAGCTTTACTTCTTCGAAAAATAATTATTTACTATTTATTTTGGAGGGTAATTTAGATTTTTTAAGTAAATAAAGTTTTACTTTCAAACATTAATTACTTACTCTTTTGAAAGGGAGTAGAATCAAGATACATTGAGAATATATTTTTGAAAAGCCATTATGTTTAAATTTCAAGTTATATTTGTATTCGATAAGAAAAAAAAAACTAATTAAATAAAAACTACAGAGACAGACATTAATTACGGTCAACATTAGTCGTGTTGAATATTTGTTTTACGAATTTAACTATTATTTAAATTAATTTTCGAAAAATAAGTCTTGCTATACTTTTTTTGCTTTAATGAAACTTAATTGAAAATTATTTACTTTTTTATGTTAGTTACAAACAAAGAAAAACAATGAAGTTTATTTTTTAAAGATTGAATAAAAAATTATTTCTCATAAGATGGCCG
Organism: Acanthosepion pharaonis; assembly: GCA_903632075.3. NCBI lineage: Eukaryota > Metazoa > Mollusca > Cephalopoda > Sepiida > Sepiidae > Acanthosepion > Acanthosepion pharaonis. The sequence continues at coordinate 1,715,396 of CAHIKZ030003604.1, read as the reverse complement.
AAAAATATTAATAAGTCAATAACACTACACACGTTAATAATTGTAGTTTTAAGTCGGACACACACACACACACACACACACATTCGAATATTTGAATAAATAAATATTAAACTTTTTGTCAAATATTTGTATTTAATATTCTTCTCTTAAATATACATTGTTTTTTTAATGTTCACTTTTTTTAAAGTTACGCTTTTATTTACTATAGATGTGAAAATAAATTGAAGAGGATAGAAAATTTTAAAATGCATACATTCATGGCGTTTAGCAAAATAAAGAAAGTAAAAACGAACGTTAATCACTAGTCTGGAATAAGAATTATTATTGTTGGTTGTTACTTTTTAATTCTGAGAATTTCGGAAGCATTCTAATGCATTTTTATTTTAAAATATCTTCGTAAATACAAAACATACAATACTAATTTTTTTACAAAAAGCTGGCGTGTGTGATAATGAGTCTGTATACATATTTACTTTGTCATAATTATTGTAATTTTTTAGTTTTAACCGGACACACAGGCACATACAGATAACTGCCCTTTATATATGTATATACTAGAAAATCAAGTTCATTACTGCAGGATCATGATTTGGGAAAAATCACTAATGTTAAAGTAATAACTAACCAGTCGACTCTTCCTCAATTCTTCAGTCATGCGTGTGTCTGTATTTTCGCTTCGGTCTGGAAATGGTGGGTGTGCTCTTTAGTGACGTTCGTCTTACGAGCAATCCCAAGCCACTCCGAGCCGGCTTCTCCGGGGCCTGTTTTCCCTTGGTCTTCTCAGCTTGCAGTTGGGGCTGTCGTTTATATGGGCGACTCCCCCTCCAAAATTTGATCTTGATATATCTAATGTCTCCATTCGACCGTTTTAATCTCAGGAGACCTTATTAAAAATATATAATATTTCCTTTGTTTCTTTTTTTAATTTTTTTTTTTTTTAGAATTTTCTGACATATCTTTCTGCAAAGATAATTATGTTCTTATGCGGTCAATATAAACTCATCTCAAACTTGGGGATTCACACAAATAGATGCTTCATTATTTTTCTCAAATAATTTGTAAGAACACACACATTTTGGACAGATAGCCTAATGAAACAAACTTTCACAATTTAACTTCTCAGGACCTAAAATATTCGGACAACTCATTAATCATGTCTTCTTATTGGCTGAAAGTAGTTAGGGTTGGGAATCTTGGTTTTGCTCAATTTTCCTGCACCTTGTCTAGTTAATATTGGATTCAATTCTCCTTGTAACTTTTCTTAAATTCTTATTATTTTAAAATTTAATTTTCAACGTGAGAATTTTGTTAATTATTATCCAGTTGGTAGCTGCTCCAACTCACCATTCTTTAATTTCATGTAATTAAACGTTTAAACAGCTTCCTGATATGCATTTAAGCATCGCTTAGTAAATCACTGTAATGATGTGATACAAACTGGAAATATTCTCTCATTTATATTACTCCCATTAATGTTGGATGTGATGCGGCATATGAAGAGAACACAGGGCAAATCTTTTCACAACGGCATCCTGTACGTGAAATGAGAAAGACGAGAGAAGTTGGGTTTGTTTCCTTTATATTTGTACTGTTTTATACAACATCACCCAGCAGGCATTAAGAAAAGTCTCCTGGCAATGTGAGATAATCCCAGAGATCCTTTTATTAATTCTTGACCACTTCCCGTTTTTTCTTCATTTTCAACGCGTAGTATAAAGTTTATAAGCCGAAACTTCTTTTTCTATGTGCTGGGTCCCAACAGGATCTGAATAAGACTCTTCACGACTTCCTGTCCTTTGTAGACCTTAACACAGTTTGTGTTTTTGCTATCTCACCTAATCCCTGTTCTACCAAACATTTACACAAGCTCGTTATGTAGGTTGTGAGCTGTTTTTCTCTGGCCCTGATGCTGTCAATATTTCCTGTGAGTGTCAAATTTTCCAAACCCTCTTTCTTCCTTATTATGTGCTCTGGAAATTTCAACTGTTTCTTTCTGCTACATATAAGTGAGCTTTTTGTTTCAATTTTCTCTTTCATATTGTCGTCACTCAGTTCAAGGTATTGCCGGCATAGAGCCACATTTCTAATGCCTCAAGGTCCTTCTCCATCTGTGATGAGATGGTCAAACATACACTGCCATATACGAGTACCGATATTACACAATTCAGTATGCTTTGTTTCTAATAAAATTTTCCTGCTTCTTAATACTTTGATTAACATTTGGAAGGCATTTTTCGCTATTACAATGCGTCTTCGGATTTCGGGGACAGATTTTCCGTCCACTGTTAAAACACTTCCAAGATATATTCATTTCTTCACTAGTTTAATTTTAGTATTTCCAATTTGTAATTCACAAGTTGAACGGTTTATTTCGCTGAAAACCATATATTTTGTCTTATAATTGATGTTTAATCTTTTCTTCTCGCTTTCTTTTATTACCTTCTGTAGGTTCCTGTAGTCTACTTTCCGCGTCTGCTATCAACAGTGTCATCAAATATTGTTAAGACTGTGGCCAGCAATAATGAATCTTAGAACTTCTAATTCTGTACTGGGTTAATATGCAGTTAGTGTTGAAACAGCAGGAATTCTTGCTTCATTTTCTACCTTACTATCAAAATGTGCTTTGTTAATATGATGCAGTTGTTAGCGCGAATGAAAATTTTATTACAAGTTATTACAGGTTATATAACGTGTTACTGTCATATTCTTTATCATAGATTTATAGGATAAATAATTTCCAAATATCAAGTGGTGCTGAAAAGTTCTCAGCCATACCTACTTCCTTAAACTCCTCTTCTGATATTCGAAGGAAAGTCGGTCGAGCTAGGAACTTTTAAAACCCCTCCATTCTTTCTTTCTTTCTTTCTTTCTTTCTTTCTTTCTTTCTTTCAATCAGTCTGCAGCTGAGTGTTTAAAACTTCTGGTTTCCGAACATGGGACGCGGTTTCGAATTTCACCATGGTCCATTTGACAGAAAGTGAGCTCTTGTTTTCATCAGCATTGGAATTGCCTGACAACCATGCCACGAGGTGACTCAAGCTTTGAGTGAAACTGTATAGACTATACTGTTTGAAGACCGCTCATGGTTGCATTAGCACTAAGTCACAAGTGACCGAGAGATTAAGTGTAGTGATCGTGTTGATAACACCAAATAATGCGCTCCCCACGTAACTGTAACTAAGGTCCGTACAGCATTGGTGTGCTCCTTATGATTTAAACAATCACTAATGTGCCTGAGCAGGCGTCTGCAGCAGGAATTGTCTAGTCGCTCTAACAGACGAGTAGCTGGTCATTACCTATTTATCTATGTATGTTGGTATGTTTATCGGTATATTTTCATCTACAGACCAATAAAAATACTTGACAGTAATGCCGTCAATCTTGGAAAGAAGGAATTGAACCGACAGATGTAATTTCAACTCAGAACTAATTTCAACTCGGAACTAATTTCACCTCGGAATTAATTTCAATTCGGAATTAATTATAATTCGGAATTAATTTCAACCTGGAAGTAATTTCAACTCGATTTTAAAAACCCTAAACCCTAACCCTAGCTCTTAGTTCCGAGTTGAAATTAATTCCAAGTTGAAATTAATTCAGCAGCCCAAGAAAAGCCATTATATTGAATGATGAGTGTGGTGAGCGGAAGGCACCCGCGCAGATTTCTTACTTACTGACACACTTAAAAAAATATAAACTTTGCGTGTGACACACTTATATGACCAAATAAATTGAAATACGTTTTACTTATTGAATTTAATCCGGTATTAAAAATGCAGCTAAATATATGTGGTATCTATAAAGTAAATGCAAGTCGTCAAGTAAATTTTATGAATCATCCTGACAAAATATAAACTTTAAATACAGATGTTTCTTCATAGAATATAATTTGGAAGACGAGCGTAGAATTACTGAATTTATATATTTACTTGTGGGAAAAATAAACGCAAGCTTGAGCATTTAAAAATTTCCATGTGTGGATTTTTGGGTGTTTAAAAAATAAGCGACACTTCTATATAAAATGTCATGTAAGAATATAAATATCTTTAAAAAAGTAAATTCTACCAAATCAATGCATACGAGCATTTGGATAATGTTTCACTATCGTTATCAGATCACAAGAAAAACTGTTTTGATACAAAAGGTTTTTTTACTAAGAAGTGCACATACCTTGAAATCATTATTTACGTCTACTGCAGGATTTATAGAAAGTTACTGAAAGAATCAACACAACTAATTCTGAGTGAAAGTTTTTCTTTGAAAACCAACAGAAAAAAAAAACAAAAAAAAAACAGATAACTATAGAAGACAAAGGTTTTCATTAATTAATAAAAATGGTTACAAAGACAGAGGCTGGCCGATTTTGAGAATTTGAAATTCCTTCACAAGGCAATTCATATTTCTGTTTCGTCGAAGAGATACAAAAGGATATAGAAAAAGGATTGTGTGCTAAAATGCTAAGAAGAATACAAGGTGAGTCATATTCACATATTTTAGAAGTTTACACACACACACACACACACACACACACACACACACACACACACACACACATATATATATATATATATATATATATATATATATATATACAAATGAGCCCGCAGTTTATTTAAACATTTTGCTTATTTTAAGCTTTATCTTTTATTCTTACTAAGATTATACACACACACACATATATATATATATATATATATATATATATAATTGTGCTTGTGTGTATGTTTATGAATGTGTGTGTGTGTTTGCGTGTGTGAGAGAAAGAGAGAGAGAGAGAGAGAGAGAGAGTGCGTGCGTGCACGCGTGTGTGGTTAGAAGATTGCTTGAAACGTGAAACTGACCAATACCATGCAATGTTGATTTAGGTATATACTACAAACACTATTTCCGTTATAAACACTTCACCGCCTCCACATAAGTATAGCACATTTTTAACAATATAAATGCACCCCCCACCACATACAGACAGACAAAGGCACTCACATACATGCATTTGTATTAAAACTTTCCTCCGCAAATATGTGCATGTGTGTCAGTGTTTAAACAGAAAGTATTTTCCACATAGTTGGAAAACTAAAGTAAAAGCTTATTCATTAGTCACTTAGAGTGACTATTATGAGGTAAAAATCACAGATCAAAACTCAAGTAATAACTATGTTACGTTGCACGAATGCACACACACACACACATATATATATATATATATGTGAAAATATATAGAAAATAGGACTTGTAAAACTTGTAAAATATATAACAAATAAAACTTGTAAAATATATAGAAAATAGGACTTGTAAAACTTGGGATGACCCATGCCCTTTATGCCTACACGAGAAACTACACATTATTAAGTTTCAAAATAATAAAAATCTATTAAATGAGTTAACGGTTTTTTGCCGACATCATCAAATTTTTGCATTGAATAATTAGCATAAAAACAAACAAACAATGAAATAATTTTTATAATCCATAGCCCTAATAAATAGTTTAAATACCCTACAAAAAAAGATAACCCTTTATGAAGTCGTCAAAAAACAAATGTTACGGCGGTTTTTTTTTTATATACACAAAAAAACCCTTTCAGAAAGAAATAAAATAAAAAATAAATAAATCTCCATAGACACGTAAACCAGACTAGGCGAAATCATCTTCCGTTTTAAATTTAGATACCCCCACCTTACCCTGACTTGACATCTATGAATGTAACTCTATACTGATAAAAATTATTAACACGCAACACACCTTCCTATTTAAACAATCGCTCTGGCTGTTACCATGGAAATTTTGATTTCAATAATGAATATGCTATTAAAACACGTAAATTTCAGAAATAAGTTATTCCAAAAAAAATTTCGCTTGAAGATGGAACAGAGCTTACTTTAATTCAATTTAATTCAATAAATTATATTGAAGTTTTCGGCTCTTGTTTTGAAACATGAGACCTCTTATGTAGCGTGTTGGAATCATATTTTTAAATAAATAATTATATATATATATTGAGAGATAGATAGATAGATAGATAGATAAACCCTAGTGAGTCAGACAAACCTACCCAGGTTTCACCTAAGGTTTCCCCTGATGATCCGCTTAGGTGAAACCTGGGTAGGTTTGTCTGGCTCACTAGGTTTATCTAGGTCTGCTCTACGGTTGTATTGAGCTCTTTTTAGTTAGTTGTTTACTCGTGTCGGGGTTTTTCCTTTGGGCTTTAAACACGTATCTGTGCGATTTTTTTTTCGACAGACTTTCATGTTTCTAGCACTTTCTTTTCTTAAAACATTTTTTCCTTCGTGATTGATTTGATTATTGGCAAATCAAAAATTCGAAGGTTTTTCGAAACGAGTATAGTTACCTATATATATATATATATATATATATATATATATATATATATATATATATATATATACATGCACAATGAAATTCAAAATTGCCTCGTATGGAGAATAGGCTTATTTCAGTCGACGAGATTCGTCAGTCTTATTCAACCCCGGTATAGACTGAGTTTGTGCCGCAATTAGAAGGGAACAGTTAAATTTGTAATTCCAACATGAGCTCAGTCTATATCGGGGTCGAAAAAGACTGACGAATCTCGTCGACTGAAATAAATCTATTTCTCATATGAGAGAATTTGGGATTTTATTTTGTACTAATTATTTACTCTGTAATAATAAATACACACACACACACACACACACATATATATATATATATATATATATATATATATATATATATATATATATAATATTCGAGGATGAAACAGGGCTTCTTACTTTAATTCAATTTAATTTTAATAATTATGTTGATGGTTTCGGCTCTCGTTTTTGAAACATGAGAACTCTTATGTAGCGAAGAAATCATATTTTTATAAAAAATAATTATAATCTAAGCTCTACTTCTGTATGGAGCAATGTTTTTAAAAAAATAAAAACAAAAATATTAAAGAACCCTGGATTATTTACCGAACGTGTTCTTTCCTATTTTTCTACATACCTGCACATACACACACACACACACACACACACACACGCACACAGAAACACACACTCACACACACACATATATTTTTTATTATTATTATTATTATTATTTTTGATTAAAAAGAATTATAAACGCAACTGTACATTTGTGCAAAACAAACAACAACAAAAAAACTTCATTATTTTCTAAATATCTGCTTGGTTGCTTTAATTCTCTAACCCTTTAGACGATCATGGCTCTCCACCCATTTCCTTTCTTCCATTATCTGTGAACAAACATGCATTCTTGGGAAAAAGTTTAGTATGCTTTCCCATTGCCGTCTACACGCTTTTGAATTCAGAGTTAATTTCTAGAATGACTGTCACCTGTATTTAGGGAGTTAAGTATACCTAGCTATTTAATCTGTATCTTAGATAGGGTAAATAGATTTATGCCTTTCAAAGTACCTGAGTGTGAAGTGAACGCAACGTTGGGGGAACTTGTACTCAACCCGTCGCTTCTATTTCTGTGCCGATACGCTACCAGCGCATTCGATATTTAATTATAGTTATTTATAATAAACCATTAATTTTTTTTATGTGTTTGTTTTACAGCATATCAACCCATTTCTTGCCGACAGTTAATTTTTTTGTCCCGTAAATAAAGCCTCTACTATAGATAGGTGTTGTTAGTAATTTTACTTTAAATAGGTATTTATACTTTAATAGTATTTTTATTTCTGCTTGGGGGTTGACTATTTACCCGTTGCTGGGACTCTAACATATGCAACCATCCCGAGTCAGGGTTGACCAGGGAATAACAGTAATGGTTCCACACTCGTCAACACCTTCAATCTGTCGATTCGAAGTTTTGCAGCCGGAGATAGTTAATAATTTAAAATTGTGGATGTACAAAATATATGACTCTCAGAATGTACGCTTATCAAGAGATATGAAGTCAACTTTTACGCAGGTTGCAACAAAATAAATAGAGGAGTTTCTAAATCAGATTTTAAAGTGCGATGGGCTAAACCGGATTCTAAGTTTTGAAGATTCTTAATACTAGATATTTTATCTGATCCTCTCAGAGAATAAATACATTTTAATATAATATCCTATTAAAATTATATAATGCATAAAATGATCTCTGTTTAGATACATTATTCGATTAAAATTATATAATACATAAATTGACGTACGCTTAGATATATTATATATCTTATATATAAAACAGAGTCTATGTGTGTGTGTCCAATCAACTCCTCCGCTCCTACTGGTCCGATTTCAATGATCCATCGCTCATTCAAAAGCCCTAGAAAAGTTAGGCACAGGGAACTATTTTCGTTGAGCTCAGATTCAGGATTGGCAGATAATGTGAGATTAAAAATATATATTAATATATTACACTAGGCATTATCGATGCTTTTATGGTTCAAGGGGAGTAACTCTTCCTTTCCTTTTGTATCCAAAATTGCAGTGCACGTTTTATTATAAACTAGCTTAAAAGCCGCCTTATCGGGCGGCATTTAAGCTAACTCCTCTGGAGGACTCTTGGTTTGGTCATCATCACAATAGCTAGGCAAGAGTAGATGCGATAAACTACAGAACAACTCAAATTGCTGTATTTAAATACTTAATTAATGTTTAAGCTCACGTTTTGAAAGTTCAACGATAATTCTTCCGTTGAAACTTAATTTAAAGACGATTTGATCTCCGTAGACCCTTATTTTCCATACAATTATTTTTATTTCATAGGTGACAGAATTGGCGACAATTTATAAGATAAAATTAATACAGTGTAAAGATGAGAAAATAGAATTACTTATACATTCAACATTTGAAGAGTTAGAGAAACATAATAAACGATTAAGTAAATCCTAGATCATGGAATCTATGAAGAAATGCGAAATTGGAGCTCTATTCTCCCACGAATTCTAAGATTAAAAAGACCCAGCTCTACTTTATAGTAATTTACACGCGGTATTTACTCTGTCCCCCCCTGAACAAGATGTGACACAAGGTCTATTTTTAGATTGGGACCCGAGCGCGTACATCCGGTACAGGAACAAAAATTGCCCTCAACCGTCGGTTGCGCTGGCCTCGGTGCGAGCACCGATCCGTTCCTCTAGTGCAATGGGAGGGCGCGGCCTCGGGCAGCTGTTCCCCAGGGCTGGACACCTCTCATTATTATTTTCCTCAGTTGCACCTCTATCCTCTGACAGAGAAGCCTCTGAGCGCACCCTGCCCAGACAGAGACGCAACTGAGAGATAATAAACCATGTGCTAATACCCGTGGGAAAGTTATTATTTATATTTGCATACGCTCTATCTCTGATATTGAGCACTTTATCCCATAAATATAGTACACCTTAAAACTATATTTCTTTTTATTTATATATATATATATATATATATATATATATATATATATATATATATATATATATATCCAAGGATGTTTAAACAGACGCGTTTTTTTTTTTTTTTTTTGTTTAAAATTATATCTCAGCTATAATTACACACTATAAGAAGGCTCCAGTTTTAATTTACGACAGGAAAATACGAATTAAATAACAAAGTTATGTTTCTGTTTTTCCCTCCCACGCAAAACATCCGCAGATACACAGTAATTATGCATACAAGTTCTGCTTAACCAATGAAAAGCATGCAACGCAAAAATAAAAAATAAAAAATACCAGCATTTTCTTTTCTCCGTCATATTTAATTTCTGACGAAGCTTAAATACAAGCGAAACATGTGAAATTTATAAAACCTTATTTGTTCCTCATCCTATTATTTATGTTTCTGTATAATTCAGGAGACACCTTTTTTTATTACAGTGATTCATTCAAATTTTATTTCAACTGTCATGGTTCTTATTCTCTATCGTTTCCAACAAATTGACGCACGGTCAGTGAAGACTGTCATGACGATTCATGTGCCGTGGGCACAGCCGTGTATTCCGACCAGCCCTTGGGTATTGGCAGCTCATCAGACCAATGTTGATATAGAAACTATTTTAAAAGACTTGATCAAAAAAATTCAGGATTCTTACGATCGTGTTGGATACATTCAAAATATAATGGTGAGTATTTTCAGATATAAGATGCATGGATTATATACAGCGACTGCATTTCATCTATAAAGCAGATCGTGTAAAGTCAGTGAAAATTTATATGCGATTATATATTTATATGCGCTTACCGGAAGGCTGAATGTTTCACTAAATCATTTTGCGTGAACATTTTGCTTCAAGATCTCTCTCTTTTTCTCTTCTATTTCTTTATATATATATATATATATATATATATATACAGACATGACAGAATTGAATAGACGCTCACAGAAACCGTTTATTTTATTAAACAAGTAATTTATACGAATTAAGTAATTATAAATGGTCATAAATTTAGTAACTAATACTTGATTGACATCCCTTTTGCTTTTTTTAATGCAAGGACCCTTCTAGTCATGCAAGCGACGAGTTCATGAATATCATCTTGAGGGATTTCTTGCCATGTTTGACGCAATAATCCTAAAAGTTCGGGCTTAGAAGTTGGCTTCCTGTTCTTTTTGCGGAGTTTTCGATCTAATATGCCCCAAAGGTGTTCAATAGGGTTAATATCCGGGGACTGACTTAGCCATGGAAGTTTATTGATCCCATTTTGTCTCAACCAATGTTGCGTTGCTTGAGCCGTGTGACATGGAGCTCCATCTTCCATAAATAGTCAGCTTTGTTCATTCTACTACTTGAGAATATTGGAAGGAGCCCTTTCTTTAATATAGAAACATATTTGATTGAATTAATGTTTCTTTCACACTCCACAAGCTCTGGGCGACCATCACTCCAAATTGCACCCCATACCATTACTGAAAGGACCCCATGTTTCACCGTTGGCTGCAGTCTTTTTAAATCAAACTGTTGACTACAGAGTCTCCATACCCATACTCTTCCACTGTCGGAAAATAATGCGAATCTTGACTCATCAGAGAAAATGACAGTGGTCCAAAAGGTCACAGGTCTCTCCACCATCTCATGAGCCCTATCCTTTTTGCGTTTGATATTGGCTGGATGGATAAGTGGTTTCCTTCTCGCAGCTCTGCCATAGTAGCCCAGCTTGTGAAGATACCTGACAGCTGTTCTGGAACTGACATCAACTTGTGTTGCTATGTCAGAGGCCTTGCAACGTGGATCCTGTTCAACACTTCTTTCGACAAGACACATGGTTCTTTCAGAGGGCCCAGGGCGGCCTGTATGAGGTTTTGTGCACTTCTTGTCCTCTCTGGTGAATTGTACGATCACTCCATTAACAGTAGAAAGTGGTATTGAAAGATTTTCAGATATTTTTCTTTGACTAAGACCACCTTCATGTTGGCCCACAATACGTCCTCGCTGAAATTCAGATAGGTCTGATGCTCCTTTGGTTCGTGACATGTTCCAGTATTGTTATCTGCAATTTTAATCAAATAATCTAAGTTAATTTTTCTTGGTTATTAAAAAAATCAAAAATAAAATTTATCTTGGTGTCTATTCAATTCTGTCATGTCTGTGTATATATATATATATATATATATATATATATATATATATATATATATATATATACACACACACACACACACATATATATATATATATTTAGAGAGAGAGAGAGAGAATTAATAGAAGTCAAAGTTTTGTCACTTAGCTTATTGATGTTACATTCAGCATACCGACTCCAGAGTTTCTCGTCAGGGAATATGCAAACAAAATATACGTTGAGTAGCCTAATATATGTATCTCCAATTGCGAAAAGCGTTTAAAAGTGATGCATAGTGTATTGATCATGAAACCAACCCTTAATAACATATATAGCAAAAGAATAAGACCACAATTTGAAATATGATGTGACGTTAAAAACACTGAAAATTATTTAATATATATTTATCTTTAAAATTGAGGCATAAATCTATCACATGATTCTAATATGGACTTTAAATCTTAACAAGGACTGTCGTCAATCGAAAGGTGGAAATACTTAAACAGTAGACATTTTCTTCATAATATAATATAATATAATCTCAAGAAAAATTAAATAGAAAGATTAATCATAGTACAATGTCTGTCGTCTTTAATGAAACATGTATAAATGAACGATTCCTGCTTAAATACACAATATATATATATATATATATATATATATATATATAAAATATAAAGTTTGTCACTTAACTGATTGCTATTATCTTCAGCATCCTGACTCTAGAGTTTCGTAGACGTACCCGTCCGTCCACACGTCAGTGGGCATCATCAACTGACTTCCTATATTTTTCGATTTTTCTTCTTATATTCACTTATTAATGGCTTAATTTTTTCATAGTATACATACATACATATATATATATATATATATATATATATATATATATATATATATATATATTGTGTGTCTCTGTTATGTGGATCAACAATTTATGGTGACTGTTGGTTTCAGGCTTGAGTGTAACCAATAGACCAACTTGATTTCATATCGCACTGAAGTATGAAACTAACAGGTAACCTGCAGTGTTCATCCCTATATCCATAAACGCTCTATCGGTCTTGGGTTTGTTTCCCCTTTAAATATAAGAAATTTTAACAATATCTATCTATCTATCTATCTATCTATCTATCTATGTGTGTGTGCTTTTGTAGGAAGTATAATAATACCCGAAACAAAAGTGGAGTTGATTAGACAAAGTGGGAAGGATTATAAATGATCTGTTTCACCGACGCAGCCGAAGCCAACATAGGGCGGTGAAACGCATCGGTTAAAATCTTTTCCACTTTGTCTAATCTCCCAACCACACACACACACACACACACACACACACACACACACACACACACACACACACACACACACATCCCACGCTTGTATATACAATAAGACTGGGTAAATTCCTATATAGTGCAAAAG
>CAHIKZ030003604.1:1397500-1697500 GCA_903632075.3 Acanthosepion pharaonis | reverse complement strand
GTGTAGAGTTCTAATTTCTTAATAGCAGACCCCCAACTCTCTCTCCCTCTCACTCCATCAGTCTCTAAATGCATACATATTCACGCATATTTATGTATCTGCCTCAATCAGCTTCTATCTATCTATCTATCTATCTATCTATCTATCTATCTAAATCCGCTCAGATCTAACTATGCATCTGTTTATCTATCTCAATCAACTCATATCTATCTATCTATCTATCTATCTATCTATCTATCTATCTATCTATCTATCTATCTATCTAATTACCTGTCAGTCTGTTCCTATCTATCTATGACTTGCATTTTATTTATAACCTATCGATGATTAATACATGTAATTATTAAGTGTAACTCGAAAAAAGTTTTGTTTATCGTCTCATGTGAATACAAAAGAATGTGATTTGTATACATACTGTTTACACGTGTTCCCCTTTTTTCACTTTTATTTATTTGCTCAGTTTATAAGGTTAGGAGACCCACAGATCATCGAAATTTTACAGCGAAAAAATCTGATTGGATTTCCTCTGATTAAGCAAGCATTAAAAAGAAAGAAAGTAAGTACACATACGATTTCACATTATATATCATTTATGGAGCATGTTGCTCAACTGCTTTCTCCATAAGTTTTCTATGGGGTTGAGGTCAGGAGATTGGGGCGCCCACATCATAACACTCACCTGCTTCTCATCAAAGTATTCCTTCATCAATTTCTGTTTGTGACAGGGAACATTATCCTGCATAAAAATGAGCTTGGTGGGGTCGATTTGCACCCTTTCAGCAGAAGGGAGCAGACAAGACTCTAAAATACTCTTGTACTGCTCGCTCCTGGTGGTCTTTTGAATAGGTTTTAAGAAACGAATTCCGTGAAAAGAAAAGCATCCCCAGAACATTATACTGAACGGATGTTGACAGTACTTACTGCTAAATTCAAAGAGCTTTCAAAGCTGCTTCTTCGGATTTTAGCTGGTTTATCCCTTGAATTTATCTCAACTTTCGTTTCATCGGAGAAGAGAACATTTAGTAAAAAAAATCAGGTGAGTCATTTTTATCGAACAGCACCGTATTTGTTTTAATAAATTCACCACAAGCAAAGTTATTAATGACACTAAGATGAAAGGGACTACTGGGAGTGAAAGAAAATGAAAAAAAAATCAGAAGGAACCGGAAACAAAAGATAAACAGGAAACAATATGGATGAATCTCTACTCATGTTTAAAAGACCTGGGAGGTGTGTTAATCGGACAATAGACTATCCTATCTACTATTAAAGATAGAGCATTAATAAGATTAATATAAATATAAAATTTGTCACTTAGCTGATTAATGTTAAGGAAGACCTTATAAAATGCCAGAAGCCAACACTTTATCATCAATTATGAACACGACTACAATGTACTGACCGTATTTGGAAATTAAAAATATGCCTACTTTCAGAAACCTTAGTACTTCCTATATATTATAATAGTATAACAAAATATGTTAATAGTATAACAAAATGGCGAATAGTTAAGACGAAAGTTTCCAGTATAACGGAAGCATATCTATAAAAGAACAATATGAATAAAAACAAAAGAAAAACGTTTCATCCTCTGATTGACTATATCAGGGCAAATGTAAGGATTTTATTTTACAACAAATATTTATAAACAAAAGTAAAAATCTTGTCAGTTGGTCATTTTATTTTAATTTTAAGTGATGCTCATAAATATTTATTAGGATAATCGGAGGTGAGCTCAGTAGAAATTAGGGTCATCGCAGGTCAACCTGCAATCCGTAAAAAAAAATTTCCACGCCTTCTTAATCCTATAAAGTGTCCCAGAAATTTCAACTTCCTCTTTTTAATTCTAAGTATGAGTATCCTTTTTGCTTTCCTTTCCGTTAAGGACAATGGAAACAAGGAGGATACAGTTTCCTCGTTGCTCATACGCTCCGTCAATGGCATGCCTAGTATTATTCTGTAGAACTACATTGTCCAGGATTCACTGCTTTATTTTAATCCTCTTACCTAAAGAAGGCAATAAAGACACTAAGTCGCAAGGGGTTGCTGAGTGTTAGAGAATATTACATAGTATTTTTTGTTTTTTGTTGGGAGGATATTTTCTTTTGAACAAATTGAAATACTTGAGCCACTATTTTAAAAAAATCTAACAAATATTATAGAACAAATTTGAGGGTATAATTTCGTAATATTGGTCATGAGATCTTTTGTTTACTTGTTAACGTGTGTTTTGCTTAATTTTTTTCATATCAAAAAGAGAAGCTCGTAAAAACAGTTTCTCCCGCAAGTGAAAAGTATAGATAACTAAATGACTCCACTTGATCCACTAAAACATCAAGAATTTTAAGGACTCAAGTGCTTTTACTAAGCAAAGTGGTACGACTGTCAACATATTTCGTAAAAAAGAGAGGGACATAAATGTTATTGACTTCTTTCTCTCTGTCTCTCTCTATCTCTCATTCTCACTCACTAAATCATTCACTCTACTTCTCTCTCTCTCTTTCTCTCTCTCTCTCTCTCTCTCAGCCAAACTTCTCCCTATTTGTACCTGAATCATAAATACCCATTCATGATATTAAAGAAAAAAGGAAAATTTCTAAACCTAAAAAGAACTGATGTTGTGACTATTTTGCCTCTGTATGTAATCTCTCCGTTGTAAGGATTTTATTCACAACAGTGTATAACGACTTATACCAAGTCACTCTGCAAGTACTACAGGTACCATGTAATCAATAATAACATCCAAAAATTTCCAGGAACCAGTTTTCTAAAGGACAGGTAATCTTTAGGAACCTATTCTGCTTATTTTCTTTTCAATCTGAGAATGGAAACAAATCATTTTATAGTAAATAAAAAGAATTAAACTGTTTTGATAATTTAATAAAAAACATTTATTAAGATATTTCCAGATTGAAATTTTGTTTTCATCATATTTCTGTTCAAAAGTATGATGCTTTTTGATGCTAATGTCATCAGCAGTGTCATAGTTTCTTAGTCACATTTGAACTGAATCGTTGCAGTCCCAACGATCCAATGGAAGATCTCTCAAATTTATGAATATAAGATTTGACACATTTTTAACTTCAAGACGGTTTCTTTGGCCAGAATAAATTATATACATCACAGAAAACCCACTTTCAGCCTCTGCAGAATTAACAGCAACAGTACTAATTATATTTTTAGCTCTTTGGATAGTTTTGGGTACATGTTTATAGTAATTTTCCGGTACGTTTTAAACGTAATCACGGGAATTTCATGGCGAAATATTTTGCAGAAGTCCGGTTACTCCACTTCAGCATCTTTCCAGGGAACTACAACTTCTTTCATATTTCAAGGTTCCAACAACCAGTTCAGTAAGCTTTTAGAATTATAAGAATCAGTTTGCGCGAATCGGTAGGAGGCTACCACTGAATGTAACCCATTACTACCTGCTGCATGTTTGAGTCACCGGTAACTAAACCGGTTCGCCCACCAGATTTTCTAGACACTCAACGATATTAAAAACAAAACCTGTCAAAGGGTAGATGAACGTTCTTGTAGACTGGGTTCCATAGGTATGTAAGCAGTCAGTGCTTGATTTGGCTGGTTGGTTGTTTTGTTTTATGGCATATCAACCACAGTGGGTCATTTAATGCCAACAATATTTTGGAATAGATTCATAGCGATAGTTTGGTAAAAAAAAAGGTGTGTATGTATACTTTTCCAAAAATGTATTGCTGGTAATATTTTTTTTCAAAAATATATTACTGATAATATTTTTTTTCAAAAATGTATTGCTGGTTATATTTTTTTTGAAAAATGTATTCTTGGTAATATTTTTTTTTTCAAAAATGTATTGCTGGTAATATTTTTTTTCAAAAATGTATTGCTGGTAATATTTTTTTTTGAAAAAATGTATTGCTGGTAATATTTTTTTTTTCAAAAATGTATTGCTGGTAATATTTTTTTTTTTGAAAAATGTATTCTTGGTAATATTTTTTTTTCAAAAATGTAGTGCTGGTAATATTTTTTTTTCAAAAATGTAGTGCTGGTAATTTTTTTTTTCAAAAATGTATTGCTGGTAATATTTTTTTCAAAAATATATTGCTGGAAATAACTTTTTTTACAAAGTATTTCTGGTAACTTATTTTTACACTTTCATAGTGTTTAAACCCTAGTTTGGGGGTTAACTATTTACCCATAGCTGGGACCCTAACAGGTGTTACCACCCCGGGTCAGGGTGGACCTGGGAACACCAGCAATTAAGAGGTGGTTTCACGCTCACAAAACCTCCTGATCAGATGCCTTGCTGTTGGACGTAGTTTATCGTCTTACCCAGGACGGAATTGTTAATGAAATCAAATAATTGCTTCATTTATCGTCATCCCCAGGACGCAGCAGTCAGAGCAATGATTATACAGCAATGTTAGGCGAAACGCTTCATACACGGAAGTCAATGGCCGGTGAACAGAGATTTCCCCGATTGAATCAACAGCCACATACCCGTGACCAAAGCGAAGATTCGACTTGGAGACATCGACTGTGCTCTAGTCTTGATTGGGATTGGCTCAGCTATGTCTACTAGACCAAAACATGATACTCATGAATAAACTGAAGATATATTGAGGGAAATGGTCATGTACTCCGTTGCGCGACAACCCTATGATCACACCCAATTATAGGACTGGTGTTGATGATTATGATGATGATCCATGACAACGTTTTAGGATTGCTTTAATCGTCATGTTATTCATGATCATCATAGAAGAGGATACGGTCATGTAAATGTGATAAAATATCATACATTAGAGAACAGGCTTATTTTAAAATATTTAACTAATTTGGGCAGATAATAAGAAAGTCAATTCAAAATTTAATAATATTTGAGATTCAAAAATAGCACACTTTGTTAATACGTAGCTCAATCTTGTAATGCTTATTTGGACATGACTCTCCACGACTTCCTGCTTTTAGTTGTTTTGAGTAGCTTTGGTCCCTTTACTATAACCCTTTGTCCGTGTTCTACCATCCATTCACACAAACTTGTTAAGTCCCTGTTTTTTGAATAGGAGTAAAGTTTTATCCCTTATTTTCTGTTTCGGATTCTGTCTCCGGTTCCTTCTAATGTCTACTCATTCTCTTTCATTCTCAGTAGCACATTTCATATTAGTGTCATTATCGCCTTGCTTGGGGTGAATTGATTTTTTTTTTAAAGAAAGTCGGTTACTCGTAGTTTTGACCGGCCTCAGAGTGTTTGATTACCGAGTACAACTTTTTTTCATTATGTGATCCAGAAATCTTGACTGTCTCTTTCTGATTGTAAATAATAGTTTTCTTTTTCTTTTTTTTTTGTAGTTTCTGTTTTCCTTAGAACTAGGAACTTCCACAAAATACGTGATACCTACGGATTAAAATGATTTTTTTAAATGAAAAAAAATCTTTCTTGAAGATTTAATTTTAATTTCAAGTTTATTTAAATTTAATATTTACAAATGAGCAAAATACTTTGCTGTATTTCAAAGACTAAATTAAATGTTCTAAAATAGCTGATTAGCGCATTTTTAGTCTTTCATAGCAATAAAATATATATTTCTGAAACTTTATTTGAGGAATATTAGCTGATTTAAAGTATAAGTAATCTGATTTGAAACAAATATTATTTACTTTTTAAAGTTTAAAATAACGCAGAAATGTATTTTTTAACCCAACAGTAGCTGTTTTGACGTCAACATATCATATTTAGGATATTATTGTCTTAAAAAACGACAGATCTATTGGTGTTCTAATTTTTTTAATTTAAAATAAAAATAAACGAAAACAATTCTTGGAATATTTCATTATTCATCGAAAAAGTTCTTTTTCTTAAGACAATAATATGCTTAATATATCTTATTATAAAAGAAATTAAAATATTTTTTAAAATTAAATAATGTTATAATTTTATTACGTTTTTATTTTTACGATTCAGAGCAGATTTTCTCTTTGACAAAAACAAACTGTGATTTAAATTCTCCAAGTTGCCCTGCTTTTAACAAATATAAATTCGAAGACCCTGGAATTTTAATTTCTCGAAATTTAATAAAATTTAGTAAGTGGGAGTAACAGATGTAAAAAAAAACAAACTATTTTTACTAAGATTTTCTAAAAAAAAGATTTAAAAAATTATTTAATTCATATGTGAACCAGTCCTGAAAATTTAATTAAAATCCATATTTGATTTTTGCAAGACTTTCCAAAACAATGTGATTTTTAACACCAAAAAAGACGCTAAACATTCATATCTTTTTTTTTTTTAATAAAATAATCAAAAATACTTTGCTCTTTCCTCTTAATAAGTATCATAATAATAACATAATTATATAATAATCTTAGTATCTGTCTATATTTCTGAGATGAGGTATTATGTACACTATTTACATTATTCGGACTATTGTCCTCATCTTTGTCGCCATATGAGCACTGGTAAAAATGTGGTTGCTGAAGACATTAGGTTTATAATACCTAGAAATTCATACATAGATGTCCTCAAAGACACGTGACACAGTGGATAAAGGCGTTAGTTAGATCCAGTGACAGGCCCCAAAGAGTGTGAGTGGAGAGTGGAATTAATAGGAGATAACTGATAACTGGCATCCATTAGCCATGGCACGTGGAACTAAAACTGTCCACCTCAGTGAGCGAAATAAAGGGTTCAATTGGACATTCCAGAAGGTCGAAACGTTGTAAAAAATATGGCGACAACGATGAGGATCATAGTCCGAGTAATGTAAATAGTGTACATAATAATCTTAATAACTTTGACGATAGAAACGTTTTTATCAAGATTGGGGTCTTTTTCATAATGGTATGCAGAAAATTTTGGGAGTATCTACTTAAAACTTACTCATTGCTTATGTGTTCTGTCTGTGGTACTTTCAGCATTCGTCAGTAGACCAATATCTCTCTCGCTTTAAGTGCCTTCAGTTGCAAAAATTTTGTCCAGTATTCACTGCCATATAGAAGAATAGCAATTCAGAACACTAGAGACATTTTCCTCTTCTATAATTTTTTTACTTAGTTTCTGGGAGGCATCTTTCGGTCATCAGATTCGACTTCTTAATTCTGTATCATATTTTCAATAGTCTTTTACTATAAAACTCTGTTTTTCCGCCTTTTCTTGATAATGACGTTCGCCATATATAACACATGAGTTGAGCCGTCTCTTTTACTTATAACTATGCATTTTCTCTTCTTACAGTTTACTGTTAGTTTTTTATTTTTTTAATTCTTGCTGTCATTTATTATCTAATATGAGAATTCTTTCAGTTTTTCTTGTTTTCTTTTCGTGAAAACTATGCAAAACCTATATTTCGAAATATTATAATTAAATACTTTGTTTATTCGTATTTTTAGGTGAGTACAGTAGATTTGCTGAGTGTAAATTACGACCAATTATCCAGCGTGGCTGTGTTTCTGGAACAGATATATCAAGATGAGCATGAGTTGGGAATGAAGAGTGAGCTTGAGGACGTGTTTGTTGCTCATTTGTCCCAGATGTGTGAAATCCAGAGAAGCTTTGCTGGCTTAGGCCTTTTGCAGAGCTTGCCGGTAGCAGATCGATCCATCATGCCAGCTAAAATTCGACGTCCTATAAACAATTTTAAGCGTTACATACGCGATATGATTACCATGTTAAAATATCGTGAACTCCTCGGCTTTTTCTTAATTCTTTACAATGGGAAAATTGAAAAGAAGCAAACAGCGGGGAGGTGGACAAGAGGAAAAGAAGGGAAAAAACTAAAAAGTGGAAAGTGACAAAGAAATATAAAACTTACTCAGTATAATGTAGGTACCTCCAAAAAGTTTCTAAAAAAGAACATACCATGATGAAAAAAGGCCCCAAATTTAAAAACAAAGTTTTATCGTCAAAATATTTATTAGTAAGAGTACTTTTTTGAAATTATTTTATTAGATATTTTAATAGTTCCTAGCACGTTTTGTTTAAAAAATTTTGTTTTTCTTGCTTCATGGGGTAGGCCAAAGATTAATTTAGGGACGTCAATCGTTTTTCTTTTTTGGTGTTAAAAACACATTATTTTGAAAGTCCTTGCAAAAATCAAATAATTGTCGGATTTTAATTAAATTTTCAGAACAAATTCACAAATTAATTAAATTATCATTTTATTTGTTTTAAGAAAATTTGGTAAAAATATTTTTTTATATCTGTTATCGTACATAATTAATTTTATTAAATTTCGAGTAATTAAATTTTCAGTCTCTACATATTTGTATTAAAAGCATGACACCTTGGAGAATTTAATTCATCAATTTGTTTTTGTCAAATAGAAACATCATTTACCGAAAGTCTGCTCTGAATCGTCAAATAAAAAATACAACAAAGCTATGACATTATTTAATTAGAAAAGCTTTTATTTGCTTTTATAGATAAAGTAAGGACACTATTATCTTCACAAAAAAATTCTGTGAGTAATGAATTTTTGCAAGAATTGTTTTCATTTTTTTAAATTTTAATTAAAAAATTATTAATTTTTCAATCTTTTAAATTTCTGTATTAATTTCAGCCTTTTAGATGATGTTATTAAGTAAAACTACATTTAGTAATCATAAAAACACAAATCATCAAACAATATTTTTAAAAGAATTTTGAATTTTTTTGTATGTGTATAAACAAACGTAATCCATTTTTTTTTAAGTTCATTTACATGATATTATCATTTATTGTAAATAATTACAGAAAGTTTAAAGTTTTCTAAAGTTCAATAAACATTAGATTACTGAGAATATTTTCCTAATTTTTTAAGATTGCTGAGTACTTTAAAATTATATAAAAAAGGGGCATACGTCATTTTCTTAAATTATGTTTTTGCATATAAAATCTCCGTAGCACAACATTAGATCTGTCATCAGGCTGTCAACGGATAAAAACAGTTACTGTTGGGTTAAAAACACAGTTAGTGTCGTGTTAAAAAATCATTCCTGCCATATTTTAAGCTTAAAGTATATAACATTTGTTTCAAATCATACTTTCAGCTAATTTTCGGGCGATTATACACGATATTATCAGAAAATAAGGCCCATAACTATTGTAAATAATTACAGAAAGTTTAAAGTGAAGATTTCTAAAGTTCAATAAACATTAGATTACTGAGAATATTTTCCTAATTTTTTAAGATTGCTGAGTACTTTAAAATTATATAAAAAAGGGGCATTCATTTTAAATTATGTTTTTGCATATAAAATCTCCGTAGCACAACATTAGATCTGTCATCAGGCTGTCATTATAAAAACACAGTTAGAAAAATCATTCCTCATATTTTAAGAAAGTATATAACATTTGTTTCAAATCAAGCTAATTTTAAATAATTTATCAGAAAATAAGGCCCATAACTATTGTAAATAATTACAGAAAATTTAAAGTGAGGATTTCTAAAGTTCAATAAACATTAGATTACGGAGAATATTTTCAGTTTATTTAAATTAGTTTTTGAAATAAAAATTTAACTTAGTTTTTTGAATTATTTTGCTTATTGAAAATATTAAATTTAATCTATTATCTTGAAATTAAAACTAAAATAAAAGCTTCAAGAAAGATTTTACATTTTTAAAAATTCATTTAATCCTTGGGTATCGCAATTTTTTTATGTATGTCCTGAGATTTAATGGTCCGGAATTTGAGGAATACATGTCTGCAGTAACGGAAGCAAGTAACGAAAAAATGAATGCTAGAAATAACGTGGAAATCCAGATAAAAAATAAAGACACGTGCCAATAAATATACTTTGAAATAGTAATGACTTCTTCGCGGTTTGGGCGATACTTTTCGAAATAAATGGTAAAATGCTATTCTGCACGTCCTATTATTTCAAAGAGGAGGCTTTTGGAAAAAAATAAACCTGCAGACGAGTTTGAAAGATTTATTATTTTATCAATTTTAATCTTTTTCTATTCTTCTTCAAAATGTCGCGAATAACGAATCATTTTGTTTATGGAGGACCAAAATTTCATTCGGCAGTTCATTCTGCGCGTTCTTTTCTAGTTAATCACAAGTTAAATATCGCTATGTATAATAGTCACTTTTCTTTAGACATCGCGAGGGGTGAAAAAATAGATGGGAAAATAAAGAAACAAATTCTTTTCCAGGTCTACGATACAGGAGATCCGTTTTCGGTGACGTATCAACATTGACAAGTACGTCTTCATATCCAATGAAAATTGAAATACCGATTAGATGCCAATTGCATTAAACACCCTGATTGTTCAAACGTGATGCATATTTCAAATCAATACCATTGTTATAAATAAGGCATTCAAATTTACTAAACTAAACTATGCACGCCTGCTTATATATATATATATATATATATATATATATATATATATATATATATATATATGTGTGTGTTTGTGTGAAAAGTGTATATAAATATAAATAAATATATATATATATATGTATAATTATTTATATATTATATGCGCGGTACTTATTAGAAAGCGCTCAATATCAGAGATAGAGCTAACATATTTGATTGGATAGATGTGAGTTTGTGACCCTGATGATCGCTAAAGCGTGAAACCCAGAGTCACAAACTCACATCTATCCAATATATATATATATATATATATATATATATATATATATATATGTGTATATATATATATATTTTATGTATACATTTATATATATATGTGTATATATATATTTTTATTCATATACATATATATATATATATATATATATATATATATATATATATGTGTGTGTGTGTGTGTATACAGGGTGCATTAATATTACTGTTATAAACTTGGGGACGGTTTCCTCAAGCCAAAACAAGGACAAATGTTCATATAAACTTGTCTAAAATTTATTCGTTTTTGAGTTATTCATTTTAATATTTACAGTAGACGTAAACTTTGTGAGCGGATTTCTGACATCAAAACAAGTTCAAATCGTTTTAAATTAAATGGTGAAGCCACAATGTGCATGAATGACAAATGTAACCTAGTAAAATTCTTTTAAGCTTAACTCAAAAACGAAAGTTTTGCGGACATATATTTATATGGACCTTTGTCCTTGTTTTGGTGTGGGGAACCCTATATATATATATATATATATATATATATATATATATATATATATATATATATATATATTTATTCAAACCTTCTAAATGAAATCAAATTTTGGCATGAAATATTTGTTGCAAAAGTTTGTCGTGAGCACTGTAAAATACTGTCTTTTTCTTCTTCTTCTTCTTCTTCTTCTTCTTCTTCTTCTTCTTCTTCTTCTTCTTCTTCTTCTATGTGCTTTGTACCTTCAGGACGTTAACGATCATGGCTCTCTGCAATTTCCTGTTCTTTGTAGCTCTTAAGAGATTCTGTCATTTTGTTCTCTCTCCTAAATCCTATTTTGTCATCGATTTACTCACGTTGGCTAGATAGTTTATGCGTCGTTTTCCTCTGAAACTCTTACCTTCAATATTTTCCGAGAGGAGCCCGAGCGCGTACACCCGGGCTAGGAACAAAAATTGCCCGAGCCCCCGCAACTGATTTCTCTCTCTCTCTCTCTCTCTCTCTCTCTCTCTCTCTCTCTCTCTCTCTCTCTGGAGCAATGAGAGGGCGTGGCGTCGGATAGCTGTTCCCCAGTGCTGGGCACCTCTCAGTATAATTTTCCTCAGTTGCGACTCTTTGACGGAACCGCCCCTGAGCGCACTCTGCCCAAAGACAGAAACGCAACTGAGAGATGATAAATAAACTTGCTACAATCTACACGAGAACAATTTACACAGAACTACATATAAAGATATACATATGGTCCATGCAGAGAATAATATATTCGACATATCTACTCGGCAAAGTAGAGTGTAAGGAGAAAAAAAAATGTATCTGGAGAAGCTATTTTACAACTTCAGATTCCAACTGGCCGGATTCATCTACATAGTGCGATCGGTAAATTGTCGCCATTTTATATATTTGATTTAGCGCATGCGCACTGTTTGTTTTTGATTTTGTCGTCTGCAGAGTATAGTAGGGTCAGTTGGACACCGCCTGTAAGAAAAGGATCATCATGACGGAATTCACTCCGCCAAAGATTTGGAAATGCCATGCTGTATGCTTGGCATTCGTGCCGGAAGCTCCAGGACGAACATTTCAGTGTGATTCTGCGCTATTCCGAGACGATTCGGAAGAATTGGGTGATACATCTAGTTAACATCATGGTGTTTGAAGTGATCACGAATGATGGCGTCGTTATGCCTCCATTCATCTTCCCACAGGGCAGTCAGATTCAACACGGAGACCTACATCAAGTGTCTTGAGGAGAAAGTGGTGTCCTGGGTCAAGAGAATGACTGCTCGAAGACCCTATGTCTGGCAAGTGGATTTTGCACCATGTCACTCAAGTAGAAGTACCAATCATGGCTGTCAGACAATTTCTGAGACCACATCGCCCCTTACATTTGGTCACCTAACTTCCTCCAAACTGCAACTACCTTGATTATTATATGTCGAGTGATTATGGCAGCATTCACAACTTAATCAAGGAAACCGTTCAGAAGAGTTGCAGGAGATTCCGATGACGTGGTTGAAGCCAATGGCGATTCTGTAGAATAACTTTACTCTTCAGTATTTCAAGATATTTTTGTGTAATTTTGGTAAATATATCTGACAGAATTATTTTCCTTTTTGCGTAATTTATAATTTATCCATCGTACTCTGAATGTTCCAGGCGAGAATATATTCTGCGAAAGGGAAACGGCGAATCTTGGATTTTCCTCTAGCGAGGATTGCGAGCTGGAGTGTTATTCTGTATCTGGGAAAGATATATTCCCAAAGGGAAATGGCACCATGTGCTTTTAAGCTGCTAGGGGGGGGGGAGTCAGATTTTGCCTCAGCCTGGGCATCTGACCCAGACTAAAAGAAAGCAACCTCATGTTGGATGTTGTAAACAAACAATTTGACTGCCACTTTTGTCACTGTATGAAGTGACGTGACTAAGCGGTCCGTGATGTGACCTATGTGGCTTATCTCCAAAGAAAAAAATGGGTTCTTATCGTTGATTCAATGCGGAAGCTATCTGTAAGTTTGTACGTATAACATCCATGAGTTAAAATTTTGTAGCAATTCATATAGAGTTCTATAACATGTTGGTAAACAGTCTAATCACCGAAAAGAATTACCTCCCTTTTATGAATCCCTTTAGCATAATTTTACGTTACATTAGATAATATATACCACAATACTGATCGACAGATTTCAACGATCTTAAATATTTATAGCATCCTTATATTTACAAAATGTAACTTAATCAAGGCTGAAAAAAATTGAGCTCACTTTCAGTTATTGAAGTCAGATTTCTAACCGTCGCCTTATATCAAACTAAAAACTCTTGTACTTGTAGATACTGTAAACTGATATAACGTTTTGAATTTCCACTTACCGATTTTTTGTTACTAAAATTAACCCATTGCTAGGCTCAAGAGCAACTCAAAGTGTTTACGATGATAAAGAGGATCTTCCTCTTCTTTTACATGTCGTGTCGATTTAAAAAAGTGAATGATCATGGCTCTCTACAACTTTCTTTTCTTTGCAGGTCTTAGCAATGTTTGAGTTTTTACTGTACTTCCCAATCCCTGATTTGATCTTCATTTACACAAGCCTGTTAGGGAGGTTGCAGGCTATTTTCCCCAGCCAGTTTCAATGTGTTCTGTGAGTGTAAAATTCTCCAAGCCCACATTCCTCATCATGTATACCCATCCCAACAAAAAAAAATCATCTCTTTCTGATTCCAAGTATAAAATGACCTAAAATCTGCTATTACATAGGACAAGGAATGGCTCATTAATTTTAACACCACCAAAACGAAACAGCTTTCTATTAATCATCTAAGATTTTGCCTTCCATTAGTATGGCTGATGCTAACCTCGTTGCTAACATTTTCCACTGACAGAAAGTGGAAAGATTATATTGAATCAATTGCGATTTCTGCTGTTATGAAAGTTGGTTTACTGTGTCCTGTTGGACAGTTTTTATCTCCAGAATCTATTTTATATAGTGATTTTCTAAGCCCGGCTTAGGTGTGGCACAAGGCCGAAAGTATGGGGCACCCAGTGAGGATCGAACTCACTACTCGGTCGTAATTGAATTAGTAAGACAAACTTTCTAACCATTACACCATGTCGAGGTTCCCTCGTGTAGCTTAGATTTAGCGCAAGGCCGAAAGTATGGGGCACCCTGTAAGGATCGAACTCACTACTCGGTCGTAAGTGCTCTAGCAAGACAAGCTTGCTAACCATTATACCGCTTCGAGGTGCCTAAATCTATTTTATATATTCATAAATCTACCATTCGTCCTTACTTTGAATGGTGCTGCCACACTTGGTCTGGTGTTCTTGCTATAAATCTAGAGATTCTTGATAAAATCCAAAGAAGAATCAGCAATGTTATTGGTTCTGACCTGGCATCCTGACTCCGATATTTTTTTAAAATAAATACTTTCATAGTGTTTGTTCTGTTTATCTTTCCTCTTTTTACCTAGACTTTATGAATTTAAGCGCAGTCCTTGGTTGGCTGCAAGGTCTCATCATTTGAACAGCAGTTGAGATGGCTAGCTGTAACCGTAAGTTCTATGCTAACAGTTTCTTCTATCACGCTTTTCGTTTGTGGAACTCTTTCCCTACTTCTTGCTTCCCAGTCAACTTTGATCTGCCAAAATTTAAATGCAATTTCAATCGTTACCTTTTGTCTTCTTAATTCTTGTTCTTTTATTATTCTCTCTCCTTAATAGTACTTTCTCCTCTTCCCAATACACCCCCACTTACGACTTAGTGGCTTTATTGCCTTGCTTGGAGTAAAAATGATTAAAAGAAAAAAGTGTGATTTTTGTTTCTATTTTCATTAAATTTTCCTAGTTTCTCACATGATCCGCCCATAATATTCTCAGTATCAAGTTTCCTAGTCATCCTTGAAATTGTCTGCCATTCCCTGTCACATTGGAGGAGGATTGTATTACGTAGGTGTTCAGCTTTTTTTTTTTTTTTTTTTATCTAACGATTTCATTTCGGTTTCTTATCTTTTTTTTTTTAGCTTTCGCAATTCCAGTTCGCTTTCATTTCAGTGTCACATTTAAAATAATTCTCAGATATTTCAATTTTTGTACTTGATTGTGACGTCTCCAATCTGTAGCTCATATCTTAGGCTTTACTTTTTGGTTGACCGCCATACAATATATCTTCTGAGAATTGATGGGTTTTTTTCCCGCTTTCCTTTACTGCCTTTCTAAGAAATCTTGCCCTTTTCTTTCCGTGTCCGCCATCGACATAGTGTTCTCTGCGTAGGCTATTTTCCTGGTAGGACTTCTGCACCTCGTCGGATTGCCTCGCTGTATAGTTGTAAATAAATCCGGTGATAATTCTGGGAAAAGTAATTTTCAATATTCTTGTATTATTTCAATCATTTGTTCTCATCTTAATGTTATTATAGGCACAACGTTTCGACCAAGTACTCTCTGGTCATCGTCATGTGGTCATTGATAGGATATATGTTTAATTGTGAGATTCTGTCCTTGTGATGTTAGTTATTGTTCATTCCTGATGAATTGGCGCTTCACTACCTGTTCCAAGGAATAAGGCATGACCACCAGGTTACAGTAATACATGTATAACCAATTTCTATATCTACAACACCACCCAAGGATATTATAGACATGTTTTTGGAAATATATATATATATATATATATATATATAGTTTTAAGGTGTGCTATATTTATGGGATAAAGTACTCAATATCAGAGATAGAGTGGATGTAAATTTCAAAGTGAACATTGAATTCAACATTTAGAGGCGACAAACTGTTACGTGTTAAACGCAATCATCAGGCTTGATGATTGCATCTGTCGCCTCTGAGTGTTGACATCAATGCTCACTTTAATTATATATCTAAAATATATCAATATATATACATATACATATGTATACATATATATCTGTATAAAAATATATACATATATATTTGTATAAAAAATAAATCCAAGAGGATAGAATCCAGGTAGAACTCAATGTCCTGGACAGAGTAAGGATATAATAAAAAGGCTTAAACACTAATATTCAGTGTTTAAGCCTTTTTTTATATATATATATATATATATATATAATATTTTAAAAAATGATTTTGTGCTTTTAAGACAAAACTACGCCACTACGCCACCGGCCGAATAGTTTTGTCATGGTGGGTCTTGTAGGGTTTCCGTTTTTGTGGTTAGTAAAATCTACAGCTGTACCTCATAACTACAAAATGAGACATTAATACATAAATATATAAGACTTTATTATCGGAAGGTTAGGCTGTTTCGGTAGATAAAATTCTCGTAATGTGGTTGTTTAATATTCTGATATTTGTGTTGGATGTGTGAATTATTTTGTGATAAGTGTATTATCAAAAAGTCATATTTAATATGAGTGAGTAATATTTGAGTAAAACCTATCTTTTGTCTTTATTCTCATCTTGAGAGGTTGTTGAAAAGACTCTAATTTTTTCGCCCGCAGGCGTTTTCCTTTCTTATTTTTTATTAGGAAATCAAAGGAAAATTTTTTTTTATTTCTCAGGATCACGAGTATTAATGATTTTTTAAAGACACCCCTAATTAAAAAAAAAAAAAATAAATACATGTTTTTTTAATTTCTTCATGCAAACTGCTACTTTGTGGAACTTCCGAGAGAATACATCTCCGATCAATTCTATTCTGCACTAGTTACCCCCGTCTCATACGTTCATCCAAAAATGTCTACCTTGACTGGTTCTTGGGACTTATATTGAGCGAACTTACTACTTGGCAGCAATTCTTTGTTAAACGGTTTTCTTCTTATTCAAATTCCTTTATTTTTTTGTATTTTCTATCATAACGCAAAATATGATTTTCATTTTGATGTTTTATGTATTAATGAGACGTTCTAATAAAAATAATCCATATTTACATTATTAGACTTGTTTTAAATATTCATACGATATTTTCAGTGCACAAAATGATTTCTTTGCTTTAATCCGTTTAAAGAACTACAATCATTTATTGATAGAACGTTCCGACACCTACTCGACGGAAAGAATTGAACATGACAGAAGTTTAATACAATTTAACAAAGAAAATATTTTCCCTAAAGACAATTTGTCTTGTGTTGCTTATCACTTTTGACCGATTACACAGGAAATAAATAGTCGATTAAGTTTAGGTATCTCTACTATTTCACTAAAAAGAGCGTACTCTGATGAAAAAAGCCAAAATATGATGACAATAAATTTTTATAGTCTAAATGTTTATGTTATTATTAAGAGGAAAGACCAAAGTATTTTTTGATTATTTTTTACATTTTTAATCCTTCCTAGCACGTCCGAAATTTTCGTCCAAAATCTTGTTTTTTTTTGAGTCAGCAAAATTGTCAACAATTGATGATATCCGTCATTTTTTTAAAAATTTTGTAAACAAAAGTTAAATTCTCCGTTTAAACACCTTCTAAAAATCAATTATACCTTTTTCAAAAGTCATTTGAGGAAAGTTAGAAAATTTAAACTTTATTTAATATAACCGTAAACAAACATTACTTAATTTTGTAGCAGAAAAAAATAGTTGAAAATAAGAGCGCTATGTCTAACCCTATTGACTTGTTTTCGAGGTGTGATTTGACGTTTACGTCGATTTATCGACAGCTTACGCGAGGGGAAGTTATCGGACGGAAGGACAAATGTGGCAATATTTTCGAATTTTAAGTGAACCAGCTTATTTAACTATATAGTAATATTTAAAAATAAAATATTTTCAAAAGTCTAAGACTTTATTGATTTTTTAGGTACTTTTTTAACGAAAATATGTCTGCACTGTTTCCGTACCTAAAATTGAAACTAAAAAAGAAATTAATTAATAATTTCAATATGCCACTCACTGAAAAACAATAAATTAATTATATTTAAAAAAAAAATTATAATATTTAGTAAAATAGGATGTCAAAAAGAAAATTAAAAATGTTAAAAATGCTCACTGGAAGGAAAACAAATAATTTTCTGACGACGAGTTCTTGCTGAAGGGAAAAACAAATCTTAAAACACGTGATATCTATGTCTCAGACGTCCATCCATATATTTCGAAAATAACTTTTTAAAATCTTTTTTCATACAGAAAAATATTTTTAAAATACCTGTGTATCGCAGATTGTGATCTGTAAAAATAGATCGCCTTAATAACAGCATTCCCTAAAGGGCACAGATTAAAACTTAATTTTAAAATATTTAACACATTCATCACATTTTGTATTGATAATTGGAAAAAAGAAACAATTCTTGTAAAAATTCATTTTTCGTCGGAAAAATATTTTTTGGCTTCAGACAATATTGTACTTAACGTATATTATCTATAAAAGCCATTAAAAGATTTTCTCATTAAATAAGGTCTTAATTTTATTGAGTTTTTTATCTTACAATTGAGAGCTTAATTTTGGTTAGCTGTGTTTAACTAATATAATCCCTAAAAGGCAAGGTATCGAATTTCTCGAGTTTTCATGCAATTAAGTAATTGGTTGAAGGGGTGAAACAGATATAAAAATAATATTGTCATCATATCTTTCTAAAAAAAAAACAGGTCTCAAATAATTTCTGTAATTTGTGAATAAGTTCTGAAAGTTTCGTTAAAGTCCGACAGATTTTTTGATTTTTGCAAGAATTCCCAAATCAATGTATTTTTTCGCCTGAAAAAAAAAAAAAAAAAAAAAAACGGCACTTAAAATAACTAATGGTAGATATTAAGTAGACTGCTGACGAAAAAAAAATTAACCAAAATTTCGGACTTTCTAGAAAGGATGAAAAAATTAATAAAATAATAAAAAAAAAATACCATGTTCTTTTCTCTTAATAATAACATAAGCATTTCGACGATAAAACTTGTTTTTTAAGTTTGGGTCCTTTTTTCATCATGCTGTGCTGATTTTTCGGCGAATTACAGGAGATATCTAATTAAGTTTATTAACGCATAAATCCCACGAAAATAATTTCATAAAAGGTAAAAAAATGATCTAAATTTAAGAAAAAATAATAATAAAAATACAATTAATATGTGTGCGCGCGCGCGTGTGTGTGTGTATGTGCGTGAGTAAAAACTATATGTAAATTTAAAACCCTTTTTTCACCCTTGGAAGTACGGTCTGATGAACCAGTTAAAAATCATACACCTAGGGAAGTAAAAATAACCAATGGACCCTTAAGGTTGTCTGTTTACTATTTAAATTATATATATATATATATATATATATATACACCGTGATCATAAGAAAAGTTTCGTAAAAATCTATTAGCAAATAGCATTCATCGGTAAACTCTACTGGAAACAAATTCCCTGTCAGCTGATAACGAATTCGCAGAACAGACAAAATAGGAAGCAGACTAAGACAATGATGCATTTTATCACCGGATACTGTATTCATTTACCATATCCAGTGAGCTGATTCTAAGAGAACTAGACAACCTGCAAAGATTTCTTATCAACGGACATAATCTCAACTATGTAAAATACCCGGATGTCAATGGTAGACTTAAAAGGAAAACTGAAAGAACTCTTAGATAAGGTAGTAAAAGGAATGCAAATAAAATGACTATTATATGTAAAAGGCAGAATGCGTGGTAAAAAGAAGCAACCTGACGTAGCTAGTGTTTTTGCCACCTAGGTGGCCCTCAAGTTTGCCGCCCTCCCCAGAAGCAATATTACAATGCACATTAACCTCTTAAAGTTTATATATATATATATATATATATATATATATATAATATATATATATATATATATAAAAATTATTTGTGTTAAATTATTCGGAAACCTATCAATTTTTAATATATCCATTTTTCAAAATCTAATGCATGTATGATGCCAGTTTTTTTTTCGTGTTTCTGTTAACGTGGTATTTATAACTCCTCACTGATCTCTATCTATAAATGGCAGGATGTGTGTGTGTGTGTGTGTGTGTGTGTGTGTGTGTGTAACGAATGCTCTGTCGCAATTTTCGACGGATTTGCACCAAAATTTACATGCACATGCTCCAAGACTGACTTTGCATTTTCCAACTCCCATCGATAATGGAAATAATCGATTTTTTCATGCTTCTACGGCAGTTTTCATTTAGTTTACGGCCATTTTCTACTGGCCAGAGTGAGAGCCTATACCTTGCTGCCACGAATAGACAGGAAGATTCTATTGGCCAGCGTGAGAGACAACAGCTGATTAACACGAATGTTAACTAGCACGCTAGCATGCAAAAAAAAAAAAAATCGATAGTTGCATTCGTCACAAGTGGGAAAAATTTAAATCTGCATGGCACTTTACTCCAATTGGCTCATTC
The DNA here is from genome assembly GCA_903632075.3 of Acanthosepion pharaonis. Taxonomy (NCBI): domain Eukaryota; kingdom Metazoa; phylum Mollusca; class Cephalopoda; order Sepiida; family Sepiidae; genus Acanthosepion; species Acanthosepion pharaonis. Next base: position 1,677,155 of record CAHIKZ030003604.1, on the reverse strand, counting down.
ACTTGCTTAAACTCAACGTTGATTCTGATTCCGCAGAACTGGGTTTGGTGTGAATAAGTATTTGTTGTTAACATTCTTTTTTCATTCGGTTTTTCCAGTTACGAGTTCTTTTTTAAAGCTGATCGTTTTGTGTTCATTTTGTTTAGTTCTTTTTTCGTAACAGATTTAATGTTTAGTATAGAGCTTAGAAAAAATTTGCAGTGTGAGATAGGCAAGAAGTAAGGCATGTAGCAACATCAGCACGGCAAAGGACACTCCTTTAAAAGCAAGGAAGGGCAAAAATATTTTAAGTCAAGTGATAGCGATTGCTGTATGAGTCATACGATTTTTGAATCAAGCACGGGCAACGCCGGGCCATGCATGCTAGTTATGAAATAAAAGTCAAATTGTGTTAAATAAAACTGAGGATATGTAAAAAAAACAACAAAAAAAACGAAGACGTTACTTCTTTTTTTCTAAATCGGGAAAACTTTAAAAACTTGTTACGATATTAAAATAAGATAACTTGTTTTTGTTTATATAGCCTGTTCTTTACTTAAAAATAAAAATAAAAAACAAAACAAAAAAAAAACACTTTGTACTTTTAATTCATAACATCAGTTTTTTTTTTGTTTTGTTTAAATATTTATTTCAATTCTAACAAGTGAGGAGTCATAAATTAAATGCCACGTTAACATAAACACGGTTCGTTTTTCTTTTAACAAAGTAAAAAATACAATGTCTTATTTTGTTTTACGTAGTTGAAATAATTATTAGCAAAGTAGTAGATTAAGAATTAAAAGTCCGATAAAATTAATTTCCGTTTTGGTAAGGGGGCCTTACCCATAAGAACATAATGGACTATTCCATACGTAATAAATACTGCGCCTCAAGAGGAAGCAGAGAGTTCAGTCCGAAGTCGGGTGACAGGCTGATAGGCTGATCGGAGGAACCCGAACGAGGCTACGCCGAAGGGCGGAGTCCCTTTCGGGGAGGTAAACCGACTCTGAACCCGTATATACGGGTTCAAAGGGCATATTTTTGGCCGAGCACACGGGCTCGGAGATCCCACGTTAAACCGGCCTTGTGCCACATGATGTCCTCGTTGGGTGGTAAATAAATACTGTTCAATCCGAAGTCGGGCGACCGACTGACCGGCTGATCGGTTGAACTCTCTGCCTTTGCGCGGGGAGGAACCCGAACGAGGTTACGCTGAAGGGCGGAGTCTCTTTCGGGGAGGTAAACCGAACCTGAACCCGTTTATACGGGTTAAAAGGGTATTTTTTTGGCCGAGCCCACGTTCTCGGAGATCCCACGGGCTCGGAGATTCCACGGGCTCGGAGATCCCACGTTATACTGGCCTTGTGCCACATGATGCCTTCGTGGTGGGTGCGGTGACTAAATACTGTTCAGTCTGAAGTCAGACGACCGGCATTGTGCCACATGATGCTCTCGTGTGTGTGGGCGGGGGATGACTAAATACTGTTCAGTTTGAAGTCTGGAGTGAGGTCCGTCAGGAGTTTGTCAGTCAGTCAGAGCGAGGGAGTCACTCAGTCGAGTCAGAGGCAGTCCGGACAGACTCGCGTTCAGACAATTCCTACAAACCTGATTGTTCGTACTAACACTTTCTACTTCTCTGTATATATTTCCGTTTGTAATATATCTGTGTTATTCCATACCTGTGTTCGCGTTCTTCTTTATTGGTTCTACCTTGGACTATCACCGTGGTACAAGGAACCGGACTATAAAACTTTTAAAAACTGAAATAAATGCTATCATACTTTTAATTCTTAGTGTATTTTGCTTAATAAAACTTAAACCTTCTAAACAAAAAAAATAAAAAATAAATAAATAAATTAAAACATTGCATTGTTTTACTACCGCGAAAACTTGTAAAGTGAAAAATTGAAAACATGCCCATTTTTGGACATTAAATAAAGTTTCTGCCCTTAAAAAATATATTAATTTTCAATTTTCTTATAAATTTTCGTGCGATATTTCCGGAAAAAATTGCAATGCACGTAATATCCTTAAAGCATTGGAATAATTCAATTTATTTGTCTATCTATTTTATAATTTATGAAAAGTAACGACTTTATATCCGTCTTAAAGCTAGACCTATGATAAGATAAAAAAAAAAGTTCACTTATTTATTTAATAATTTTCACTAACAGTTCACAGACATGAAAAATCAAAATCAAAGTCTGGACTTTTCACATAGGTGTGAAAAAACTGTGAATTCACTTAATCCAACTCCACATCAAACCCTTTAACATTTTTTCACACCTTTTGCACATATCTTAAAAATATAAAATTTAAATTATCGTGAAGATCACTTTTGAATACAAAGGCATATTCCAAGTGTCAACAAGATCATAGGTTAAACAATAGGAGTTAACTTCACAACTGCACTTTTACAAAAATCAGACTCAAATTTCATTGCATACAAAAGGCCAAAACTGAAGTAGAAGAGACGGTCACATGTAACCGTTTCGACAGTGAAAGGGTGGAACTGAGATGCCAACCTAGTAGCACGTTTAAATTCATGCAGTTTGAAAACTAGCGAAAGTAGATCGTCGGAGCAGTTACCGTAAAAGTATTTGTAGAAAAGACAAAGGGAAGCGACGGCACGTCTGTGAGAAAGCGACTGTAAACAAGATGCCAGATCAGGGCCAATCGCATTGCATATCCTTTTCTGGATTTTGTCGAGGACCTTAAGACGAACAGCAGGGGCTCCAGGCCATATATGGAAGCAGTATTCCATGCAAAGGCGAATGGTTGATTTATAGATTTGAAGGAAGGACTCGGGCGAGAAATATTTTCTGGCGCAAACCAGAAAGCCAACTTTCCTTGCGATAGATGAAACTATTAATTCAATGTATTTGTTCCTCTCAGGTCAGAGGACAGTGTGAGACCAAGCAGTCACAGGGAGGTGCTATTCTGGAGTTGAGCATCAGCCAAAAATAATTTAATAGTTGCTAGAAGAAAATAAAATTCTTTTAGAAATATTTCAGTTGTGAAAATGGCATTAAGATTTACATTTTTCGATTCTTTAAGCATATTTTTATTTAATAAAAAAAGATCTCGTTTTTCATCATCAAATGAAAGAATTTTAAAATCATACTGAATGATTACAAGTATTTAGAAAAGTATTCATTATAGATTTTTCACTGTGAAGTTTGAAAGAAAATAATATATTTTAATAATTTATGCAAGCTTCAAATCTCACCAAAAATATTTATTGTTTAGTTTCATTGAATTATTTTTGTAAGCTTTCAGGAGAAATGATGAAGATTTTCTGTTTCGATATTGCAATATCTGTAATATCGTCAGGGATTTTATTTTATAAACCTATACAAATATTTGTCATTCTCCAATTTTAAGAAGCTCCCCAGTATCTCCAACCGGGAGCACGAAACCAATTTCCATTTACCGGACAAGGGCAAAAGTTTCGTGGGCCGACATGACTCTCTTCTCGCCACTATTAAGAGTCAGAAGATGCCAGATTTTGGCCACGTCACCTGCCATAACAGCCCCTGCAAGACCATCAGGCAAGGCGCTGTTGAAGGCGGACGCAAGCGGGAGCCGCAACACAAAATGTGATCAGACAACATCAAAAAGCGGACGGACATAATAATGCTGAAACTTCTGAGAGCCACCGCCATCGGGTCATCCTTGAGGGTGTTGCCTGTTTCTTCTACCCTTAGGTCACCACGGAAAGTGTGACACAGAAATCTTAAGGTGCAAAGGAACTCTCAAAACCAGCTTTCCATTAATTAAGCATTAAGACAAAGGAACATTTCATTAGAAATAAAGAAGAAAACTAATATCTGATACACGATATGGCTGTGATTGTTGGCCGATCATTTAGAGACGGAACAGATGTGGTTCTACCGATGAACGTTGAGAATACTATGGACAGAATATATGAACAACGATGAAATTTTACGAAAGTAAGAACTACAAAGAAAAGTCTGTCTATATTTCTGAGATGAGGTATTATGTACATTATTTGCATTATTCGGACTATTGTCCTCATCTTTGTCGCCATATTTATCACAATGTTTCAGCCGTTGTACGCTCCGGCCTTCTCCTCATGAGCCGACCAAGCATAGAAATAAATACAATATGGGAACCAGTAATAAGGAGTGTCAGAGAAAAGCAATGATAACAAAGTTGCAATATGAGCTCTGGTAAAAACATGAAATGATAACAGCAAAATTGCAATATGAGCCCAGGTAAAAATGGTTGCTGAAGACATTACGTTTATAATACCCAGAAATTCATACCCAGATGTCCTCAAGGACATATGGCACAGTGGATAAAGGCGTTGATTAGATCCAGTGACAGGACCCAAAGACCCGGTTAAGACAGTGGAGAACTTTCAGAGGGAAATTAGCAGGAGATAACTGATAACTGACATCCATCAAACATGGCACGTGGAACAAGAACAGTCTAAATTTCAACCACCTGAAGAAGGCCGAAACGTTGTGATAAATATGGCGAATAGTGTAAATAATGTACAAAGAAAAGTATACTTACAATCAGAAAGAGACGACTACAAATCCTGTGTCGCATAATACTTACAGGGCATACTGAAGGCAGGAGAAACAGCGGGAAAAATTAGTATCCTATTTAATGTGTTTGTGTGGATGGATGTCAGAATCAGGAGCAAAGGTTGCTTTTGTTGCACTAACTCAAACGTTAGTGCAACAATGGAAAGCAGAGAAGCATGATCTGCCTCGTTCCGAAGGGGTTTAGCACTTGAAAGAAGAAACTGATTGTCATTTGTATTCAATTATGCGTTAATTTGCAATAATTAATACGCTATTATATATATATATATATATATATATATATATATATATATATATATATATATATATATATACCTAGGTTCGAAGTGCAACTTAAAGTTTTTTTTTAAGTAATACTTTAAGTTGCATTTTTATTAATATATACTTCTTAGTTCTGTCTAACCACATTGAGCACTGTTTTGTTTACTCCTTATGTTACATTGAGTAAATATTTATTCGCTTACCTGTGTATGTACGCTAACGCACTTATATAGGTTTGGTAATACCTAGTTATTTGATTTCTCCGCATTAATACATACATTTATATTGTCATCCACAGACAGACTGTTTCGCAGCTCATCAGTGTAGCTAGACACCGATTGCCTGAAGCCGGGATCGAAACCCGACTGATTTTGATATCAGCCGGAGATTTTACACCATTGGTGCATGGCATGACTGAAGATGAATTTAGTAGTATTTTTAGAAAAACACGCCACTGACCGGAGAAATCGATGCGTCTTAACGAAGAGTCTTGCATCAACAGCAGTAATTGTTCCTGTTTACAAATTCATTTTCCTCCTTGAAGAGCCCAAACAAATAATTTTTTCAGGAGCATGTATATATTGTCATCCACATACAAACAGTTTCGCTGTTTCACAGCTCATCAGTGTGGCTAGTCATCCGATTGCCTCAAGACGGGATTGAAACCCGACTGATTTTGGTATCGGTCGGAGATTTTATCCCTTAGCCATTGGTGCACGGCATGGATGAAGCCGAATTTAGACGTATTTATTTTTAGACAAAAACGCCAGTGACCGGAGAACGCGATTCGTTTTGACGAAGAGTCTTGCATCAGCAGCAGTAATAGTGCCCGTTTACATTCAATTTTCTCGCTGAAGAGATCAACCGAAATATTTTTTTTCAGGAGCATATATATATATATATATATATATATATATATATATATATATATATATATATATATATATCGAAAGTGCAATTCAGAAAGGAATGCAAGAACCCGCGGGGTCTTAATATCAAATAGACAAGGATGAGATACTTGGAGAGATAAGGGAAGTCACAACACAGGTAATTTCTCTGGTGAGACGGAGAAGGAATATGACCAGGATACACAGTACAGAACCAAAACCCTCCACGTGCTGATCTCTCAAAATCCAGAGAGAGAGAGAGAGGGGGGGGAGAGAGTTTCCAGAAAGCGGGTGAAATTGCCGACTGCACACCAAAAGGAAGAATGGCAACAGTTCGGCCAGGATGTGAGTCATATTTTAAGAACAATATCGAAAGGGGGACGTAGATATTTTTTCAGGAGCATGTATATATTGTCATCCACAGACAAACTGTTTCGCTGTTTCACAACTCATCAGCGTAAGTAGACATCCGATTGCCTCAATCCGGGATCGAAACCCGACTATATATATATAATTGTGTATTTATGCAGCAATGCCTCTTTTATACATGTTTCCTTAAAGTCAACTGACAAGGTACTGCGATTAAGCTTTTAGATTAAATGTTCTTTTGTTCGTACAAGTGTTTTCTTTTCTGGACACAAAGTGTGTAAAAATTGTCGCAAATCTCTGCATTTCCAGGTAATTTCGGCTATACTTTTAGCCATTATCAAGGATTATTTTATTTTCATTTTAAGTGAATATATGAGTTGTGTTATATATGTGTATAGAATTATAGGGACGATTTATTTTCCAAACACGGTCAGCACATTGTGGCCGTGTTCATAGTTAATGTTATTGAGTGTTGGTGTTTTCTTTTTTTATTATGTCTTCCATTATTTTAAAGCTTTTTTTACATTTCGATGAGGTACTTGTATTATCTACTAGTATGTTGTATGGAGTCTGGTAGGTTTTGGTGTGTGCTTAAATGAGTTCTAATGGACCTATGGGCGAATAGGTGTAACGTAAGTCGTCTGAATAGGGAGGTAGTAGTGTGACCGATGTAATTATTTATGAGTTTGGTTTGATCAGGAACACATATACAGTGCTGTTCGATAAAAGTGACTCACCTGATTTTTTTATATTAAATTTTCTCTTCACCGATGAAAAGAAAGTTGAGCTAAATTCAAAGGATAAGCGATCTAAAATCCGAGGAAGAAGATTTGAAAGCTCTTTGAATTTAGCAGTAAGTACTGTCCGTTCAGCATAATGTTCTGGGGAACCGTTTCTTTTCGTGGAACTGGTTTCTTAAAACCTACTGAAAAACTCTCAGGAGCGAGGAGTACAAGAGAATTTTAGAGTCTTATCTGCTCCCTTCTGCTGAAAGGGTGCAAATCGACCCCACCAAGCTCATTTTTATACAGGACAATGCTCCCTGTCACAAATCAAAATTGATGAAGGAATACTTTGATAAGAAGCAGGTGAGTGTTATGATATGGGCGCCCCAATCTACTGACCTCAACCTCATAGAAACATTATGGAGTATTATAAAGTACAGGCTCTCGAGAAAGCAGTTGAGCAACAAAGAAGATTTGATTGTGAATTTCATATCCGAATGGAATTCAATGCTTGGAGATGAGATTTTCCAGAACCTTACCAAGTCAATGCCAAAAAGGTTGAATTAATAGTAATTAATAGTAAAATATATAGTTATTTTTTATATGGTAGTTATTTTTTTTATATCGTTATTTTTTTATATGGTAGTTATTTTTTATATAGTTATTTTTTATATGGTAGTTATTTTTTATTATATAGTTATTTTTTATATGGTAGTTATTTTTTATATAGTTATTTTTTATATGGTAGTTATTTTTTTTATATATAGGTATTTTTTTTATGGTAGTTATTTTTTATATGGTAGTTATTTTTTATAATATAGTTATTTTTATATGGTAGTTATTTTTTATATAGTTATTTTTTTTTTATAATAGTTATTTTTAATATATATAGTTATTTTTTTATATGGTAGTTATTTTTTATATGGTAGTTATTTTTTATATATTTTTTATATGGTAGTTTTTTTTATTATATAGTTATTTTTTATATGGTAATTATTTTTTATACAGTTATTTTTTATATGGTAGTTATTTTTATTATATAGTTATTTTTTATTATATAGTTATGTGCCATGCGTGATACACGCTTAGGTGATCATGATCAGCACGATTACAAATACATTCAGCACGATAGATAATAAAACACAAAATAGTCAAGTGTTGATAGCAATTTGCAAAAGGTATTTAATATTTGTTCTTTAAGAATCTGCGTAATTGAAGTTCTTTTGTCACAAAGACAGGAAATTCACCGAAATTAATTAAAAACATTAATAAAGTGGGTACACAGTTTCGGTTATGACTTGATAACTTTAATGTTACAACAAAGCACCTTTCTCCGAAAATTCTAGAATAAGTTTTGAAATTAGGAGAAGAAACACGCAATGGCTAAATATCCGGTTCATTCCTTTTTAATATCGTGGAAAATTAAATATTTTAGTAAAATATAAGCACGACATTCAAATTTTAATAAGTAATATAGTACAATTTTTAAGAAAAGATTACATGCGGGCTTGTATTATACATTAGGACGTAATTTATTCCTTGCTTTCAGCTTCAGGAATACATTGTCGTATTATACTCAAGTCGTATGATACACAAGAAAATAGTAGAAAAAAATCTCCACTAATTCGCTAAAAAAGAGCATACCCTACTGAAAAAAGCCCCAAACTTGACGAAAACAATTTTCTTCGTCAAAATGTTTGTTATTATTAAGAGGAAAGACCAAAGTATTTTTTGGTTATTTTTTACATTTTTAATCCTACACGTCCGAAATTTTAGTCAATATTTTTTTTGAGTCAGCAAAATGACCAAAAATCGATGATATCCCAATTATTTTTAGAAATTTGTAAACAAAAGGTAAATTCTCCCTTTAAAAATCTTGTAAAAATTATACTTTTTTCAAGATATTGATGAAAAATTTAAAGTTTATTTAATGTAATTGTAAACAAATATTACTTAAACTTTAGCAGAAAAATTTTAGCTGAAAATAAGACAGGCATGTCTAACCGTGTTTTGGAGGTGTGATTTGATGTTTACGACGATGTACCGATAGCTTACGTGAGGAGAAGTTATCGGACGGAAGGACAGAAGTGGCAATATTTTCGGATTTGAAGTTTACCACCTTATTTAACTATACAGTAATATTTAAAAATCAAATAATTTCAAAAGCCTAATATTTTATTGAATTTTTTTTTATTTTTTTTTCTCGCAATGAAAAACAATGAATTAACTACATTTAAAAATTAAATTAAAATAAATTTAGTGAAATAGAATGAGAAAAGGAACATTAAAAAATGTTAAAAATGCGACGATGATGGTCAGTCAGTCAGAGAATTTAACACGTGCTCGTCAGAAGGAAAACAAAAATAAGCTCTGAGGACGGGTTCTTGCTGTCAGGGGAAACAACTCTTAAATGAGTGACATTTATGTCTCAAACGTCTATACATGAATTAAGAAAAAAGTTTTTTTCATTAACAAAAATATTTTAAAAATACCTGTGTGTATCGCAGATTGTAATAAGCTCCCAAATTTATGATATGCAAAAACAGGTTTCCGTAATAACAGCATTCCCTAAAGGGCACAGACTGAAACTTAATTTTAAAATATTTAACACATTTATCACATGTTTTTAATTTAAAATTGAAAAGAAAAAAAAAAACAATTCTTGTAAAAATTCGTTTTTCATCGGAAAAATATTTTTTGGCTTCAGACAATATTGTCCTTAACATATATTATCCATAAAAGCCATTAAAAGCTTTTATAATTGTGGCAGAGAGCGATAGTCACCCTTGAAATATTAATAATTATAGTAATATAGAATTTTGTTTATAGATTAGAAAATAATCTGTGGTAAAGTTTGTACCCAGAAAATCTGTGCTTTGTCAGAATTATTAATATAAAATGTCAAAACAATAGTGTTTATATGAACTATGGAATACCAGTGGAGAAGAAGAGACTGTTCATTTAAATATGAAGGAGGAGAGGTCAGTGATCAGGCTGTATTCTAAGTTACCAACACCTTGGGTTTTTGTCGCTACCACCCACGTTTATTTAAGCGCGTGTTTGTGTGAAAACAAACAGTTGAAGTCGAACTGGGTGAAGTATATTGACAAGCAGTCGAAATAGAGAGAGATAGTGAGAGTGAAAGCGTCCGCTTGCTGCTGTAGTAATGGGGGAAGTGAACTCAAGTCATCTGCAATATTGGCGCAATACTGCCAGTGAACACCCTTATATTCTGATAGTGAAATAATTATGGCGATGACTAAGAACAAAAAGGGTGACCCCGAAAACTTCTTCTTTCCTTTCAGAATTATTTGCAAATATATGTAAATATATCACAAAGGGATCATATTAAGAATTAACAGCATTTAAATGGAAGGATGCAGAGAATTAATATTATAAAACAAAAATTGTGTGTGTGTGTGTGTGTGTGTGTGTGTGTGTGTGTGTGTGTGTGTGTGTGTGTGTGTCTATAACGTTTATATATTGGATCGGATTTCTTACATTTTTCAACCGATTTAAACAAAAGTTCAAAGGACTGCATAAAATTACCTTGTGGTGGTTCTAAAGGCGCCAAAAAAGGGAAAAATACAATTGTTTTTGCACAAAATCAATTTGAAAACACGATTAAGAGACATCGTGAAAATGGAAGGGGGACAACTCACATCGGGTTTGTGAGTCTGGGTTCCTTTAAATATGGGATCGGATTTCCTACATTTTTCAGCCGATTAAACAAAAATTCACTTTTTTTTTGGTATGTAGTGTTTCTTATTGTCTTGCACACTTTTTTCTATATTTTTACATTGAGAATGCTTTAAAAATTCCATTTACAAGACAATTGTTTATAATAAAATTCTATTCAATCGGTAGAGATTCCTAACGATTGAAAACAATGTTTTTGTTTGAGTTTGGGTTTGACCAATTCGTAAAAAAAAAAAAAAAAAAAAAATAATTAAGACATGCGTGTCCGTCAACCTTAAACAATAATCTAACGATCTCTACTGATTGTACGAATCCAAACATCGGACAATTCTTTATCTTTATGGAAAGATAATGAAATCTAAACATACACAAGTCCTCCTAATTAAAAATAATAACCGGAAACGACTTTAGTTTAAATACACATGGTGTCCAATTTTTTTTACTGTATTCAATAAGTAAAAATCATAAATTGTAAAAGATTATTATTACAGAAAGGCTACTAAATGAATAAGATTTGTTAGATCATAATTAATAAACCCAAATAAAGTTAATATTTTTTGTATTAGAAACAACGAGTGAAAAATATATTCAAATCAGAATTCTAATTATGAATCACTACAAGCAAAATATGCAATTTTTTTATTGTATTCAATAAATAAAAATCATAAATTGTAAAACTAAAAGATTACAGAAAGGCTACCTACATTTTTCAACCGATTTCAACAAAACTTCACCATTTTTTGGTATGTAGTGTTTCTTATTGTCTTGCACACTTTTTTCTTTATTTTTACATTCAGAATGCTTTAAAAATTCCATTTACAAGACAATTGTTTATAATAAAATTCTATTCAATCGGTAGAAACTCATAACGATTGAAAACAATGTTTTTGTTTGAGTTTGGGTTTGACCAATTCGTAAAAAAAAACAAAACAAAAAACAAAAACAAATTAAGACATGCGTGTCCATCAACCTTAAACAATAATCTTTGTCAATTTTATTTTTCAGTCTTTATGATGGTGGATACTTGATCTATCTCTTACTGTTATATCCCCGGGCAACGCCGGGCTCTACTGCTAGTGTTCTCTAAAACTTTCAAAAGAAATTTCTGATGTGATTAAACAGAAAACATCCTCATGGTTGAACATGACAAAATTAAGAAGTTCTCATTCACTAAAAGATGTATAAATACCAATAAACCGGAAAAAATTAACTTCCACTATCAACATAGGATATTCACCTAAATATCCTTGCGGTTTAAGTAGTGCTTTTCTATTGTTGCTAATGAAGCAGTAGCCGTAGGTTGAATGAAACTGCCTCAGAAACACCATAAACACATTCCTTTAGTCTCAGTGTTGATGCTAACAGTAATAGTTGTAAAATCTTTGAATTTAAATAATGTTGCTTTAGAAGCAGACGCCATTCATATAGTTTGAACAATCCAACTTGCGAAGTACGTGTATTATTTTTGATCGAATGATACTGCACACGAATTGTCGTAACGTTTCTGGGAGATGTAGAGATAAATTTGCATTGCCTAATTTGCATATCCGAAAAAAGATAATGTAAGTGTAGAAAGATTGCGTTAGCACACGTATTAATAAACTGTAGAAAGAAGGCACTTATCTCCTTTTGGTGGAGATAAGTCACGTGGTTCACATGACAACCGCGTAGTGATGTCACTGCATACAACGACAAAAGCGGCAGTCAACTTTTTATTTTGTTTACAGCAGCCACGATACGGTTGATTTTTTTAGCCTGAGCTAAGTGACCAAAGCTGAGGCTAAATCTGCCCCAGCCACTGCAGCTTACAGGTCCATGGTACCGTTACCCTTTGGGACTATATCTTTCCATATAGAATGAGACTGCAGCTCGCAGTGTTCAATTTAGGAAGACCCAAGTCTGGCTGTTTTCCGTTCGTGGAATATGTACACGCTTGGGCCGGTCCGAATTTTGTTAACATTATTAGACAGATATTAGTTGATAACAATAATACTCACACATACACACAGTAAAAAGAAACTTCAGATATTGGAGGCCATCTACATAAAAACGAAACAATCCACACTCAACAGAATTACATTTCAAACTAGTCACAACACATTATATTGCATCTAGACATTGGTTCTGTTGTAATATTTCGGTCTATCACGTGGTATAACGTCATAGAACCATATCTTGAACTTACGATCTGTGTCTGCTACACCGCGACCGTTATCATCTCATAGCCATTTTCTATGTCAAAATATCAGCTTTGACGGTGGATATCTTTGTTTCATGTCTGTATAACTATTATGAGGATGGCTCATGTGAGCCGAAAGCTTAGGAACACCTTAATAAATATATCCAAATGTGGGACAATTTTTGTCTTTATTTTCACCCGAAATTAAAGCAAATATTCGACAATAGAACGGCTCATGATCAGACATAATTGACATTCATTGTCTGTTATATTTAACATTATATGTTTAAATAATGATCTGCTGCTCCAATATATATATATATATATATATATATATATATATATATATATATATATATATATATTGATAGATAAACATTTTATAATAGTATTTTTATTCCTTTAAACGTTATTTAATGTCTACATGTGTTGGAGTAGACATCTCTGTTTACTTACAACGAAATTAACATTTACCGGTTTAGTTCATCAAAAGTCTTATTAAATAAAATATATCCTTTAGCAAAGACTGAACTTGCATTCCACTTCTCAGAAATAATCGATTAGCCGGGCGTGGGTTACATTTAAACTACAGAATTCCTCATAATAAGGCAAGACTCAATTAGCTTCTTAATGAATTCTACGTCCCCTGCTGTGACTTTACCGCGTTTCTATCTGCTAAGGTGTATTTTCATACCCGAAACAGAAACAAAGTAATTAAAGTAAATAACGGTTTTTAAATCTGACAATATTTCTTAACGTTCATCGTAATATGTATGCATGTGGATTCTCAGTAATTGCTTAAATAATAAATAGTATATAAATATAAGATATTTAATGGAAATGACTAAAGTTCTGGAGCTATACAAAATAAGGCCGTGCGATTTATATACATTATTGTTCAGATCTATGAGGATATCTTTTAATAGCTCTTTAAAGGACACGTCTTTTAATAGCTCTTTTGGGGACATGTCTTTTCATAGCTCTTTTGAGCACATGTCTTTTCATAGCTCTTTTGAGGACATGTCTTTTTCATAGCTCCTTTTTCTAATTTGTTCTGATTTCCATTTCTTTTCCGATAAATGATTACAAAGTTCAAGCAAACTCAGCAAATGAAAACGACACGTTCTAATTGTGTTATGGGACATTACCCATAATAACATAATTGACTATTCCATACGTAAGAAAATACGGCGCGTCAAGAAGAAGCAGGGAGTTCAGCCTGGTCGGCTGAACTCTCTGCCTTCGGGCGGGGAGGAACCCGAAGGAGGCTACGCCGAAGAGCGGAGTCTCTTTCGGGGAGGTAAACCGACTCTGAACTCGTTTATACGGGTTCAAAGGGCATATAATTGGCCGAGACCACAGGCTCGGAGATCCCGCGTTAAACCAGCCTTGTGCCACATGATGGCCTCGTGGGGGGGAGGGGGACTAAATACCGTTCAGTCTGAAGTCTGGAGTGAGGTCCGTCAGGAGTCTGTCAGTCAGTCAGAGCGAGCGAGTCAGTCGAGTCAGAGGCAGTCCGAACAGAGTCGCGTTCAGACAATTACTACAAGACATTGGAATAGTGATACTGGTCGAGACTACATTCTACCTACTAAACCTAATTGTTCGTACTAACACTTTCTCTTTCTCTGTATATATTCCTGTTTGTAATATATCTGTGTTATTCCATCTCCGTGTTCGAGTTCTTCTATTATTGGTTCTACCTTGGACCATCACCGTGGTACAAGGACCTGGACCGTAACAAATTGTTAACTTAAACGCAGAAGATAGTGATTTAAAAGTTGCACTTTTCCTGTTATGAAAGTTCCCAAAGAGCCGGATACCGAAGATATGGATTCTATCGCAGTAGCCAAACGTAAAACTCCTACTAATTATCCTAATGCCATTCGTACACCTAAATTTGTACGAAAGGTACAGAAAATGATCAATAAGAACCCTAGAAATCCAACGCCATTTCTAAGGAATTTCAAGACACTCCACGGAAGAATTGAGCATGAGGACATTAATTACGACTGATATGGGATGTGGAGAGGCCAATACATGTCTGCAAGGACGAAAGAAAACACTGATTCGAGCAAAGTACTTCCGGACCAAGTTCAGACATCAAAAGACTGGAATACTTTGATTTGTCTAAGAGAAAAACTTTTACTCCCGATAAAAAGATTAACCAAAGGAATGAGATAAGGTTATCTAGAGACTTTGGAAAGCTTAATTTCCATAGACATAAATTATATTTATTGCGGCTTTCTTTATCGGAAATCCCTTTTTGAAAAGAATACGCATTCAGTATCTGACATTCATTTTAAAGGGGCAAAACCCATACAAATATACCCCACTTTGATATTAAGTAATCAACAAAAAATATTAGAACGTAAAAATTAATGACTCACTGGCCAACAGCAAATTTATTGTCTAAAGTTTTAGCTGATTTATGACAATTTTGATGTGTTGAATCAAAATATCACATTGGTTTTGTTCTATCAGGTTAAATGTTTGAGATATGGCCACATGCGGCATTTTACGTTTTTGCTTAAATTGTCATTTCCATTAAAATATCTAAATATGCAACATATTTCGCACGATAAAACTAATTATTATGTTAATTATAAACTTATTAATTTTAATCCATCAGAAGCATTTTCAAGCAAAAATAGCTACATAAATACTAAAACACGCCTTTAAAATATTTATAAACCAATAGCATGCAAGAAAGTGTTTACATCTCAAAACACACCAATTAAACTGTACAATACAAAACCATCGAATACAAATCAGAAAGGTTGTTTTATTAGTCATTATAATTTTGGTATACCCCCAAATTATTGCACGGACGTAGTAGTAAGTGTATGACGTAAATCTTTAGGGCCAATTAGGAATAAATAGAAGTAGACAATCTGTGACTCGTTAGGTCAACCTTGTGTTTACTGTTTACGAATAGCTTCATGAAGAGTTTGTGAAAGTAGAGATATTTTAAAAATACATTTATTTGCAGTTATTGAAGTTGTTTTCAACATGAAAAAATTGTCTGTTTGAATAAAGTTGAACAATAAGAGGTTGGAATGTCAAACTTTGAAGTGTTGTGATTCGATGCAATAACATAAAATATTGTTGCGGGATTGCGTGTAATTCGGCTGTTTAGAATAATCAAACGATTTTCATTGAAAGAATAAAATTCTGTAGATAAGACAACGTATTTCTAACAACTAAACATTAATTTAATATAACGACAAGAATACAAGTAATTAGTCATGGATTGGAAATTAATGTCTTTTTGTTTGGGTTATTAATTCGGGAAGAATTGATGTCTTGCAGAGCAACGGACATCAACAATAAACCTCTGGTAGGCAGAGACAAGATAATTTTCCTGCCGCTGCACATCAAGCTCGGCTTGATCAAGCAGTTCACCAAAGGTTTACACAAAGATAGTGGCTGCTTCACTTATTTGTTCCAGGCTTTTCTAGGATTGACGTTGGAGAAGTTGAAAGCTGGCATCTTTGATGATACTCAAATCAGAGATCCAGGGTTTGAAAACTCAATGTACAAAGTGAAACTGGAAGCACAGAAGGTTTTTGTTTTGGTCGTGAAGAACTTTTTTGGCAACGACAAGACCCCAAAACTACGCAGAACTTGTCATCAATATGCTGACTGCTTTCAGAAACCTCGGATGCAACATGAGCAAAAGACATTATTTATTCTCACATATGGTTCGGTTTCCTGAGAATCAATGAGTGATGATTTTCGGAGAAATTCGACCAGGACATAAAAGAAATGGAGACCGGGTATCAAGTACGCTGGGATGCAGTCCTGATAGTTGATTAGTACTGGACTTTGAAGAGAGACACCTCTAATCATTCTAAGGGTTCGAATAAACAGAATTTCAAGCCCTGAATTTTGAACAATGATGTCTTAATATGCAATTTACATGTACTTACATTTTTCAATGTATACTATTCAATTTATTGTAATCGATGTTTGTAATTTAATTAATAAATTCTATTAGAAAACAAATTTTTCTCTTAAAAACTTATTTCGTATGAGAAATATTAAAATTTCAATAGATAATGCCCCAAAATGTAATCGATTTAGTCAGACGATCGGTCTTTTAAAAGCTCAACTTCGCACAAAAACATGACCTGTTCGAGAGAAACGAATATCATTTTCGGATTCAACGTTGAAAAGTTGTTCTAAATCATTTGGAAAAACATAGGCATCTTAATTTTTTGTTGCACGGTGACTGCAGGTATTAGAAAAGTGCCCTCAATGTGATCACGCCAAAAATGTGAATGGACTTTCTTTCTAAACAAATAGTTTCTCTACAGCAAAACAAGCAAGAAAATTTAAAAATCTGTGAATTGTTTAACAGAGGAAAGAAAATGTCACACCCGAATCCGAAGGTGTATTGAAGTAGGTAAATATTCCTTCAAAAAGCCAATTTTAAGAAACAGGAAAATTTCCAGGATTTTCCAAAGAAAGTATATTGAAATGTTATGTAATATCAGTTCTCCAATATCTCAGTGAACAGTGGGCAATTTACTCTCTATGAAGAAGAGACTTGAGGCAACAGAAATGTCTTTCTACAGAAGGATGCTTAGGATACCATGGACAGAAGACGTGAGTAATGTTAAAATTTTAAGTGAAATTGAATAAAAAATGATATCTCCACGTAGGACAAGAAAGAGATAGTAGAAATGTTTCAAGGCATATAATGAGGAAAGGGGGCTTCGAAAATTTGAGACTCACATGTCATATTCAAGGCAAGAGGGACAGAGGAAAGCAGCGAATAACTTACCTAATAAACTTGTGCAAATTGTTGACAGAACAGTGTTTAGAATGATAACAAAAAGACAAAATTTATTCAGAGCTACATAGGACAGGACGTTGTGGAGAGCCATGCTCCACGACACAACACATAAAATTATAAGAATGAGCAAGAATGTAAATTAGTGATATGTACTTCAAACAACATCAAAGACGTGAAAACAAGCCACGTACCAGGAGTGGTGATTTTTTAAGTGTAGCTTAGATGAGGTACAAGGCCGAAAATATTGTGCATGTAGTGAGGATCGAACTCGCTATTCAGCCGTATTGATCTTGTGAGAGAAGCTTGCTAGCCATTACACCACGTTGAAGTGACCTATCAGAAGATTATTTTTCGAGGACACTAGAATGCGTATTATACTTAGAGTAATGATGTCTCAGAGGAACTATTTTTCTTGTTAATGTTAGGTGTTATCGTTCCTTTAATTACGTTTGTCTCATTACGCTCTGTTCATTTGGCTCTTTACAGTTGTAATCATAAAAGTAGTCCCTCGTTGTCTTTCACCGACTGGACAAATCACTGCACACCGTGTTTCTATTCTTGTTCGCATCGTCATGCTTAAAAACTGTGCAAAGCCCATTGTACATTCACACGGAAACTAAAGGTAAAACATCCAAAAGCAAATTCCCTTTCCGATGTATTTGTTTCTAATCAAGAACGGTCTGGTAGGAATGTGACAAAAGACATCGTCTGACACTGATGCCAAGACAGAACTTAGGACGAGATCTTCCTCTAGACCGACATGATGTACAGATAAATATATTATTCTCAGACAAGGAGGAAACTTTTTCGTTGTCAGAGAAGGATTATTTGTAATTTCGAAAAAGTCGATTAGTAAAATTAATCGGCACAATATGTCTGCTGTTTTAAATAATATATATATATATATATATATATATATATATATATATATATATATATATATATATATATATATATATATATATATATATATATATATATATATATATATATATATATATATATATATATATATATATATATAAAAAAAGACATTTTTATGTTTAACGTTCTTTTTGTAGATACAAATATATAGATTTTATAGATGCCGGTTCGAATCCTGTCAAAGGACGAATATTTTCTATGAAAATTTCTCGGACATTCAGGCCGGTAAATGTTATTTAATACTGTTTATCATAAACAGAGCATTTGCTTAAATACTTGTATCTATAAAATAACAACGTTAAACATAAAAATATGTCTTTAATAAATAAATTGTCGGACCTTGTCCATTTCTTTATATATATATATATATATATATATATATATATATATATATATATATATATATATATATATATATATATATATATATATATATATATATATATATATATATATATATATATATATATATATATATATAACAAACAAACAGACATTTTCTGGTTATCGGATCTCATACGATAATTTAATTTCTAACTCTCCGTTATCCTCAGAATATTGTCTTTTATCCGCCCCTTAAGAGTTGAAAGTAACAGACGTTAGGCGAAACATGTAGTTTTGCCACTTTGACTCATTAGATGCGGTGTAATGGTTAGCAAGCTTGTCTCGCTAGAACAACTACGGCTCGACTGCACTGTGGGTTCAATCCTCACTGGGTATCATTACTTTCGGCCTTGTGACACATATAAGCTACGCTTGGAAAGCAAATCACTAGGTACCTCGATGTCGTGTAATGTTTGGCAAGATTGTTTCGGTAGAACAATTACTATTGAGTAGTGAGTTTGATCCTCACTGGGTACCCCCTACTTTCGTCCTTGTGCCCGATCTAAGCTATCCTTGGAAAATCACTATATATACATATTTTTTTTCTAAACAATTAATGGATTTTTATTTATTAACCAGACAGATTTTATCACTTTAAACGTTATATTTAGTGGATACTCATATTTGAATAGACGCTCCGTTTATGTGCCTTAGAAATTTCAACTGTCTCTTCCTGGTATTAAATATAAATATCCTTTATGTTTCCATTATCTCTAAAACTTTGTCATTGCTCACGTGTTTGGTCCATGATATAGAACATTTCTGTTGATTCAAGTCATCTTTGAAAAGATTGTCCAGCATTCACTGCATATAGGATGACTAATATTACATAACAGTTAAGTACTCTTTTCTTTGTTTCTAACAAATTATTTCTGTTTCTTTATACTTTGCTTATCCTAATGCTCCTGCGGATTTCAGTGTCAAACGTTCAATCCTCTGCTAAGACACTTCCCATATATTTAAATTTTTACATTTGTTTGATTCTGGTATCGCAAATTTTGTAATTTGCATTTGGGGCTATTTCTACAACCATATGTCCTCTCTTCTTGCAACTAATGATTAGTTCTTTTCTTCTCGTTTCTTGTGGCCAAAGAACGTTTCTTGTGGCCAGAGAACGGTCTGGTACAATTCTGATACAATTATAAATCCTGGTAGGATTTATAATTGTATCAGAATTGCCACATTGTATAGCAGTAGTACCCAAACTTTTTTCTCTGGGACGAATTTTCAGAATGAAAATTTGCTCATGCCTCACCAAATTCTATTTAATAAAAAGTATATTAAAAAAAAAAAAAACAGAGATGATTAAAGGAAGATAACTGCGGATTTGAATTCAAAATATTGTCATTGATAACTCTCTCCTTCAATTTGCAGATTCTAGTTACTATATTCTTAATGCTTGATATAATGCAAAAATATCACAATGATAACATTGGTCAATAACTATTTATACAGGGAATCATAATCATAACAAGTAATATACTATTTATACTGGGAATCATAACAAGTAATATACTGTTTATACTGGGAATCATAACAAGTAATATACTATTTATACCGGGAATCATAATCATAACAAGTAATTTATTATAATATTTTAAATCGTGAAATGATATTTATGTTTTGCATATAAATTTTTTGAAACTATTTTTAAATCTTTGATTGTCTTTTAATTATTTCTGCCTCACCTGCTATCCTCTTTCACTGCACCTATAATTCACACTGCACTATTTGGGAAACACTACTGTATAGGTTTGCATATGTCTGGTGAGATGACACATCCTTTTCTTAAACTTGTTTCTGTTTTTGTATATTTACTGTATTTATATAATGCATATATTAAAAAAAAATGGAAAAATTAATTAAGTTCATCATATATTACATCATCACATTTTATTATGCCAGACAAAATAACTATAATGAACATCGAAAATTTCTTGGCCAGATCAAGAAGCCCTTCAAAAAAATTTAATGTTCAGACTTTGGGAACTAGGTCAGGCTGCAAACATTTCTGGAACCATATCGAGTATATGTTTGGTGGTGTTTATATATATTACATGAAGAAATGTTTTCCGCTTTCAGGCATACATCATTTTGTTTACTCATGGAATTACTCAAGACTGTTAGGTAGTATTTAATTACATCAATTGTACCCAACTACTTCATGGTTAAAGTACACAGTTGGGAAATTCTCATTCCGACCTATCATTATTTATAATGAATAAGTATATACATTCTGAATATAGATGTAGAGAGAAGTCTTCACCCAAATACGATGAACTTGTATATATTTAAAAGGATCTATGGAAATAAAGTCAGTGTTTTTTTGCAGCAAAGAATGGAATAAAATCTTAAAATATATGATCTTAACATATTTTAAAGGCTAAAAGATGCACAGGTATATGGAATGTGTTGCAATTTAAGTAGGGAATATTAAGGACATATTTAAGTGTATTTAAACATCTAATATTTAAAGTAAGTTAACAGTACACACTGCAAAACATGACCGAAACACTTTAGGTCTAAGAAAAAATATTATTACTTCATTAGGAACCACTGTCCTAGACTATTTGCTCCCCAAGGTGATAGGACCCAGTCTGTCTTGCTATTTAACCCATAGCTGGAGGTAGAAGAGATAGATTCATACTTTTCACAACGATGTTATCATGTAAGTGAATGCAATAAACTTGACTGGAATTCAAAATTGGCTCTCCGATTCATCATTCTGAGTAGGTAACCATTACTACGCCATACCTCCCCATTGAGAACAGATGTGTAGAGAAGATTAGTTTATTAGTATGGAGTTAAATTTTTGATCAACCATTTATGTATGGACAAAAATCTTGTCTTTTGCATTCAAGAGTTTCTTTTCAGGATTCAAGGCTTCTATCATCCTCAGTCTCATGACTTGGTGGGACCGTATGGCTGCAGAACACCTGAACTTTTCCTCTATATATGTTGGTTGTATGCTAATGTCTGAGTCTCTGTGAATTGTCAGATCATTTTAAAATTTCCCTGCTTCTTCTTTTACCTAACGGGATGCCTTGTAGGATGGACCCAGAAAGACTTTTGATCCAAGTGATGTGGCTATACTGTTTTTAACTTCCTCTTTTTGATGGTGGTTATAAAGTTTTCAAACAGGGCCGTTTCTTATCTGATGGTGTCTCAAACTGCATCATTTGTGATGTGGTCTATGTAAGATATGCCTATGATGATTCTGTAGCATAAAATTTCTAATTCTTTGTTTCTACATTCTAATTCTGCCATTAAAGTCCAAGATTTGTAGGCATACAGAAAGATTAAAGTGTGCACAGCAATTTGATCTTTGATTTCAAACAGATGTTCTTGTTTCAACTCATAGAAAGATGTGTATAGTGTGGGTTTCAGTACTCAGCCATACATGGAGAATATACTGATATTAAAATTTATAGACATCTCTGTTACATGGATTAGGGTGAATAATAAAATACAGACATCTCTGTTACATGGATTGGGGTGAATAATACAGTACACCATTTGGTCTCTCTAACTTGGAATGACAAGAACATCTGCCTGGAATCAAAGATTGGACCATTTTGAACATTTTCTTGGTATTTTTTTTTTTTTTTTTACCATATATAGATCTTGAAATTATTTCTGTTCTGGAGCACTTGTTGCTGATAAATGGGCCAAGATATTTGAATTAGCTAACTACTTTGCTAACAGTTCAGATATAGAAGGGGCTTATCTCTCTTTGGTGGAGATAAGTCACATGGAACACATGATAGCTGCTTTGTGACATCACTCTGTACAGTCACCAATGCGGCAGTCATTTTGGAGTTTGTGAACAGCAACTAAATGAGGAGTTTGCTTACTTTTAGCCTTGGCTTAGGCTAAATCCGCCTCCCCCAACAGCTTACAAGTACATGGTGCCATTTCTCTTTGGGACATAGATATTTCTGGCCATTTAAATCTGGACTCCTAAAAATGGTTTCTCTAGATCAGGAGTATTTTCAAATTATATGCAAGACCTTTCCTTTGTGACGGTTACACACCTGGCCCAGTGTCGGATCCTTTGGTTACGGCGCCAACGGTGACGTCGCTCCTCCTGGTCGCTCCTCCTGGGTCCAAGCGTGCCGCTCCAACCCTTTGGTCAGATGATCACCAGCCTCGCCTTTCCCGACTCGCTTCCAATACCTGGTCACTAAAGCAACTATACCGATCTCCGGTCTGTCTACCCACGCTGTGTTTAGATCTTAGACAGACGGGACCAGCAGGGATCGGGGCCGATACAAGTTGAGTCCGACGGGGTGGCAAAACACAAATAAAATAAAAACTCACGACACCAAACAAAATTGCTGACAAAAAGGGTAACAACCTTTATATCTTAAAGTCCGTTACATAAAAACAAAATTGTTCTCAATTCCCGACCCGCTCTGTGGACTATGGCACCAAGCTTCTATCACACAATAGAAAAATGTCGAATTACCTACTTTCTAGAATCATGTATGTATGTCGGAGTGTGGTTCAGTTCGACACTGGGGCTAATTTCTATCGATCATTCGCAGTTGATTCTTCTCTCCGACTTGAGTTGTATTTCTTCTTCTTCGTCTACTTGGGCTGGTAGTTTTCCTGTTTCAACTTGGTGGAAGATTTCTTGTTTCAACTTAGCCGCAACTCTCTGTCGTCTGAGGTGGTCTCTTCTCACTGCCGTCCGGAGCTGAACTTTAACTTCTCATCGACTTTCGGCTTGTCTGCAGCTCCAATTCTTCTCAGGCTTTCGGCAATCTTCTTCTTCATCTACTTGGGCTGGAAGTTCTTCTTGTCTGAGGGTTCTTTTCTCGCTGCCGTCCGGGGATGAACTCTAACCTCTCATCGACTTTCGGCTTGTCTGCATCTCCAATTCTTCTCAGGCTTTCAGGCAATCTTCTTCTTCGTCTACTTGGGCTGGAAGTTCTCCTGTCTTCGACTTGGGCTGGAAGGATTTCTTGTCTGAGGATTCTTCTGCCCGCAAAGGGGCGAGTGAATCGGGCCTGATGCCCGCGTTCAGGCTCTTTCCCTGCCCGCGGTTCAGCTGCAACCCACCCATCTGCAACTCCAACTCAACTGATTTCTGTCGACTGGGGTCCTGCTTATATTGACGCCGCAACAAACTGGGGTGGGTCTGTCGGCGTCAGGGTTTTCTCGATAATTCCAAAACTGCATTAATTCTGTCTTCTCCATTATCGCTATTGTTTTCGCCCCTACTTCCTCGCAGTACCTTTGGTGGGGCGGCGCACATCCATCTCTTAGTCTCTCGTATGTCAGGTGACCGCTTTTCAACCAATCGTTCCTGATCGAGCATTTCTTTCCCTTTTCTTCCGCAGGTCACGTGATCGTATTCGACCAATTGTTATTGATCAAACATTTCTTTCCCTTTTCTTCCGCAGGTCACGTGATCGTATTCGACCAATTGTTATTGATCGAACATCCTCTCCCCTCTTTTGCGGGCGTGGTTACATCGTTCTTGTTTAAAAAAAAACAAAATCCAATTTTGCCCCTTTTTGCACGTACGCAAAATGACAATCTTTGGCTTTCTCACCTGGACTTTGTCAAACAGCCCGCTGCTAATTAGTCTTGACTTTAGAAAGGATCTTTTCCGCCTTCTTGGCGCCCTCTGTGAGCCAAAAGCAATTGTCCCTCTTTTTACCTCTTTGTTTTACCTGATAGTCGAAAATCTTAATTATCTACATTGAAATGTCTCTACTTTATTAACGTGGGTGTCCAATTCTTAACAGGTCTGTATATCGTTCCACCGGTCACTCCCCTCAACCCAAAGACACTTTTTCCTGATTAAAAATTGTTTCATTGTTCCCAAAATTTCTCTTTATCCAAATTGATAAGGTGTCTTTCCATGCAAAAAGTAGGCTAGGTGCTCTGACCGACATTCTTACCAAAATGACTTTCGAAAATCGGCCAAGACGCTGACCTAAATCTCTTTCTGACTCCTATCTCCACCCTCAATTGGGTCATGCGTCATACATTTCTCTTTCTTTCTTTTTCTTCCTTCCTTCCTTTTTTTCCTTTCTTTCCTTCTTCTTTCCTTAGGATCGTCTAGTACACTCTTAGTGAATTATTTTCAACTCAGTTATTTTCCGTTTAAAAAAAAAAATTAACAACCTGTTTAGTAACCGAGTAAGAAAAAATTAAATCATATTTCTATGAATATTTCTAATAATGCAAGGTGCCACACCTTTTTTTTCCTCTTTATACTTTGTTTTGCTGTGTAGATATATGTGATATATTGTACCCCATGTGGGCCATGTGCATATATGTATATATATATAATCAAATAAAAAAATATAAACAAATGTACATGCAAGTCTTCGCATATATATATATATATATATATATATATATATATATATATATATATATCCTCTGGTGTAAGTAAAAGAGTGCTCAATGCAAAATAACAGAGCTGTTAAGTATATATTAATGGATATACGTAATACCTCACACTAACAGTACGAGTTTCATGCACCATGCAATCATCAGGTACTGGGAGCTGATCACAGTCTGGTTAATATTTCTGGGCCTCACGGTTTCATGGTGTTATTTGGATTAGTTTTTTACTGTTGTTAAATATTTAATAGTTCTATAATCTAAATTTGAATTTAAATTTAGGTTCAAACTTAGAAAATCTAATTTCAGTTTAAAAAAATGACTTTTATGATTAATGTTGGTAAACAGATGTTAAAAGCCAAGGAGGGGTAACTCTTTTTTTTTTAAATAGTTAATAATAAAATTATAATATAGAAATATATGTATGCAATAGTAAAATAATAATAATAAAAATAATGATAAAATATTGGAATAATAATATTAATAGGTAAAAAAATTGTTAGTAATAATAAAAATAGTAATAGGTCATAATAATAATAATATGATAACATGAATAAAAAAACTAATATTAATAATATAATTATAATAGCAACAATAAAAGTAGTATCTGTGGTACCTGAAAAAGAGAAAACTATATTAATTTGGATCAATGTCCTTGAGTAGGTATTTATTTCTATGTATGCATGTAGCCGAGAGGTTTGCTTTGTGACCATTAGACCTGGGTTCGAATCTCACCATGGTCGATTTGTCAAGAAGGTGATTTCTTGATGTTATTGATCTAGAGGAGGTGATCCTAGCATGCAGCAACTTTGGAAAGTGCCTGAAAACCATACCACAGTTTAACCCAAGCATTCGGTAGATGGAACACTTTGGAGCCATCGTTGGTTGTTCTAGCACAAAGTCACATGTCATTGTGATCACAAGTCTGAGCGGGCTGGCTTTGTTCAGATTGCTGATCACGTTAGATAACATGCTTCTCTCCCAGAAACTGTAATTAATGTCTGCAATAGTTGCAGTATAAACCACTGGTGGGCTCTCTGAGTGTTGAACAAACACAAAATGTGCCTGAGTAAGTGTCTGCAATAGGGATTAGCTAGCTGCCCTAGTAGATGGGTATCCTTGAATACAAGTGGCCAGCCATCATCATCATGCATGTTGTCATTAATTCACTTCTGTTGTTTAACATATTAGGGATATCTATTTTTTTAAGGATCATTAACTTCTCAGAAAGGCTACATTTATTCTTTTCCACTGACAGGTTTGGCTTTAGTTATGTAATCCCAGGTGATAATTGGGTTTCTATTACTACTCTTTTTTTTCCAGAAAAAATTAGAGATGGCAGTGCTGTTACTATATTTAATATTGCCTAATGTCATTTGGTGCTAGTAGAAATGTGATTTACAACAGTTTTCAGTTGAAGCTAGATAGAACTTGACCTTGTCATCATATGTGATATTAACTCTATAAATTATACCTTTAGTCATGCATTTGCAGTTTAGCAGACCAATTTTGCTTTTTCCATATTGCATTCTTTGTGAGTATGTGCTTATTGTGTAGGCTGGTTAAGTGCTTGTTTAGTATAACATTGTTGTGCAGTGATATATATTGGTCAATGTTTTTAGCACAAATATAGCTAACCTTTTTTTTTTTTTTTTAAAGCATTATGCCCCGAGCAAGTCGTGAAGCCACTAGGATGCAGAGGGTTGCAGAAGATTTGGAGCGAGAGCAGATAGGAGTGATAGAAGAAAGGATGAGGAGAGGGATAGTGGATAGATCAAGGTAACTGGAGATGTCGATTGACATTACATTTAAATAGTTGGAGATTATAGCTTTCAGGGAAACAGTAATTGGGAAGGGTGTTCCACAGGTGAGAGGTGCGAGGTATGAAGCTATTAGAGTAGAAGAGACGGCTACATTTGAAAGTTTCTACGGTGTAAGGGTGGGAGCGGGATGCCAGCCTCGTAGGGCGCTTGAATTCATGGAGACTGGGAACCAGTGAAAGCAGCTCATCGGAGCAATTACCATGAAAGTATTTGTAGAAAAGACAAAGAGAGGCGACGGCGCGTCTGTGAGAGAGTGACTGTAGACGAGATGCCAGATCAGGGCCAATTATATTACATATCCGTCTCTGGATCTTGTCAAGAACTCCGAGGTAAACAGAAGATGCCCCAGACCATATATGGCAGCAATACTCCATGCAAGGGCGAATGGTTGATTTGTATATTTGAAGTATCAATTCTGGGGAGAAAAATTTCCTGGCACGGCACAGAACCGTAATGTTGTTTTTATTGAAAATCTTTTTTTAGTGTTGGGGAATATTTAAAATGCTTATGGATTAAATTCAGGAAAATTCTTCCAATGTTAGTTTTGACATTGTTGCTAAAAAGTGGGTTAAACCATATGATATTGTATTTATGGTGTTTCAACTTGTTAACATCATTATTGTTAACTCTTACAACTCTAGGTTAATTTTATGGTTACTTTGTCCTAGGCCTTCTGCATATTTGCTTTTATACTTGTCAAAAATATCTTTATTACTAGAGTTGGTGGACAGCCTAAATTGGACAGATTTATATAAATTGTTTAGTATTCTAGGATGGTGGTTAGAATGTTGATGTATCTATGGTTGTATAAATCTTTAGTATATGGTTTATAGAGTCCATTAGATAGGTCTAAGGTTACATCCAGGAAGTTGATAACTTTAGCATTGGTGGTGGTGCTGATACTCAGACTGTACTCTTTAAAGAATTTAATCAGGCTTTTTCTTAGTTGTTCTGTTTTTTGTACCCCTGCATTATGTAGGAGTATTATACTGTCATCTCTATAGAGTCCAGTGTTACTAATATCAAATATGAACCTCAGTCTCTGAAGTAGTAAAATACCAACTAATTCACAAGCGTCCACTAAGTCAAATGCACCCATAGCAATGTAAAAATCAGGGTTGTTACAGTTAGTCCACAGGCAACCTTCATTAAACAGGATGGGTTTTGGAGCCTCTTTTATGATATTAATGTCTTGGTTGCTTATGGGGCAGTAATTGTTGGCCAGATTTATTGTAGTATTGTAGAATAATAGGCAGACGTTGTAAATATCAAACTGTATAAAAGCGCATTCACTTTTCTTATTTATTTTAGTGAACAAACCAATGGTGTCAGCTGTATTATGCCACTGGTTAATTTTTTGTGCATGTGCAGGCTTTTTTGAGGATCGCCTTGCTTATTTTACTGATATTATTTTTGGATGGATTGTGTAGTTGGTATTGTGGGTTGTGAAGGATATCCTCTATGTGTTCTTTCACTGTGATAACTGCTTGCTGTTTATGTAACTTATTGACTTTGTGACTGTTTTTTGTCCTTTCTGTTGATGGAATTTTCCTAATGGTCTTATTAACATCACTCTTAATGGCTTTGTAATATGTGTTGACATCGATATGATAGTAGTTGCCTATTTTTTCTGACTTGATAATAATCTTATCAGATTTGTTGATAGTGGTAATTTCTTTATACATTTTTTTCTGAAGGTCATTTGTGGTGTTAATGAATTTGTTCTTATTTATAAAAGAGAACAAGTCTTTCTCGAAGCCCAGGAGTTGCTCATCACATGGTGGTGTTTTTTGTGAATTAAATCCTAAGGATTCAGTTTCATTTTGATTTAAGTGTTTGTATTTGTGCTTGGTGAAGTATAGTTTCTACCAGATACTTTTTATAATGCTATTTTTTACTGGGACCAAGATGTTCTTAGTGGAGTATTCTAAGTAAAAAGGTTCCATATTCTGGTGACAGTTAGGGTAGGAGGTGTAAGAGTTATATTACAAGTATAAACGTGATTAACTGAAAGGAGCAAATATGAATGTAATCAAATAAATAAATATAAAAAAATGTACATGCAAGTGTTCACATACAAACATTATATATATATATATATATATATATATATATATATATATATATATATATATAGTACAAGTAATAAATCAGTTGGTATATAATTGTTATCACAGTGAAAGAACACAAAGAGGATATCCTTCACAACCCACAATGCCAACTACACAATCC
This sequence comes from Acanthosepion pharaonis, assembly GCA_903632075.3. Taxonomy (NCBI): domain Eukaryota; kingdom Metazoa; phylum Mollusca; class Cephalopoda; order Sepiida; family Sepiidae; genus Acanthosepion; species Acanthosepion pharaonis. The sequence continues at coordinate 1,647,952 of CAHIKZ030003604.1, read as the reverse complement.
ATCCAAAAATAAATCAGTTGGTGGATCCTAGTAATGACAGACATTAAAACTGACCCACAGTGAGCTCAATCTCTTTATTATAACAGAGCATATATATTTTTTAACACAAAAACCAAAATTATCTCAGTGTGAGTATAGTCTATTTCGGGCTGATCTGTCTTCAGCTGTCTTCAGCTTTTAAGTCTGGAAGGAAGGGATTAGAATTTATTTTCAATATCAGTTCCCCTCCAAGAGATGCCTAGTTTATGATAAGGGGGTTAGTGTTTGTGACTGGGGGTGGGGCTGAGTTATGTCATTACAGGGGAAGTAGTCTGGGGTTGGAGTTTATTGATGGCTAGAGCCTTTCGTTGTATGTAACTAAATTTTGCTTACTTCTATGAGGTGTTCCGTATACTACCAACAAGTGTGTTTTCCTGGGATTTACAGTAAATAGTATTTAGAACATAACAGTTTAATGTTATTAATAAGTTATGGGGGATTTAACCTTAAAACCAATTAAATTTAGATAAATCAGTTGAATAATAGATTCATAAATTGTGGATAATACCAGGACATCAAATGGAATAGATCATGCTATCCAACACCCATACACATACACATGTCTGTATGTTTACACATACATACATTTATGTGTACACATTTATATGTATTTAAATAACCATATGCACACACACGCACCCATACATACATATTCATATATTCTTATTCTTACATATATATATATATATTCTTAAAATATATATATATATATATATGTGAAAATATATAGAAAATAGGAAAGAACTGGTTAGGTAAATAATCCAAAGTCCTTTAGTATTTTTGTTATTTTTTTTTTTTTAAATAGTGCTCGATACAAAAGTAGAGCATAAATATAGTTATTTATTTAAAAATATGATTCCAACACGCTACATAAGAGGTCTCATGAAGTTTTAGGCTCTTGTTTTGAAACATGAAACCTCTTATGTAGCGTGTTGAATCATATTTTAAATAAAATTATATATATATATATATATATATATATAGTGGCCTAAGAAAAGTTTTTAGCCAGGAGAAATATACTACAGCCAATTTCAAAATTTAATTATGTAATCCTTACTCAACATAAACAAATAGTATGTGGGAGTGGTATAGAATCGGTCCTCCATTTGCTAGTTTCAGTGCTTGTATTCGATTTTTCATGGATTTGATCAAGTTATCAACAATCGTCTGATCCATATTTTGCCACTGCTTTAGGAATATTTACTTAAGGGTTGCCAGTGACATGATTTTGGTTGCACGCTCTCAAAATTTTTTGGTGAAGGTGCTCCCAGACATGCTCTATTGGATTCATATCAGGATGTTAGGCTACCCATGGCAGTGACTTGATTCCTTGCAATTCCTTCCAGACCTTTGCTACATTACTCACATGATATGGCGTTCCATCTTCTTGATAAATGTAGACATTCTTTTCAATATGATTGGTTTTAAATAGTGGGAGTAGTCCTTTCTCTGATATTTGACAGTGTTTTCAACCATTAAACCACTCATTAACAAGAATCAGCACAGATTTCTCTCCAAACTAAACAGCGCCCCACACCATTACTCCAATCCCTCCATGTTTTATGGTTGCCTGCAGACATTCAGTGTTCCATGTCTAATTCTGATTTCTCCAAAAATAAAACTATCTCAAATTTGAATATTAGAAGAATTTACTTTCATCTGACCAAATTACAGACTGCCAAAATTCTTAATCTTTGTTCTCAGATTCTCTAGTACAGTCCATAGGCTTGTTCCTGTTAACCTCTGAAATCAACAGCTTCTTTCTTGCAACTTGTCTTTGATAGCCTAGTTCTTTCAGTCTTTCTCACTGCATATAGTGATATTTCCATACTGTTGACATCTTTGATGCTATGACGACAGTTTCTGATGATTTCCATCTTCAGCGCCCTTTTCATGCACATGATGCTTGGTCTTTTTGAATGATGTTCCACATGACAATGGCCTTCTTCATTAAATTTCTTGACAATTTTATTAACCATTTGATGATTAACCTGGAAAATCCTAGCAATTTCTATTTCAAGTCTCTTTGACTTCCCATACTGATGCCATCCTATTATTTGCCCTTGTTGAAAGTCAACTATTGTTCATAAATTAGAGTAGCTTGATACTAACACGGTATTGTCCGAAGAAAAAGAAGATATTTTATTACACAAGCCAAAATTGGTGTAAATAAGGATGGCTAAAAACTTATCAGTCCACTGTATATATATATATATATATATATATATCCTTTAGTGTAAGTAAAATAGTGCTCAATGTAAAATAACAGTGCTATTAAGTATATATTAATAAATATAAATAATACTCCATTTTGATAGTATGACTCAGAGTTTCATGCACCACACAATCATCAGTTACTGGGAGCTGATCCCAGTCTCATCTTGTTAATATTTCTGGGTCTTGTGGTTTCATGGTGTTACTTGGATAAGTTATTACTGTTGTTAAATATTTACTAGTACAATAATCTAAATTTGAATTTAAATTTAAACTTACGCTTATATATATATAGATATATATATATATATATATGTATATATAAGTGAACATTGAAGTCAATACTTAGAGGCAATAGGATGTTTCATGCTAGCTGCATCTAGCCTGTAACAGCCTGTAACCTCTAAGTGTTGACGTCAATGTTCCCTTTTATATTTACACATGATCTATCTCAGATATTGAGCACTTTATCCCATAAATATAGCACACCTTAAGAGATATTTTCTCTCTCTCTCTTATCTATATATATATATATATATATATATATATATATATATATATAGAGAGAGAGAGAGAGAGAGAGAGAGAGAGAGAAAGAGAGTTTTGTATAAGTTTCTCTGAGAAGAAAGTATGTTTGTCATTCTTTTTCCTTTCAGCCATTTTGTTCTGTCCTGTCTGTGAGCTATAGAGTTGTTATATCATGGATATAACAATGTCCATAATGGGAGAAATGAAATGGGAGAAGAAAATATTCTTCCCTAGCTTTCCACTCAGTACATAACCATTGTTTTCAGTTTGCTTAGAAAAGACCACTCATGAAAGAAAGGTTTAACAAATGACTTCATTTATAAAAATGGCAAAGAATATTGATGTAAAAAAAAAACAACAACAATTGTCCCCTTCATAAGGTTCTGAAAACATAATAGGAGTTATATCCAAAAAAAGAAATATAAAATTTAGTATAGTGGACAATATAAAGAGAGAAGGGTTTATATAACCTTATTCAGGATGATAATCAAATAATAAATACTGAATACTTCTTTCTAATCATTTCCCCATAGCAAGGTGATAATGCTATTAAAACACAAGGGGTTAATGTAAGTGAAAGGGAATGAGAAGAATTTAGTGAAGAGAAAGGACAATAAAATAACAGAATTCAAGGAGATAGAAGATTGTGATTGATGCTGTGTTTAAAGTTTTGAAGATTGTAGAAGCAAGAAACTGGAAGAGTCTTCCGGAGATGAGAAAAGAAATTATTAGAATAGAATTTATGGTTATATCTAGCTAATTCAACAGCAAAATAATGAGACCAATCTTGGAATAAACTTCAATTTATGCGGTTGAGGTACCAAGAAGGAAAGCTCGTTAGAATGATGAACATGAATATATTTAGAGAAAAGACAGAGGGAAGACAAATCACAGTGGTTGGAAAGTGACGGAAGTCGAGATGCCAGGTCAGGACTGATAACATTACAGACCCTACTCTGGATTTTGTTGAGAATCTCAAGATATATAGCAGAAGCACCAGTCCAGATATGGCAGTAATAGTCAATGCACGATCAAATGGTATATTCATAAATGTGTAAGATGAATTCAGACGAAAAGAATTGTCTGGCAGGAACCAATTTTTCTACCAGTAGATCTAGCAATTGATGCAATATAATCCCTCCATATTTCCCTAGTGCCTCAACTACATGCATTTAAGCATATTACCTGCTGTCAATTCATATTTATAAGAAAATTTTGAAAGAAATCACACATTGTAATGGTGAAAATATGTATAAGACAAAGAAAAAAAAAACATGAAAAGGAGACTTGATAATAATTAAAAAGGCATTTATTTTAGCCATAAAACTTTAATTACATGTTTTTTGTATTGAGTATACAAAGCTTCAAGAAGAATTTCAACCCTTGATACAAGAGAATAAGCAGTTCCTTAATCATTTTAAAATGATACTCCATAAAATGTCACTGGGGTTGAAATCTGGGAAACTTACAGTTCAGTTTGTAACCATGATGCACTCTGCATTGAAACTATTTATTGTTGACCATAGCATTGTGAATATCTGAATTACCTTGCTGAAATGCAGGCATCTTGAGTTAGAGTAATGGTTAATGAGGCTAATTTGATTATTTATTATTACTGAGTGGTGAGTTCAATTCTCACTGGGTGCACTATTCAAAATTCAACATTAAATGACCCAATGAAAGTTGATATGTCATAAAAGCTACCAACCAACAAAACATCCAAGTCTATACAAATTTTTATCAGTTTACACACCTCCCCTTAAAGAAATCAAGATTAGTCTGAGTTAGGTTGGGTGATCATTACACTTGAGTGTTGCCTTTGATCCTCATTGGGTATCTAATATACAATTCAACATTAAATAAACCAACAAGTGCTGAAATGTGGCAAAATCAGCTAATCAAGAAACCATGTAAGTCTAGTCATCTCTCAGCTTATACACCTCACCAGGGAGAAATGGTTAGTTTGATCCACACTAGGTGGCACATACAAAATTTGACATTAAATAACCCAACAAGGACTGACATATAAAACCAACCAACCATTGATATATGTCTTTACATATCTATCTTTCTATGTGCTTCTATGTAAGGAAATATTGGTTGTTTTTGTTTACTGGCATATCAACACAACTATGGGTTATGTAATGCCGAAATCTAAATATTTTGGATGCAATTTTTTTTCTCTTTTTCTTCCTCATCGACATGATGTGGCTTCCCTCGTTCTTTTCTACAAGTATTTTCATTGCAGCTACTTTACAATTTCTTTTTCCCTGGTGTCCTGACTACATGAATTTAAGCATCCTACTAGACTGGCATCTACTTTTACTGTTGAAGAAGCTAAATGCAACCTCCACTTCTACTCCAGCAGTTTCTTTTTTCACCCTTATTAACAGTGGAACTCCCTTCTGTTTACTTGCTTCCCTGATAACTACAATCTTCAAAAATTTAAATGCAATGTCAATCGTCATCTTCTCTCTTCTTGAATTCCGTTCATCTTTTGTCATTTCCTCAATCCTTCCTATAATCAGGTTTTTTCACTCATTTTCTTTCTATGTAACACCCTGCATATTAGTAGAATTCCCACCTTGCTTGGGGTGAGATTATTAAAAAAAATCCTTTATCTTGAGTGGCATTTGTTGGATGAGTTTTAATATTAAAAATCTCATTTATCTCAGATATTATAATGGCAGAAACTAATAGCACCTTTTTCTTTTTAAGCAATTCACCCCAAGCAAGGCAGGAGTGCTACTAGCATGCAAGGGGCTACAGAGGATTGAGAACAAGAGTAAAGAGGCATGTTTGAGGAAAGGATACAGAGAAGGATCGGGAACAAGATCAATGTATCAGAAGATGTTGATCGACATTACATTTGAATATATTAAGATTATAGTTATCAGGGGAGCAAGCAAGAGGGAGGGAGTTCCATAGACTGGAAGTGCAAGAGAAGAAGCTGTTTGAGCAGAAGAGACAGTTAAATTAGAATTCAAAGCTGTTGAAGTTGCTTGAAGAATTTGAGAGGTGGAAGTAAATGAAACAATACCTGGCAAAGCATTTTAAGGTTGGTGACTTATTTTTTATTATAAAATCAAGTGGTTGTTTGTCAAATGCTTAGTGTGATTCTTTAAAATGCCAAGTTGGAATGAAAACTACCCACGAGTACTTAAAAATCTTTCCTAAAAGCATTACATAAAATTACTTAAAGAGCAATACCTGAAGAAAAATATGATTACTATATGTCTTACTTTAAGAAGGATTTAAACCTACATAGACTACATGCCAAAACATTATTAATTTGTCTCCTCAACTTTAAAAGTCATTGTAACAATGTCTGTCAGACCAGCCTGGATGATATCCCCTTTAGCCACTGGTCCCACACCAGATGGTGTTCCTGTAAGTATTAAATCACCTGGTTCCAAAGTGAAAAATTTGCTGAGATATGAAATCAAATAAGGAATGCTAAAAATCATGTCCCTCGTATTGCCTTCTTGGCGCAACTGGTCATTAACTTTAAGCCAAAGGTCAACAGAATTTGCGTTCTTGATTTCATCCTTGCTCAAAAAGCGACTTACAGGGCAGGAAGTATCAAAACCTTTGGCCAGTGACCATGGTTGACCTTTGCTTTTGGCTTCATCTTGGAAATCTCTGGCCGTCATGTCTAGTGCCAACATATAACCATCAACATAATCCATACTAGATTCCTCTGGTATGCGACTCCCTTTAGTTCCAATCACAACAGCTAGTTCGACTTCATGGTGCAATTTTTGGCAACCCTCTGGAATCTGGAAGAGAAATCAAAGGATATCTTATTGAAAGAGAAGTGAGTGTTTCCAGAGAATTCAAATAATTAAATTCTGCTTTTGATCAATGTGGAGTAATTGGCCATGGTTGAGTGTAACTGACTAAAAATAAATGGATTTGATAAATTTCTCAATAAAAAATAAGAAAAGGAAGAAAAAGAATAGGGCTAAATAATACTAAGCAAACAATTTATAACAGGAGAGAACTATGGAATAAAGATTTATTATCCCATTTGTATTTCCCCTTGGGATTATCATATCTGTGATATAATAAGACTGCATTTCATGGATGAGACAGTATGGCTGAAATGAAAAGGAATGATAAGCATGCTTTGTTCTCAGAGAGACTTCTATACTACTAAGACATACATAAAACTATATACATCCATATACACACATATTGCACACACAATATATCGCAGGGGCGGAGATGGGACTAGTGCTACTCGTGCCCGGCACGACCAATAACTCGGTCAATGTTATTCAAAATGGATTAAAATCATCCATTAATTTCAAGCAAACATACTTAGGCTGATCTCAATTAAATTACGATTCTATTCAAGTTTCGATAACTAAGTAGCCAAAAGTTCATAAATATATCTGGGAATAATACAACGATGTTGTTTTTTGAACGGATGGCCACCGTCAGATCTATTGAACATCCCATAATATCGCTATAATGTTGAACACGCCATAATCCGTGCCAAGCACAAGAAAAGCTTATAATAACAAGTAATGTTAGAGAAATCTCGCTTTTGGCTGTAGCCAATGGTGGCAAAATCAAGTCGAAATACCGTGCTCAGAACAATTAGCACATTGTGACTGCTGATGATTGTCTTGGAAAGAGAGAGAGAGACCGAGAGAGAAAGAGAGATAGAGTAGTAGTAGTAGTAGTACGAATAGATGTTTGTAAACATAACCACGTTTATTTATATTGTAAATATCAGTGATGAAGTTATTGTTTCATTAATTAATTAATAAAGAACAGGTTTTGAATAAGAGTGAATTTGTTTTGTTTTTTTATTGAGGAATGTTTTTTTTCGTGAATTTTGAATCATAGAAATCTACGAAAAATACTATTAATATAAAATAATAATATTAATATAAAATGACATACAAACCGTATTTTTCAGAGATTTCTATGATTCAAAATTCACGAATAAACCATTCCTTAATAAAAAAACGATTGTGAAGTGCTAATAAAAAATCAATCATTTAATTATTTTATAATTCCATGAGACAAATGACCTGGAGAGTTGTGGACTTAATTGCTAACCTGGTTAGTTGTCATTGTCATCAATTTCTTTTTTCTAATAAAGATATTTTTTCGTCATAGTAATGAACATCTTCTTTTTCTTCTATACTTTTGAAAGGAAAAAAAACTTATCTACTGTATTAACAAGACTACAAATTATATAGTATCTTGATTGTTTACAAAAAACCACCATGCAAGGTACGTTAGTCAATCTGTGCTATACAATGGAGAATCACGCAATAGCAACTATGATGACTTACTTTGGGTCCACGGACCACGGGTTGGGAACTGAAGTTGACAGAGGGGGGGCACGAGTAGCAAAAATAGGCTAGAGTCGCCACTGATATATCGCATATATAAAAACAGCAAATATATATATATGGAGAAACTACTGTGTCTGGAGAAGCCATGCTTAGGACTCCAGAATCAAATAAGCCAGATTCATCTACTATATACCAGGTGAGGACATATTCCATAGACAGGGAAACAGCAAGTCTTGGATTTTCCCAAATTGAGGACTATGAGCTGCCTCTATGATTTATGACTATGATTTAGCCTCTGCCTGGGCCATCGGGGTGGCTCGGTTAAAGAAAACCACCTTTCAGTTTGGCTGCTGTAAACAAATGGAAATTAACTGCCACTTTTATCACTGTTTAGAGTTATGTCACTCAGCGGCTGTCAAGTGACCCATGTCAATTATCTCCACCAAAGGGAGATAATCACCTTCTGTATTCATACAAATATATATGGAAGTCAAAACGAAGCAAAGCAAAGGGTAAAAAGTTCTCAAAATAAAGAAGGGAATGCAGTCAAATGATTATAGCGTTCTGACTTCAAGAAAAGAAAGACCATAAATAAGACTGAGAACTGGTTCATTTTTATTAGTTCAGAAGAAATCACAGCATAATAATAATAATAATAATAATAAAAATCAACCATAATTAAGAGAATTGATGATGGGAATGTTAGCCACATAACCAACAACTTGTGGTCTCTTGAGGTTTCTGGTTGAAACTTTGTGTAGAATAATTGTACATGGTGAAGGGATCTTAGCAAAAATGCACAACAAATGGAATTGATAAAATTTCCTATACACAATATCAAAAAAAAAAAAAAAAAAAAAGAAAAGAACAGGCAAGAAATAATACTAAGCAAACTATTTATATTAAAGACAAAAGTAGGCAAAGCAACAATAATATGGTAAAAAGTTCTCAAAGTAAGAATGGTGTTAACACGCAAAAGGGATACAGACGATTGTAGTGTTCTGACTTCAAGACAAGAAAGAACAAAAAATATGCTGGATAAGATAGAGAAGTAGTCTATCTTATTGGCTAGGAAGAAATCCCAGCATGCATCTGTATGATTTGTCTGTAGATTTGTCTATAAATTTGCAGTCAATCCTACCAGTATAGGAACCGGCAATGGCTAATACTGTCGATACCATTATCATAGACACACATATGTGTGTGACTTTTGTTATGATATATCATATATTGTTTAGTTGCAATGAGTATAAGAGGCGTCTCTTCATTTTAATATCAATCTTTTGACTCAAAAAGAAGAGGAAAAAATTATACTAAGCAAACAATATATATGGAAGTCAAAACTAGCCAATGTAACAGTAACATGATAAAAAGTTCTCAAAATAAAGAAGGGATTGCATTCCAGTGATTATAGCATTTTGACTTCAAGACAAGAAAGAACAAAAATGAGACTGAGAACTGGTTCATTTTTATTGGTTCAGAAGAAATCACAGCATAATAATAATAATAATAATAATAATAATAATAATAATAATAATTATCAACCACAATTAAGAAAATTGATGCTGGTAATGTCAGTCATATAACCAACCACTTGTGGTCTCTGGTTAAAACTTTGTGTAGAATAATTGGCCATGGTGAAGTGATATTGGCAAAAATGCCCAACAAACAGAATTGATAAAATTTTCAATAAACAATAACAAAAAAAAAAGAAAAAGAAAAAAACAGGGCAAAATAATATTAAACAAACAATATATATGCAAGCCAAAACTAGGCAAAACAGTAATAGGCTAAAAAGTTCTCAAGGTAGAAAGAGAATACAGTCAAGTATCTAGACAAGAAAAAACAAAGATGAGACAGAGAATTGGTCCAGTTTTATTGGTTTGGAAGAATCCCAGCATGCAGTTGTAGGATTTGCCTATAAATTTGGAGAAGGACATCCTTAGCAAACATTCATAGAGACTGGAACCAACAGTCAGAGAAATGAAACAATAACTTTTATTCAATTTATCTTACTGTGATCTAATATAATTGTTCTTGGGGGTGGGTGGAATCTGTGATGCTAACTCAAGAAGTGTCCTTCAAAACAAGGTCTCCACAGAGGAAATAAAAAATTTAAATTTTTGAAGATCAAAGTTGACTGAGAAGCAAGATGCCAGAAGAGAAGTCCACAAACATAAAGTGCAATATAGAAACTTTTAACATAGAACTTACAGCTACATCTAGTCATTTCAAGTGTAAAATGATGAGACCTTTCTGCAACACTAGTATTATGCTTAAATTCATAACATCTAGGTACCATAGAGGAAAGTAATATTTATTTTGAAAATACAAAAATGTGGAACAAGGCCAAAATGGGGGTGGGCATGGGAAGGCTGGTCTTCAATCTGTCTTATCTTAAACTAAGCTAGCCAAATTACTGACCCAAACATACCACAGTATTCCTTACATCAAAACACATTCTTACTTACCATTCTTACTACAGCCACCATAATACCTTAAGTCTTTATGAAATCCTAACTAGTTCTCATATGTACATTTTGTCTTTTGGGGGTGGGAATAAAAAAAACAGTCTTTTTAAATATGAACCCCAATAGAGGAAAGTTTGTCAGAACAATTCCCATGAAAATATTTATAGAAAAGGCACAGGGAAGCTACTTTATGGCAGTGGGAAAGTGACTGAAGCTGAGATGCCATGTTAATACCAATAAAACTGCAGATTTTATCAAGAATCTCTAAATGTATAGCTGCAGCAATAGACCATATGTGGCAGCAATATTCAAAGCATGGACAAATGGTAGAATTCTAAATGTATAAGATAGATTCTGGAGAGAAAAATTGTCTAGCACGATACAGTGAACCATCTTACCTAGTAGCAGACCTTCACCATTTTTCTTTGTTTCTAACAAAGATTTCCTGTTTCTTAATATGAGCTATACCAAATAGTTTCAATTAAGGCATTTGGGGAGTTAGTGTTTACCTAGAAAATTAGTTTTACAAGGGTTATAATTTACATGTTAAATTTGTATGACAGATAAAGTTCCTACCTTGATAGAATGCCCTTCAGTTATAATAGAAGATGGTGGTTTAAAAAATACAACAGGTTTGCTTGGTACGGGGTTTCCCAGTTCAACAGCATGTTCACTAAACAGAAAAAAGAAATTGTCTGTGTACAAGATTTTGTTTTAGTTGAAACCTTGATGCAACATTACAGTCTGAAGCCATTAATTTGGAAATAAATAGCCTCAAAAAAGATTTGAACTTGGATCCAATTGTTTGTGGGAAATTACAATTTTTATGTTTTAAAAATCTTTTTATAGCTAGTCAACAGTTAGCAAGTATAACTTTGGGTTTCTTTATTGCTTTGTGTGGATGATAATGGTTATTGGTGTGAAAAGTGGAATTATCGAGATGCGTTCAAGATCTTCCCCAGTCTGTAGCATTCACCTTTGCATAAAGGCTCTTGGTAAAGGTATGAATCCAAATCTCTTCTGCTCCAGCTATGGGTTAAATAGCAGGCTAGAGTTGGCTTTCTAAACTGGAGAAAAGAATGACTTTGAATTCAAAACTGTGGAGAAGGCAATGGGAAATCATAGAATTATCATTATCAAAAAGTCATGACAGTTCTCAGGTAATTTAAAAAAAATAAAGAATATGTGAAGAGCCATGAACCTCAGTTACAGCATTAAAAAAATATTAAGTAAAAACTAAATTAAACTTTGAGTGAGTTGTCATTTGAACAATAAGGCCAAGAAACTAAGGTTGATAGAAGGATATGTCTCAACATTCAATAGTAATAAATTTTCTTTGCAAACAAGATGAAAATGATTTTAAAAAATTATATAAAATAAAAATAAATATACAAATGAAAAAACATAACTGAGTCTTTGAAAAAAGGAAATTTATGAGAGCATTCATCTTTTGCATCATTGAATGTCATTGATCTTGTCCAAATTTAAACCCTGTGCCATATTTGTCTAAACCAAAGAACATCTTTTTGGCATAGTAAAGGAAAAGGGCTCTACTTAAACAGATTGTTCCCCCAACAAAAAAAAAAAGAAAATTTCAGCAATTAATCATTTTGCCCACAAAAAAAAAAAAAAGAAAAAAAAAAAGAGAGTGTGTCAAAAGGATATTTATTGTCTTGACACCATTAATGGGAGCTGGGTGAACTATAGAAGAAAGATTCATTCCATTATAGGCATTATTATGTAACCATGAGATAATAGTGCCATATTTCATGGGTGGAACAGAGTAGCTGGAAAAAAAAAACTGATGCCAAACATGCTTTGTTCTCTAAGAAAAATTATATATATATATATTTATCTGTTTCCCACACAAAGAAATTATATCACTTGTCTTCAATAGTAAGCAATGTTTAAAAGAGAGAGCTTGTAATATTTCCCAAATGGAAAACTGGAGTTAGAGAAGTTTCTCTATGAAACTGCTGAGGCCATGTGGTTTTTTTTTTTTACTGTAAGATCTACTACTCTGGGCTAGGGATGTCCTCCTTCTCCAGGCTTTATGTTGCAATTACCCATTATCTCTATCGCCTGGATTTACTCACTGGCTATCACGTGACCGTCATGTCTTTATCTCAACGAAAGGGAGATAACCGCCTTTTGTATTCCTACACCATTATTACTGTATATGCTTTTAACTACCTCGGCAATGTTTATTAGTGTAAAAATCAAAGATTAGAATTTTAATAAAACACAAATATATGAAATTTATTCACTCTCTTTGTTCTTAAGAATTGATAACAAAGATATTAAACACTATTTATTTATTAGATTGAATAAAAAAATTGTTTTCATAATTATTTATAAAATGGTAAATAATAAATATGGTATTGTAGTTATGTTGCGGACCCGGTAGGGTGTAGTGCTGGATTATACTGAGTGGCCTTGTGCCAGACACCACACTAAACTACCGAGTCTACAAGCAAAGTAAAAAGATAAATATGCGTGAATGAACAATGAGGAAAGGGGTCAATCAACAAGTGCATAATTTAAATGGTATTAAGATAGCCGAAATAAAAATGACAAAGACATCTGTTTATAAAACATGAGTAAACAAAACTTTAATTAAACAGTAACAAGTAACTCATCCCAAGGTAGGGATCAATGAAAAGTGTTCCGCGCCAAAATAGAAATACAAGATGGCCAAAGGCGGGAAAAGAAAGTTTTACAGTTCCGGAAAAAGAATGTGCGCACAGATAGAAAGGAGTACTCACTGTGGATATTTTAAGTTGTAAGTGATTATGCATATTTTTAATGTACAGGTTCAGAGTTATAAAGAATGTTCGGTAAACATTGAATTGACCGCTGGTAAATGTTCTGGACTGCTGTGGGGCATCTAGCCGGGAAAAAACGAAGCATGGTCTTGTAGAATGGTTTACGGCGAGCCCAAAGAGAAAGACGAAAAATATTTGTTCAAAGGTAATATTGCGTTGGCCGCTGGTAAATGTTCTGGACTGCTGTGGGCATCTAGCCGGTAGAAACGAAACATGGTCTTGTAGAATGGTTTACGGCGAGCCCAAAGAGAAAGACGAAAAATATTTGTTCAAAGGTAAACTATCCCTGCCTGTATTATTTGGTTCGAAGCCAGGGGTAAGTTTAAGTCACCTGTTGAACACGAAGTTTCTGCCGACGAGTGTCGTGTGTCTCTAAAAACGTCTTCTGGTAGAAAACGGAGAAAAAAGGTCCTGACCTGTGATTAGCAATTTGTTCGTTCAGTAGGACATCCCTGCCTATACTTATTAGGCCCCTGTCGAGGGATAAAAATACGCCATTAGTTGCATACGAATTTTTGCTCGCGACAGTGTCGCGTATCTCTAAAACATCTTCCAGTGGAAAACGGAGAAAAGGTCCGACCTGTTGGCAGCTTCAAAAGGAGAAAAGTCTTGGTAGAGGGTGCAGTCGACATTGTTGAAAAATAAGATATTCCGGCCCGCATATGGATTAAGGGCACGGAATAAATGAGTTGCCCGTCTACTCAGGTTGAGGACCGGGAAACAACTGGCTGCAAACGCTGGCCGTTTGAGACGCCGCGAAAAGCGCGGGAAAAATTCAAAATCTATCATGAGTTAATCAGTAGCAGCTAAAAGGAGCTTACTGCTATGTTTAGCTGTGAGTGAAAGGTAGGGGTGAAAACACGCGCGCACACACGCACGAGTGTGAAAGGAAGGGAGGAAACTCGCGCGCGCGTAAAATTATAAATGGAATTAATGTTAATTCCATAGTTACTTCACATATCTTTTGTAAGTTTTTGTAAATTTTTGAATAAAAAGATTTCTTTTCAAATTTATTTCTTTATAAAATGGTAAATAAAATTTTATAAAAAGTAAATAATAAATACTTCATTTTACTTGGTTCACATATTTTTATAATCTTATAAATAAACATTGCTGAGGGAGTCATAAGTGTATACAGTAATAGCGGCTCAAGAGAAGAACTGTCCTGTTAACACACCGTTTTTTCGGTGGGCATGAATGTTAAACATTGCTGAAATTACTTTCAGATAATATTTTTCAGAGATTAGCATTTATTAGGCCTCCCTCAAGCTACATTTTTCAGAAGAAAAGAATACTGAATTTTATCCATTTAGAAACCAGGTTCCGTTCATAATATCAACATATAACATAATGGATGTATAGTTGTTAATGTAAATTACCCCATTGTTATTTGTATTTGTAGTTGATAAAGAATTCCTTTTCTCTATTTTTTACTGAAAATGAAATACAAAGATAACAATAATAAAATGTTGAGATACGTGTTGACATTAACGACAAGAATGTGTATTATTTTTTCGTATAGATAATTACAATATTGGTATTTTGTATGTTAAAAATGTTCTCAGTGTTATTGTCTCTTTTGTTTCTTTAAAAGTTTGTGCTTACTTTTTACTGCTTGTTCCAAGAATTTCATTGTTAAAGGTAGTCTTTGAAACTGTCAACTGTTGATTTTCAGGGAGCGATGGTGATACATCTGTGTTGTTCATTTTTACTACTGTTACTGTCACTGTTACTTTGCTAATTTCACTTGTGGTGGAAAGGTCGTTATAATGATGAAGTTTCAAAATTTTAGAATGATGAAATATCATCATCATATATCATTACTGGTGGCAAGGTTATTTTAGAATGACAAAATATTTATCTTTATTTCATGGTTGATGAATTATCTTTATCATCCATCATCACTTGTGGAAAGGTTTTTAGAATAATGAAATATCATCATCATTCTGGATCATATCAAACAGTAAAAACTTGATCCTTGACTTTTACAGAATTATTGGACTTAGCTCTTATTTACAATTGTCAAGTTTGAAACCGTACTTACATGACTAAGATCTACATATTGCTTTTCTGAATTAATTTTTTTAAACCTTTTTTGTGGGAGAATTATTTTCAGAAGCACATGCATAAAAGGGATAATAATTATTTAGCTTAAAAGAAGAATAAATGGATATGTATTTTCATTGATTTATGTACATTTTTGTTATTTAATTAAAAATGTATATATCTGTTTTTCTTTATTTAAAAGAAATCTTTTGTTTAAAAAAAAAAAAAATGAAGTTTCTAATGACAACAAAACATCTAGGTGCAGATAACTCTGTAATGTCCGGGAGCGATTTATTTAGTTTTACTTTTACCATTTACCTTTTTTCGATTATGTTTCCTCTTTAGTCTTACTCTTAATAACATCACAAAAATATTGATGATACAAGTTTTTCATCTTCGGGACATTTTTTTCTTGATGTAGGCCTCATTTTTTAACGATTTTCTTGTGATACCTACTAAAACACAGCTGAAGATGAATAGAAAAAATAAAAATTACTAAGACAACACGTGATCTCTAAAGTTGTTATATAATTAAATTAATTATTATTTTGTTTCCATCGCCGACGAAGCCAACGGTTTTCGTTCGAACACAGACAATTTTCGGGAGTTCACATGCTAATCTTCGAAGCAAAGCCTTCTCTACTTAAAAAAAAGGTGGGGGGGGGGCTTGCGTAACATAATCATCGGATACCATTTACCTTCGAGCAAATGAGAAATCATAGGCTAAGAAAATAATTACTGAACTTTTTAACTAAATGCAAACTACGAATAAGTTCAAAATAAAAGGTTATTAAACATTTAATTCATCTATTAGATAAAATTTTAAAATCATTTAGCAAAATTATTAATATTTATAACAAAAACTAGGATTTGTAAATTTTTAAATCTATAGGATTTTTAATTTTTTAAATTTTGTTCAAGGTCAGTTTCCTTTTTTCAATAACAAAAAAGCAATCTACGCGAAATTAAAAATGACAAAATATATTTACATGCTGACGACTTCTGAATTGTATAAAAACTTCATAAATGCTTTCATAGGAGTAAATGATATTATAAATAATAACCAAGTTTGATTCTTACCTATAATTTCGACCGATTGCAATAACTTTTCGACACAGTTGAAGATAGCGTGACATGTTGGTTTTTTGAAAAATAAACAAATTCATTAACTCCCTTAGATATGAGGACTTTAATAAGTTATCTCCCTTGTATTGGTGATTTTTATTTTTTAAACCTATTTTGTTTTATTTAATTTATTGCGGACCCGGGAGCGTGCAGTGCTGGTTTATTACAAAGTGGCCTTGTGCCAGACACCACACTAAACTACCGAGTCCACAAGCAATGTATAAAAAAAAAAAAAAATGCGTGAATGAACAGTGAGAGGAAAAGGGTCAATCAACAAGTGCATAAATTAATACACATCAAAGAGATAGCCGGAATAAAATCACAAAGACGTCTGTACTGTAAAACATATGTAACTTTTATTTGATGGAAACAAGTAGATTATCTCGTGGTACGAGATCAAGGAAAAGTTCCGCGCCTAAATAGGAATGCAAGATGAACAAGGCGGGAAAAGGGTTTTATAAGGTTCTGGAAAAGGGAACTCGTTAAACACGAGGTGTATGTGCGCACAGATAGAAAGGAGTACTCACTGTGGATTTTTGGCGTTGTGAGTGATGTTATGCATATTTTTAAGGTACTGGTTCAAAGCAGATTAGAGTCCAATGAATTGAGAGTGTATGTGATTTTGTGTTTTTTCTTTTTTGTTCAGGTTCAAAGTAGGGTCTCAGAGTTCGGTCAGGTCTTGAATTAACTGTTGAAAATTTTAACGGAATGCTGTGGACGTCTAGCCAAAAGGACGAAGAGCTAGTTGCGGTTGGTTGCATCGTCTATGAGAAATTAATTATGGCGAGTCCAGAAGGGACGAAGAATATCTGTTCGTCAGTAAGATATCCCTGTCTGTATTTACTATTGACTGACGAGGGATAAATGTAAGTCACCTGTTGAATACGAAGTTTTGCCCACGACTGTGTCGTGTGTCTCGAACGTCTTCTGGTCGAAAACGGAGAAGGTCTAACCTGCGGGTAGCAAGTTTGTTCGTCAATAAGATATCCCTGTCTGTATTTAAAGTTTGGTTCACTGACGAGGGATAAAAATAAGCCACTTGTTGAATACGAAGTTTTGCTCACGACTGTGTCGTGTGTCTCGAACGTCTTCTGGTCGAAGACGGAGAAGGTCTGACCTGCGGGTAGCAAGTTTGTTCGTCAATAAGATATCCCTGTCTGTATTTAAAGTTTGGTTCACTGACGAGGGATAAGTTCTGCTTGCGACTGTGTCGCGTCTCGAACGATGTGTCTCAAACGTTTTCTGGTCGAAAACGGAGAAGGGTCTGACCTGCGTGTAGCTTCAAGACGAGAAGAAGAAGTCTTGGTAAGGTTGTTTGTCTGTAGGATATCCCTGTCTGTATTTACGATTGGTTCACTGACGAGGGATAAGTTCTGCTTGCGACTGGGTCGCGTCTCGAACGATGTGTCTCAAACGTTTTCTGGTCGAAAACGGAGCAACTGGTTGACCTGCGGGTAACGTTAAGATGAGAAGAAATCTTGGTAAATAAGTGTGGGGTCAACATCGTTGAGATAAGATATTCCGGCCCGTCATATGGGTTAAGGGCACGGAATAAATGAGTTGCCCGTCTAGTCAGGTTGAAGATCGGGAAACAACTGGCTTGCAAACGCTGGCCGTTTGAGACGCCGCGAAACGCGCGGGAAAAAATTCAAAATCTGTTAGTCTGACTTCATCAGTAGGAGCTAGCGAAGTTCTTCCTCCAGGTTACTGCTACGTCTAGCTGTGAGAGGAAGGAAGGGGTGCAAACCGCGCGCACACACGCACGAGTGTGAAAGGAAGGGAGGAAACTCGCGCGCGCGTAAAATATAGATGGATTTAATGTGTTAATTCCATAAATTAACTACCAATTGCAAAAATTAAAGAATCGAAGGACTTAAAGATTTTATTGTGCCCATCTATTATATATCGACAAGAGACCGGACAAGAGGTAAGGAACAGATCAAGTAAAAAAGCGCTAGAATTATTAGGGAAACGCGTAGGTTAATCTGCAATTTGACTGAGAGATTGAGCAATTGAGAGATTCAAACTTGATGCTGACAAGATCAGTGGTATTAAAATGAAGAAACCATTTCTTATGATGAGCATTGAAATCATCAAACATAAATATCTTTGCAGATGAATGTTGAGAGAAAGCCTCGCACACATATCTGAAAGCAATGACTTTCTAACTGGTCAGGTTGGTATTAAGTTTGTTGATTTGAATCATCCAACAACAAAGAAAAAGCTGAAAAATGTGTTTAAAATGTAAAACATTTTTATTTTCATGTTTTTACAACTAAATTTTTCTTAACGTGTATGAGTGTTAAAGTTTTTACGGTCTTTGTTGTTTGTTAAGATGAAAAGAAATGTGATTTTTTTTGTGTGTTTGCGTGAGAAAGAGGCAAGAGAGAAAGTGAGAAGGAAAGTGTAAGCGTTACGTAGCTTGGTGAGAAAAACGGGTGAATAAGTAAAGAAATTTCTTTTAAATCGTGTGCGTTGTGAACTGTTGCCGTATGTTGCCGTTCCTTCTCCTTTATAAACAAGTAAATATATAGGTTTCTTTTTTTTTTTTTCTGTGATCTCCCCACCTACCAGCACTGGAGCAGAGGAGTCGTGGCTATAACATTTTTTTTTCCTTACTTAGATTAGGTGATCCTATTATTTTAATCGATAGAATACAAAAATTGGTAAGGAATTTCAAATAAACAGTACGAGATAATTTTGTAATGAACGATTTCGTAAAATTAATGTAAATGGGAGATAGGATTTATGCTCGCGTGTGTGTATGTGTTTGTAAGTACGTTTACTACATTTATATGTAGAGGCGTGAGCGTGCATATATTTTTCTAATTTCGTTTGATTAAGAGTATAAGGTTAGACTTAATTATATAATAGTAAGAATAATGAATTTTTTTTAGAAACAGTAATATAAGTTGTAAGTAAGGTTTAGTTATCGAATTATGGGATTGGTATTTAAAACGTAGAAACATCGGATTAAACTATGCAAAAATAAGGCCAGCTTACTTCGTTATAAATTCGGTGGAAATAGCTCGAATCAAAACCGAATAGAGCAAAAGATAAACACTATACTGGAGGGAAGCGTGAAAAGCCTTTATTTCATTGGCTGATGTTGACTGATGTATATTGATAAGAACGGTCGAACTCCGAGCCATACCTGAATTTTTTCGCAATGTCGAGGTTATCAAGAAGGCGGCCTGACCCTTTTGTAATCATGTCGGGGTTGCTGTTTTAGCCGATATGATGCAAAACCCGAAATCGACAATGAAATGGTTCTAGATGCTGAGTGCATCACAGAAGACTACCCTTGATGCATCTGAAATGTATTATTCAACTCTGAAAGATAATTCATGTTTTAAGTGACGCCAACGTACAAAAAGGATGTTTCTCTTGCATGGGTTTGTGTGTGCCGCTCCCATATATTTAATTAATTTATTCTGTTTTTTTCTTCTTCTCTCACTTTTTGCTTAATTTTATTTGGTATAATTTTAATGATATATATATATATATATATATATATATATATATATATATATATATATATATGTGTGTGTGTGTGTGTGTGTGTGTGTGTGTGTGTGTGTTTAGTAAAATAAGCCTGTTTTTATCTCAATGGAAACAGCTTACTTGGCGACGAGTAATATAACTTACGTTCCTCTAGGTTCACTGCTGATGTTCTAAATATCATAACACACAGAATCAGTGATGCATTCGATAATAAACTACTCACGAGAGCGACCGTTTTAGACATCTCAAAGGGTATTGAAAAGGTGTGGTATTGAGTTTCGCTACCCAACCTGTCCAGCTATGGATGGTTGTTGCTTTCCCATCAGATCAAGACTCACTACTCGGTTCTACTGTGTTTATGCTTATAATAACGATCTGCCTAAAAAAGTCTAAATTGTTAGTAAATATCTCAGTAGATGTTACTAAACACTATCGGTGCATTTATAAAAATCCATATGATCAGAGCCTGACAGCTGATCTCTTATCTGACCGGAATCTAACAGTTTGTAAATGGTAAAAAGTTGCTTCTAACTCTTAGTACCCCTAAAAACCAAACTTGCGGGTATGAAGTTCCATGTGTGCTGAAAAATCAAATTGGGAATTCAAAGAGAAAAGACAAACTTTTCTCCTTTCATAAAAAAGTGTCGCAATTCCTCTTAGTCTAGTTTATTTTGTTTTACAGAAACAATAACAGATAAGTAATAAAACCTAGCAGTTCCCGATTTTTAAATATCAATTTATTAAAAACGTCTTTAGTGATAAAGATTTGCTTGCTTATTTAACTTTTTAATTAAAGTAGGAACCGCTGTGTTTAATATGACGAACATTTTGGTACGTTTATTATTAAATTCTAAACGTGTGGATTCGTATACATTTTATAGTTGTGGCACAAAGTTTAACATCACTCAATATATGTTTTTAACAAAAATCTCAATACCTTAATAATAAAAGGCAGTACTTCAGTGCATAAAATTTATTAAAAACAGTTTCTTCCCCATTAATGTCAATATAAACAGTATTTTTATGAATACCTTTCTCTGAATAACCGCTTCAATGCTACGTGGTATGCTAGATATGAAACTCTTAGTATATTTTGCTTAAGTGGTCCAAACGTCCTTGGTAGGGTTGACAAGAGCATTGGCATTGTCTAGTTGCTTATCTATAAACTTATTCTGTAATTTCTATAGATTTTATGGAGGTTAATACGTTGCGTGTTTGTGTGTATTTTAGATGTATGCATGTTCACATATGATAAACCATTAAGAATCATAAAAAAATTATGTTTCCATTAAGAACCGTTTATTATGGTGAATGTAGTGAAATAAAGTGGTCTCAGTGTCTCTCGGATATGTTCGTTTTCCTTTTTGGTTCAGAACTTAGTTTAAGTACAGACATCGTATTAATGGTAAAGTTCAAGTCAGACTTGCGCATATTTGGAACGACCAAAGGAAACTTTGTACTTTATCGTTGAAAGTTTTAAACATGGTTATGGGATGTAAGTTTTTTGGTCCAGAGGTTAGGGCAGTAAATATAAGCATCTAAGTTGGAACAACCAAAGAGAAAGCTTGACTTAATTCATAGGTGAAAGTTTTGGAAGACACATGCAAGCAATGGAATGCTATGGAAAGTGGAAAGAAAGTTCAGTTACTGACAATGAAACTCCCTTTTAATTTTCACTATTCTTGGTATAGATAATGAACGATCATAGAGTGTAGAAAGGTGGTATATTTTTTTTCTTTATGTACCGTGTCCCTCTTGGGCGTAGGCGATAATGGAGCTCCACAAGTTTCAGTCCTTTGTATCTCTTAATAAATCTTGTGTTTTTGTTATTTCTCATAAGCTCTGTTCCGCCATATATTTATTCTAGCTCATAATGTTTTGCGTTATTTTCCTCTGCCCCTCTTGCCTTAAATATGTCCCGTGAGTATCAGATTTTCCAAGCCCTCTTTCCTCATTATGTGCCCTAGAAATTTCAGCTGTCCCTTCCTGATGTAAAGTACGTTTCCTTTTGTTTCCGTTTTCTCTAAAACTTCGTCATTGCTCCCATATTCGGTCCATGGTACCCTCAGCATCTAGAACCATTTTTCTATTGCTTGAAGTCTTTTCTTCATCTTTGAGGAGATTGTCCAGCATTCAGTGCCATAGAGGAGGACAAATATTACATAACAGTTAACTACTCTTTTCTTTGTTTCTAAGTTTTGTTTATGTTTCTTAATATTCTGCTTAGCTATTGGGATGCACTTTTGGCGCTATGTCAGTCCGCCTTCGGATTTCAGTGTCAGACATTCCGTCCACTGTTAAAACACTTCCCAGATATTTAAACTTTTGTATTTGTTTGATTTTTTTTTTTTGCATTTTAGACTCATCCTTTTGCTAACAACCCGACATTCTGACTTCTTGCGGTTGATTTTAATCAATTCCTCTCGCTTTTCTTCACTACATTATATAGGAGTTTTTGTAGTTTTCTTTCCGTGTCTGTTATCAGCACAGTGTCATCTGTATATTATATGTTATTAAGATTGTGGCCTCAATAATAAATACTTGTAAGAATTGTCTCAGAATCGCCACGCTTTGTAGATTGAATGTTTGGTGAGACGACACATTCTTGTCTTGTACACCTTCTATTTTTTTGTATATCTGCTGAACTAATTTTCTATCCGTATGCAGGCGGTTTTTGACAATTCTAATATCCTTCTCAAATATGTTAATTTTGATGAGCAGTTCCAACATGTAGTTATAAAATATAGTCAATCGACAGTAGTTCATCGATGATGTGTACTGCGGCCATGAGGGTCTTTGAAATAAAAATAAACGGTTGTTCTGTAGGGACATTATTATTATAAATAAATAAAAATAGAATATAAAATAATAATGATAATAATAATGAAAATTATAAATAAAATAAAATAAAACAATAACATAAAAACGTTGTATAAGATAAATTAGATATTAAAAATAATAAAATTACTCCCAATATACAAGAAAAACTGTTCCTGCCGGAAATACGGACATCCCGCCAAAAATCGTTAAATTCAACCTCTTCATCACGGACCTTCGTACAGGCAATTCGTGTCTGACTTCTGTCTGTGATATGGCGTGTAATAATACGAAATAACTTCTTCATCACATTACATGTATCATAAAACAATCGTAATCTAAAAAAATACACAGAAAAATATAATAATTTGTATGAAATTAATATACAATTTATTATGTTTTCCTGTGATTTCTGTACGTTCTCTCAAATATGCTTTTATCTCCGTGAATATGAGATTAATTTCTACTGCTTTGATACGAGTGGTCCCATATCATTTTGGTAACCGCCGACGTGCATAAAAAAAAAAAAAAATGGAATAATTGATCGTGTTGGCGGGTTTCATTTGAAAATATTATCGATAAGAGTAGCTTTAGGCCATCTGTCTAGACATACGGATAAAGACATTTATTTATCGGTTTATTACGCCCTGGAAAATGTCCAGAGCAAGGGGTCAACAACTGGGTTTTTAGCAGTGACTTTTCATTGGCCGGAAATACGTTTTATGATTTGGCGGCAAAAATTTCGCTTTCAGCTTTGAAAATACACCCTGGATGATTGTTATTTTACAAAAGAGTTGACATTCTTCACTCGACCTGTAAAGAGTGCCGTATATACTCGTGTATAACGCTAGTTTTTTATGATCAGTTATTACACAAAAAATAGGGGCTCGTAGTATAGTTGGTTTAAAAAAAAAAGGTAAAAATAATGCCTTTTCAGAGACCGTTTGCACTATACACAGGTAAATTATTTCTGGAGGGGTTAAAATTCACGCAAAAATATCATGGGTCGCACTATACATGAAGTTGTGCAGATGTTTGCTGATAGTATGGTCCAACTCCTTGATTTCATGTCTCTAAGACTCAAGTTGGGTGTGCCTATAGGGCCTACTACTGAGAAATGTGAGAAAGGAAGACATTTTAACTATGTAAAAAAAAAAAAAAAAAAAAGAAAAGAAAAGATGAAACATGAAATAATGGCTGAACTAAACTAAATTTTTATTTCACTCTTTCATTGGATACCCTACCGATATAGATGTTCGGGACCGTCTCACGCCCTGCACCCACTTCTGCACGCTACTGCGGCTTATACACGAGTATATATGGTTAATCGGATGGGTATAACTTTACAAAAAGTAATTAATTACAATGTTAAATACAAAGAAAAATGGTAATAATAGATTTGTTTTATATCTTCTTATGAAGGTAGATTTTATTAAATAGTTTAAAATCTATTACAGAAAACATTTTTACAATATTTCTTGACGATTCTAATATTGCTGAAAACTTTTATAGACCTCCGATATAGAATTAAATCTGTTTATGTCGAAATAATATTAAATAATTTCACAATTATTATAGGATATAAACTTTTACATTTAGAGAAGTTAAAAATCTTTTTAGTAAATATTTTGTACAATATTTCATTAGGTTTCTAATATGTAACATTTTTGAGGATTTTATACACCTCCGATATAGAATTAAACCTGCTTATGTTGAAATTATATTAACGTAGACGTATTATTAATTTCATCTGAAAGAAAAAAACAAAAACAAAAATTCTATCCAAAATCTCAAGAGTATACAAAAAAAAAAACAAACAAATACATGTTAACTCGGTTGGGCATGACGTCAGAGCAGAGCCCTATTGTTATTCCGTTGTACTTCCGGTTATAAGTAGGTTTTGACGCAGTAGACTAGCTGGTCATACGCTCAAACACTGTTGAATTAAGAACCGTTTTCTTAAAGTGCTTATCAACCCTTAAATTGGTAGGGAAGAAGACTTGGATTAATACTTTTTGAAGGATATATGTGTGAAAGCGAATGCAGCAATCTCGGCGGGATTTTGAACTCGATACGCCAAACCCATTCTCTGCTATCCTAATCGGATATTATTGAAGGGGAAATCCTTCCAAAGTCTGTGAAAGGTATGTTTTGTTTTCAAGAATACGGCGTGCGTTCATCTCGCTTCCTCAGTGTCATTAGCAAACCTTTTGAAGCTATAATCAACATAAAGTTTGTTCATCACCTCAGTCGGGAGCAACCTATTGAGCGACAAGCAGTACGTATTTCGATCGGTCTGTCTACTGCTGATATGCTGTCATTACTCAAAGAATCAATGCGGTACTCTAGACAACAAGTACATCTCAAGGACGATCGCATTAGACATTTCAAAGACCTTTGAAAAGGTGAAGCATAGAGGGTTACTGCACAAGCTTTCTAGCTATGGAATCACCGGAAGAGTCTTCTTAACTATCAAGTCCTCCAGAACGGTTAAGTCTCTGAAGATAGTTATTAACGATTAGTCCTCTGAGGCCCAAGCTATCGAAGCAGGCGTCTCCAACTCTCTACGTTACATAAATGACCAACCTAAAAGTATACTTATATCTTTTGGGAATATCTATGCTGATGATACATTGGTATATAGGTGTGCGTCCAAAGCTCTAGATGACCAGAGTTTGGAGGCTGATGTTTTTTTCTGACCTACCTCTAACAGTTCAGTGGGGGATAAAACTGACTGGGCACATCTAATACCTCAAAATCCTAACAACATGCAATGATAACCGAGCGGACCCTGATTTTTCGGCTATCGAGATGAACGAGTGTTCTCCCAGGGGGATACCGTGACTTTAGCGCCTATTGGGACATAAGCTCAATCAAGACCTTAAGTGGAACTAGTACATACGACCCATCGCTAGTGAGAAAATAGTCGGTTCCTTGTAGCGCTTGAGTAACTACCTTACTCTTCCTGTTGTCCTCTGCAGTTTACAAGAGAAAATAGAATCCTGCTGCCATATATGGGATAGAGCTGGCCAGTCGTTACTTTCCGGTCTCGATAGAGTCCCAAATCGTTCCACTCTACAAGCCCTTTCCTTAAGTATGTTCGGAAGCCCACAAGTCTTGTACTGAAACGAAGAATATTGATAAAACCAGAAGCTTTTATTATCCACTGAAGATCGCTTCAGATTAGCAGCAGCCGCTGCTATGGGAAGTGTGAGCGCGACAACCCTTGTAGCGGTAGTTGAAGCCTCGTTTTGACACATATGACATTTCCCACAGACGAAACGCTGTAAGCCTCTCGCTACTCTATCAGTATTTCCATGAAAAATGTTCAGGCGAACTACATTTCTTAAACTCACCACTTCTAACATTCACAGCTAAGACCTGCTATACAGTGCACATTCTCTTTGCATTTCATTGGTGAAATCTAGGTTCCAGTCCAGCAGCTTTTTTTCTACAAGCCGCTGCTTTCTGTAATTGACTCCCAAGAGGATGCTTATAGGACCACTCTAATCTTAAGTTGTGCTTCTCACTCTGTAAATCTGTACCTCGTGTGATTCTTGGACATTGTACAGCAGGGTGAATATTATTGTTAAAAAAAATAAAAAATAAAATAAAAACATCCAATTTAATCATATTTCTTGTTTAAAATTCGAAACGTCAGTGTAAGGGAGGTAATACTATACGTCTCAGGGGAGACTACTAGAGAAAGTTTTATTGTTATTACCTCCCTTAAATATCTTATAGTAATTTAGCAAAATCAAGTTTTAAGATGGGAAAAGTTGAAAAAGAAAAAAAAAAAAAAAAGGAAGAAAACAGAAAACAGCAAGATACAAAAAAAAAAAAAAAAAATTAATGAAATATATTGGAAAGAACGAAAACGATTTCTGTTTTCCTGGATATTGATTTCGTTGTTTACTTTTCCATATAAATGAATTTAATTTAAACAAAACGTTTTTGTAAGCCTATAAATAGGCAGTGACATTCTCTGTCATACTCTTTCTCTTATTTCACCCAGGAATGGCAAGATGTAGCTCGGATGAGGAAAACGCTTTCTCTCTGGGGAACGCACACGCGCGTGCGCACCTCTCACTTCATCTTTTCTAGCGTTTTTTCTTGCACCAAACCACACACACACACACACACACACACACACACACACACACACACACACACACACACACACACACAATTCACTCGTTTAAATGTTTTCTTCAGACGTATTCATTGTTCTGTAACACGCAATAATATCCTATTGTCTATATATACCTTTGTTTTGTTAATACATAATTGTCGTTTGTTTATATATGTGTGCGTGTGTGTTTGTGTGCGTGTGTGTAGCGTTGTCATTACCTCATTACCCGAGCTCATATACCGAGTCTGTTATTTTTGTTGTTGGTATAATATACCAAGAGACACGTGTTTTCCGAGTTAAACACTCGACCAGCACCCCCGCAACATTATATCTATATATAGGATCAAAATATGCTTTTATTAGTAGTACACTTATCGTCAGATGCTGATTGAAAATTGACCGTTGTAAAATTTAAACATTGACATTATATCGTACTGTTATGTTAATGGAGCAGTCCATTTATTTTATTTTTAATCAATTCCCCCAAAGCAGAGCCATAATGTTAATAAGACGCCAAAGGTTACTGGGGGTGCGAGAGAATTGAAAGACTTTAGAAGAAGGAACCGGATACCCAATCTTAAATAGGAAACAAAAGATACAATTCTATTCTTGTTCAAAAGACCTGGGAGGAGTGTGAACCGGACGAATGGCGAACATATCTATTCCTATTGAAATCAAACATATATAACGATTTGTTTAGATGTTGAATGACATTGACCTTTAAAGGAAGGAATAAATTAAAACACTCATTGTTTGGAAATACTGGTTACAAGTCGTCTTTTGGACAAGAATTTTCGTTTTTGATTTTTATCATACATCGTTTTAACCGATCTGATCTTCAGTCTTCCCGTTAGGTGTATGTTGCATCCGGCGGTCTTTGCTATCTGAGAAGAGCCGATAGTAACGTCAAATAAAATGTCATAAAAACAACAAAACAGTTGATATTCGTCCAACACTGATTGAAATAGTGAAAATAATTAATTTCATAGATGAAAAAAAAAAAAAAGGATAGAATGTTGGTCTGTCAGAATTCTGTTTCATCAAATTTAATTATATATATTTGCAAAGAACCTGCTACCCATTTAAAAACCGGATATCTTAGTAAATTCACATAAAGAAATTCTATTTTTCTCGGTAAATATACACTTTCGATAACTTTCATTTTATGGCTCTGAGCATGAGTGCTTTTTGTATAACATTTACATTTGTTAGGTGCGGTCATATGATAGTAACGACGACAACGTGCAAGAAGAAGTAGTAGTAGTAGTAGTAGTAGTAGAAGAAGAAGAAGAAGAAGAAGAAGAAGAAGAAGAAGAAGAAGAAGAAGAACAACAACAACAACAACAACAACACGGATAATGGAGTTGGAAAGAAGAACATTGGTGATGTGATGAAGAAGTAGAAGGAGATGTTGAAAAAGAAAGAAGAGTGGTGATATGAACAAGAAGAGGAGGAATGGTGTTGACAAGAAGCAGAAGCGTGATGATGTGATGAAGAAGAAAAAGAAGATTGGTGATGTGAACAAGATGAAGAGTGGTACAGTGAAGAAGAAGAAGATGATGATGATGATGATGATGAGTGGTATATAATGAAGAAAAAGAAGAAGCAAACAAGTCAAAGAAAAAAAGGATGTAGAAGGAATAAAACATGGATGAATAAATTAAAAGAATCTATATGAACAGGAAGAAATCAATTAAAAAAATGAACACAGAAAACCGTAAATAAAGACTTATGAAAAAAAAAAAAAAAAATACAAAAATAAGCTGAAAAGAAAAAAAAATAGTTGAATCATATGAATGTAAACAAATGGGTGATTTAAATCACGAACATAAAGAAGAGATAATGAAAAGATACGAGAGGAAAATAGCCGAAATAAAAAAGAAATAAAAAAGAAAGACCTGGGGAAGAAAAAGGTTAAGTAATTCAAATCAATAGTGCATAACGAAGTCTCGATATCGCGTTACTATAGTCCACTGAAAGGAAGAAAAAAAAAGAAAAAGAGACAGTGACTAATGGAGTAGGAAGGAGAGGGGGAGGTGGCTTGAAAATAAGAAAAGTACAGTACAAGAAGAAAAAAAAAAGAAAAAAAAGAATTGCTGAAATGCTTTTCTATCGTTGAAAGGCGGTTACGTAGTCTATAGGCGGGAAGTGTAGACAAAGCGAGGTGTGACTCACTTGTTTGACAATGAAAACATCAAATGATTAAGACCTATACGCCCGTATCGACATCTTGAAAGACGTAAACGACCACACATACTCTTATGTGTACTCTTGTAACATGGAGAAACAAAAAAATGCAAGTACAAATACAATCCAGTGGGGAATACAGAAATATATATTTATGTGTACGTATAATATATATATATACTTAACGAGGACGGGGGTCTTAGCAAAGGACTGCTGAGAGCCGCATAAAATAGAAAGTTGTGGAGAGCCATGATCGCCTATGTCCTAAAGGGACGCGATTCATAGACAAGATTAAAATAAATATTATTAGTTAAAAATTACTTTTTCCGTTTTTAAAGTGCCTTTTGGTGTGTTTGGACGGTGACGTTTGGATGGTTTTGTTAAGAGGCATATCAACATCCCTATGTGTTATTTAATGCCGAAATCTAAATATTTTGAACAGAGTTTTATGCCTTTAACTACAGGTAAAGTGTATTGCTGATTATATATTGTCGGTCTTTTCATATAAAAAATGCATTGCTGGTATTTTTATTATTAAAATGTATTTATATACTTTCATAGTGCTTTCATTTGGAGTGGTCATTATTTGTCAAAACTGGTACCCTAACAGGTACTATCACCCCCAGATCATTGTGGACCTGGGAACAACAGCAATTAAGAAATGGTTCCAGGGTCCCCCAAACCTTTCGATCAGAAGCCTTGTTGCCGGATGTAGTTTATCGTCATGCCCAGTACTTCTGGCGTTTGAACGCATTTGAAAGCTAGGAAAATAATGTTGATTACATTCAAAAGGAGAACGCTTGAAAAAATCTAACCTTATTGAAAAATAAAAACATTAAATCTTTTAATCAATAAAAAACTCTAATGTAGCATTTAGTTCATTTGGTAATTAAAGGGAAAGTCCACTCAAGTACTCCACAGCATCCGCGTTTTCAAACCTAACAATAGTTTCATGTGCTTTTCTATCTGCATCTGTACTTTTTTTAGTGTCTGTGCTGGTTCATACCTAGCTTGTGAACCTTCATAATAAGCATTTCTACCTTTCTGTACTTAATGCAGGCCATCTATTTACTTTCCATAAGGGCATGAACCATTTATTTTTCAATATGATTACAGATTTAAAACTTTTTAAAGTTCTACCTTTGATTGATGATGAAACAATCAACATTTATTTCCTATCGTCCAAACGTCTGTATGAATAAGCGGAAAAAACCATATTTTAAATCAATTAATTTATAATATATATATATATATATATATATATATATATATATATATATAGAGAGAGAGAGAGAGAGAGAGAGATCAGGTCATCCCATAAGTTCTGTCCGAATTTTGAATAAAGAAAACAAATGACCAAATGTTACATTTAATTACAGATTACATCAACAATGTATTTTCCCTGATTATCTATGACTTCCTTCCATCTATTAACAAGCTTACTAATTCCATTACTGTAAAATTCTTTTGGCTTTGATTCGAAGAATTCACAAATGTCAGTTTTAACCTCTTCCTGTGTTACAAAAGCTGTTTCTTCCAAATGATTCTGTAAGCTACGAAACAAATTGTAGTCTGAAGGAGCAAGATCGGCAGAATAAATTGATGAGGAATTTTCTCCCAACGTTATTCGATCTTTTGTGATTTCTTGCTGTGGGGGTCGAGCATTCTCCTGATGAAACATCACCCCTTTTCGATTCACTAGAGCAGGTCTTTTTTCCTCAAAGCTTGGTTCAAACGCTCTAATTGCTGACAGTATATTTGAGCATTAATTGTTGCATTAGGTGGTAAGAATTCAAAGTGGCTTATTCCTTGGCGATCCCACCAGATTGAAAGAAGAACCTTTTGCCCATGACGTTCCCTTCTCGGGTGTGGCTGGGGTCCTTCCTCTTTACCAAGTCACTGTCTATGATGCTTAACATATCGATAAAAGATCCATTTTTCGTCGTCAGTCACAAGTCTATCCAAAAAAGGTGAAACAAGTTGGCGAGAATGGAGAGAAGAGCAGATGTCAACTCGGGATTTGAGGTTGTTTTCAGACAATTCATGAGGTACCAATTTTCCAAGTTTAGCAACTTTTCCAAGTTGTTGAAGATGACGATGAACAGTTGTATGGTTGGAACTGAGAACCACTGCCAATTCCTCAACTGATAAAGCACGATTTTCTTCAAGGGCTGCTTCAAAAAGCTTTTCGTCAAACTCATCTGAACGTCCGGTTCTATTTTCATCTTCAAGGGTGAAATCTCCACCTCTGAATTTTGCAAACCATCTTCTGCAAGTTCTTTCATTCACAAATTCCTCTCCATAAACTGAGTGAATGTTTCTAGCCACTTCGCCTGCTGAGTTTCCTTTCTTGAACTCATAAAGCATTATGTGCCTCAAATGATTCTTGGGTATCTCCATGTTAGCAGGGTTTTAATCAAACAAAATTTAATTTTATTGTTCTCTGAAATAAAATTTGATCAGTTTAAATGCATCTAAACATAAAAATAATGTTCAGCTCCATTAGACATTATAAAATACTCTTTAAATTTCGATCATTTTAAAAAAAAGTTAAAATTCCGACAGAACTTATGGGATGACCTGATATATGATAAAAATATAGTTTTAAGATATGCTATATTTATGGGTAAAAGTGCTCAATATCAGAACTAGAGCATATGCCCTGTAGATTGCGTTTAAGCATGATCAAACTGTTTCCACTCGGTGTTTACAACAGTTTCTACTTATCTATCTATCTATCTATCTATCTATCTATCTATCTATCTATCTATCTATCTATCTATCATCACCCACAGAGAAACTGTTTCGCTGTATCACAGCTCATCAGTGTGGCTAGATATCCGATTGCTTCAAGCCGGGATCGAAACACGACCGATTTGGTTCTAGACTCAAGCTGTCACTGCACAGCAGAGCGGAAGGGAGATTTTAACGTTTTTAGTATGCGAAAGACGTCAGTAGCTAGGAGATATCGATTCGAGTAGAAGAGCATTGCATTAACAGCAACAATATGATATGATATGAGATAACGGTATATAGTTTTATATATCCAGAACAGTATTGAGGAAGTTGTAGACAAAATGGAAAAAAAGTTTATTTATAGTTTTGCTGTTACATCCAGTATATATATATATATATATATATATATATATATATATATATATATATATATATATACTGGGTGTTACAGCAAATTGTCCAATTGTTAGATTAATTCATCTTAGAAATGATTAAAGATATCTAACTGGAATTCTCCGAGGTTTTTATAACATTATTTAACTCTTTTTGAGCTATAAGAATGTATAATCACTCTACAAGCTTAACAGAAAGATTGTGATGAAATTGATTATAAACAAAAATAAAATGTTCATCATTAATTAATCGTAGCTAAGGATCGGAAGATCATGAAATATTGAAATAATGTTCAAAGATATATATATATATATATATATATATATATATATATATATATATAATTGCATGATTCTTTTTCAGCTTATTCAAGATGATCCTCGTCCTCTCTAGCCTTCTAACTTTCTGTGCTGGAGTAACAAGTGCCTCACACGTTTCACGTACGATTTAATTTTCATGTCTTTTTCTACTGCTTTTTGAGCTGTCATAGCTGAAACTCGTCTCTCATGAGCCAAACCTATTATGTATTGAGTTCTATCTTTTCTAATTGATCTCTTTAGCTCTAGATTGAAATAATGATCCCTCTTCCTGTTGTGACCTACTGATCCCGGTATCCTCTCTACTGTTCCCTCTTTTTAAAACTTATTCACCGTTCTCTTCAATGTTCTTGAATGCACTTTGAATATATAAACTAGAATATGAATTACACGATTTGAACTAGGTTATTACCGTTTTACTGTTGAACTAGCTAAATACAACCGCCACTTCTATTCTAATGGTTTCATTTGCCGCGCTTTTCGTCTGTGGAACTTTATTTCGATTTCTTGCTTCACTGCCGCCTAGAATCTAAAAAAATTAAATGCATTGTCATTCACCTTCTTCTGTCTTCCTGTTTCTTTATTGTCCTTTACTCACTTCTTACTAAAGTATTCTTTTTTACTTTCTGTAATCCATTGTTTCCTAGTGGCATTATCGTCTTAGTTTGGGTGAAATGATTAAAAAAATTAAATTTCAAAATTAATTTAAACTAAATTTAGATTTTGAGACACCTTTGGTCATTTGTTTTGATTTTTTAACAGAAATGCTGTCATTTAGTTTTTTTTTATTTTATTTACTGCTTTAATATAAGCGTCCTATCCTCACAAAAAGTTTGATAACAGAATAAAAATTACAACTTTATAAGGATGCTTTTCGATAGTCCTCTTATGAAATCTAACTAAAACTTTCCAGAGACATTGTTTGATATCCAGAAAAATTAATTCAATTTTTTCTAAATCATTTCACACCAAACAAAGCTGGAATGCCATTCATACGAAGGTGGGTACAGAGTGAAAGTGAAAGTAAAAGTGAAAGCGAAGACTGAGAATAGTGAAGATTGAGGAAATGATAAAAGACGAAGGGGATTCAAGAAGACTGAAGATGGTGATTGACGCTGCGTTTAAACTGTTGAAGGTTGTAGTTATCAGAGAAGCAAGTAAACGGAATGGTGTTCCTCAGGGGGAATGTGCGAGAAAATAAACTGTAGGCGTAGAAGTGGTACCTGCTTTTAGCTAGTTCAACAGTAAAAGGGTTGGACTTAGATGCCAATCTAGTAGGACGCTTAAATTCATGTAGTCAAGGCACAAGGCAAAAAAAAAAAAGCTCATCAGAGCAGTTGCCATAAAAATATTTGTCCATAAGACAGAAGGAAGCCATGTCATGTCGGTGAGAAAGTAAATAAAGTCGAGATTCCTGGTGAGGATCGATAACATTACAGGTTCTTCTTTGGATTTTGTTAAGAATCTCGAGATGGATTTTGAGAAGAATCTCGAGGAGCACCAGAGCAGTTATTTTGGCAAATTGTGACAAAATGTACGCTGATTTATCAGTTAGAAAGCATTAAGTTTTTTTGAGGTTAACTTTCAAAATGTAACTATTATACATCAAAGTTGCATAAGGATGCGCTCGTAGCTTAGCGGTTATCGGTACTGAAATTGTAATCAGCGTGCCGAGTTCGAATTTCGGCCGAGCTCCCCCGCGCACAAATACCCTCAGTAAATGTATTGACCTATCTCTTCCTCTCCCGATCAGTTATGTTTTATCTAACCAAACAGACTTTAGTCACTCAACTCTTCAAGGTTTTCTTCCCTCTGCGGTGGTCAAGTATTTAATTCCAAACTGTTTGGGTCAAGTCACTTTTTGGATTACTCAACCAACGTTTTTATTCACTGGGCCATGTGTCCTTGACGACTGGGTAGTGTGTTCTATTTTCGACGGGTGCCACATAATCCTGGCTGTCTGTTAAAACTAAGGGTAGTTTAGTAAATAGTGACATGAAAGTCACATTGATTTTATTGTGACTTTATTATCGATGACTACGACGCTTTTCCTTGTCTTCTTTTATGTAGTGTGTCACTTCAAGAAGTCTCCGAGCATGACTCTTCACGATTTCCTATTCTTTGTACTTCTAAGCAATGTTTGCTCTTTACTATTCCACCAAATCCCTGTTCTGATATCTATTTACACAACCTAATTAAGTAAGTTTCTTGCTGTCTTCCTCTGCTCTTCTTGCTTTCGTGCCCGGTAGCAAGGGCTCTGATCGGGAGACTTGGAGGTTTTGAGAAGCGTGGAACCACCTCTTAATTGCCGTTATTCCCATGTAAACCTGGCCCCAAGGTGATAACATACATTAAGAAACCAGCTATGAGCAAATAGTGAAACCCCGAACAAAAACAAAACGCTATGTAAGCATAAGTATACCAGCAATACATTTTTATATAAAAAATTACCAACACTACAATTTTAAAGCAAAATGACCAGTAATAAATGTTATAGTAAAATTACCAACAATAATTTTTATCTGTAGTTGAAGGCATAAAATCGTATTTAACATTTTCGGTATTAAATAACCCATAGAGATTGATATGCCGCTAAACAAAATCAACTAACCAACTCACCTTGCTTTCATTATGTCAGGTGAATATTAAATTCGTCAAGATTTCTTTCCTTATTGCGTACTTTAGAAATTTCATCTGTCTCTTTCTGATTATAAGTGTCTTTTGTTTCCATTTTCCTTAAAACTTTCTCGTTGCTGACTTGTTCGGTCTGCATCCTTTTGCAGAAACACATTTATGTTGCCTTTAGTTTTATCTGTGAGGAAACTGTCCAGCATTCACTGTCATATTGAAGGATTGCTATTACATAGCAGTACAGCAATCTTTGTTGTTGTTGTTACTAAAGAATTTTTCCAGTTTTTAAAACTTTCGCTATTCCAATGCGACTTCGGATTTCTGTGTCATGTTGTCCGAGTATACGACCTAAACGACTTCGGGAAATAAATATACTCCTGTAATCACCGCGTTTATACTGTTATTTTTTTTTCCAATTCAATTTTTAGATTTAGATAGTTCTTACAGTCGTTTATTACAGTTTGTTTGTTTTATGAAGGAATATATATTTTTCATGTATTTGCCTCTTTCCAACGAGTGTCTACAGGTTACCTTGCTGGGGATTCGGTCACAAATCTCCAATAACTTACTTGGTGTTTTCTCCGACTACAGCACTACCATGGTCTAAACAGTATAAGTTTTTCTTCCATTTTTGTCTTTATTGTTTCAGGGAGGATTTCAAGTGCACCACTTATAAGGAATTCGTCCTTCATATACGACATCTTTTTTCGTTCTCGAGCGAAGTCCTGAAATAATACTATTTTTCATTTTTTTATATCCACTATTATTATTATTATTATTATTATGGTTTCGTTACATTCACTTTATGTGCAAATAAACTTAGAAAAGTTATGAATTCCTCTCTTCCTCCCAGCTATGGGTTAAATAGTAGAACAAGTTTGTGGAAAAAATCATTGTTATCGCACCCAAATATTGATAATGCAATATTCGCTCGCAACAGATAAACTTATTTTTAGAATCCCAATATATATATATATATTTGGGTTTTAAATAACCCACAAATAGTTGATAATCCTTTAATACAAATCAATCAATTAATCAGTCTCCTTTGTTCTTCTTGAGTGAGAGAGCAGTACAGCAACACACCAATGCTGGTGTACAAATATTCGAAGCCCAATTATTAAGATTAATAAACGTCTCGATATATGGCCATGATTCCTCCCCAATACTAACCGTACATGAACCGAGATGAACAGTACGTCAGCCACTTGGGGACACGCCCAATTAATTACGGTTAAGCAACTGACTCAGGTCTTGACCTTATATTTACCGCAGCTCAGCCTTAATTTCCCAAGACATGTACATGTAAACAGTTAAGATGAGAAACCATGAGAGTCATGCTTGATGTAAAATCAGGACATTTATTATTATTTGTGTATGTTATGTTTCCTGTAGAGCAATGTCTAAACTATGGTCATTAGGTCCTATAGGAGAATTGTCATTTAACTGATAGCACTTTTCTTTGTATATGGTATGTTTCTCGCAGGGCGATCTTTTGGGCAACCTGTATGCCTATGTTACCTGGGACATTGTTATTAAAATTTTACATCGCATTTCTCACGAGGTCCAGAGCTCCGATTACTATTGGTGTAGTCTCAGTCTTCAGTGTTAACAGCCATCGCCTGAATTTCTCTATCAAGCTTTAGATAAGAACGGCTAAACTAGGGCTGTGGCTCTAGATATCTCAAAGTTGTTCGACCGGGTTTGGTATGCTGGCCACATGTTCAAGGGCTACGATGTCAGGGGACGAATATCTGGTTTAATCCAATCGTTCTTAACAAATCGTGTAATGAATGACGTGTTGAACAGGCACACTTCCATATAGTTTCATACTAATGCCGAGGGCCCTCAGGATTCTATCTTTCATCAACGACCTCGATGTCATCAGTTCTCAAGTAGGTATTTATGCAGATGACACAATTATTTACTCTTGACAGATCCGATAAAGTAAACCTATCAACTGCTCTCGAAAAGGACCCCTAATTAGTGGTTAATGGCTTGTAAATTTTAATGCCTCCAAATCAAAACTAACCTCATTTAATCTCCACAGAGGACATTTCTGCCTGCCATCAGCATGGCTGATGCTAAATTTCAGGACAGCAACACTCTATGCCTTCTGGGAGTCACATTTTCAACTTACATGAAGTGGAGAAATTATATTGAATCAATTGCTAGGTTTAGTGCTGGGATAATTGGTTCGCTTTGCCGTTCCCAATATTTTTTCTCGTTAGAATCCATCTT
This sequence comes from Acanthosepion pharaonis, assembly GCA_903632075.3. Classification (NCBI taxonomy): domain Eukaryota; kingdom Metazoa; phylum Mollusca; class Cephalopoda; order Sepiida; family Sepiidae; genus Acanthosepion; species Acanthosepion pharaonis. The sequence goes on along the minus strand of CAHIKZ030003604.1, from coordinate 1,610,431 downwards.
ACACGTTTAAAAATATACTATTCAATACTATATACTGTTGCCATATGTGGTCTGTTTCCCCTGCTGAATATACCGGGATTCCTGACAAAATTCAAAGAAGAGTCTATAAGGTAATCGATCCGTACCTGGCCTCTTGACTTCAGATAAATTCTCACCGACATGACGCGGCTTCCTTCTGTCTTTTCTACAAATATTTTCATGGAAACTGTTTCGAGGAGCCTTTTTTCTCTAATGCTTCAACTACATTAATTTAGGCGTGCTACTAGATTGGCAATTAGGCCCCACCGTTTTACTGTTGAACTAGCTAGATGCAACCTACTACTACGATTCTAATAGTTTCTTTTCTCGCACATCTGACCGGTGGAACCCCCTTCTGATTTCTTGCTTCCCTGGCCCTTACACTATTTAAACATTTAAATACAACGTCAGTCACCATTTTCTCTCTTTTCAAACTTTGTTCTTGTATTGTCCTTTCCTCACTCAGCCTCAGTAAAATTCTTTTTCACTCCTTGTAACTACTTGAGACCTAGTGGCATTATCGACTTGCTTTTTGAAAGGCTTAAAAAATTTCAGCTTGTCTCTGTTCCAGTTCCTTAGTCTGAAGTCGGACGACCGGCTGGCCGGCTGACCGGCTGATCGGTTGAACTCTCTGCCCTCGGGCAGAGTTTCTTTCGGGGAGGTAAACCGACCCTGAACCCGTTTATACGGGTTCAAAGGGCATATTTTTGGTCGAGCCCACCGGCTCGGAGATCCCACGTTAAAAAGGCCTTGTGCCACATGATGCCCTCGTGGGGGGGGCTGACTAAATACTGTTCAGTCTGAAGTCGGACGACCGGCTGATCGGTTGAACTCTCTGCGTTCGGGCGGGGAGGAATCCGAAAGAGGCTACGCCGAAGGGCGGAGTTTCTTTCGGGGAAGTAAACCGACCCTAAACCCGTTTATACGGGTTCAAAGGGCATATTTTTGGCCGAGTCCACGGGCTCGGAGATCCCACGGGCTCGGAGATCCCACGGGCTCGGAGATCCCACGGGCTCGGAGATCCCACGTTAAACCGGCCTTGTGACACATGATTCCCTCGTGGGGAAGTGTGTCTAAATACCGTTCCTTAGTTAACGCGTGCGTACTTTATGCCTTGCCAATACGTCATAAGTAATGGCCTATTCCGTTTTGATCGCGTAGAAAGACGGAAAAGATAAATCAGAGACGCTACTTCGTTTCAGTGAGAAATAAAAGAAAGAATAAAAAAATGCCTTGCCAATACCTAAAAAAGAAAGGACTGTTCTGATTTGATCGCGAGGAAAGACGGAAAAGACATATCAGAGACGCTGTTTCATTTCCGTTAAAGAAAGGAAGGAAGGAAAGAAGGAAGGAAGATTAAATTTTCACCGGTACTAATAGTTGTTGTTGTTATTATTATCATTATTATTATTATTAACGACAACAAGGACGACCCTGAACCAGCAGTATTAAAAAGTGATCAGAATTTTTAAAATTCTATTCCCATCTATTCTATTCTATACTCGATCTCTTAAATTGCCAAAAAAGAAAAAAAAATAGCTTTAAGTCACATAGAATGAGTACAAAGATGTGAAAACCTATTTTTTTTTTAATTTAGAATTGTGGGGAAGAGCGTCATGAGACCTTGTTGTACATATTTCAACGCTCTAACCATAGAGTAATTACAGAAACCGGTCCCAGCCGTCATAACTCTAGTTATAGTAGTAGTAACAGTAATAATAGTAGTGGTACAAGCATTTATTGTTCAGTTGGGTGTCGAAGTAGTTTATGAAATAAGGTAAGAACAAACAAAAACAAGCGCCCATGACTATTCGGAAAATGCCGTACTGGGATTTAACATTTTATAACCGACTCTGTACACACACATATATATAAAATTAATAGCAGTACGCCTCCTCAAACATACGATCAATACAGGGGAGACAGGCAAGCACATAAAAAAAAAACAAATAAAATGTAATGTTCACATACATACACGCTCACACCTAACCGTGTTTTACGGAGATATGTTCATATATTGTACACCTTACCGTCATAGCCCATTATATTATATATATATATATATATATATATATATATATATATATATATATATAGAATAGAATGAGAGAGAGAGAGAGAGAGAGAGAGAGAGAGAGAGAGAGAGAAAGAAATGCAGCATAAAAGTAAAGGCCGGTATATACACAATGAAATAAACCATGCGATCATTTCTTCCTCTATTTCCTTATCTGTCTTGCTTCATAGCTTTTCTCTCTCTTCTCCTTTCTCTCTTCCCCCCTTACTTTCTTAATTTATCTGTGAAAACATAAACAGACGCCTGAAAGTTGAGTAATAAGTGAGGCGATGTCGGGTGCCTATGGTGTTGAACTTGTTCACTTACGAACAATACACAATACCCATCCGAACCCCACACACCGCTACAACTCTTTTCTCTCTCTCCCCCCATATATATATATATATATATATATATATATATATATATATATATATATATATATATATATATATATATATATTTGAAATTAGTGTACACATTAACACATGTGCAGAGCTATAAGCACTGACGGTCAGGCGGGTCGTTTTACTTGTTGTTCTAATAGACGAACGGAGAAGTTTTGTTCCGATTGGGAAAAATCCTGTCATTTAGATGGAAAAAACTTAATTTGGCGATTTTCAAAAAAAAAAGGTAATGAACTGTCGACCTCATATATATATATATATATATATATATATATATATATATATATATATATATATATATATATATATATATATATATATATATATATATATATGATATTATATATATAAGATATTATCTAGTAATGTACACACACACACACACATATATATATGCATATATATATATATATATATATTATCTTAATGTAATTTTGTTTTTGCATGTCATTTTGCTATTCGAGGTCTTGAAACATTTCCAGCAAAATTTCCAAGTATGCTTATTAAGATTTTTTTCTTGTCTATTTTTTTTAACGTCTTTATTCTCAAAATTTAAATAATGTCTGTATTTATTTATATTCTAGAAATAAGTTTTAAAATGATAATCGCACTTTTCATACTTCCAGCGCGCACACATATATATATATATATATATATATATATATATATATATATATATATATATATATATATAATAGGTAAATAAATCTATGTTTAATTTTTAAGAGATGTCAATATTTTTTTTTTCAGAAAATATTGTAAAAACACTGAAGCTTATACATTTATTGAAACAATTCTTATTTATTCCACATTACTTCAACCAAAAAGTTATGAAGGAAAACTTCATCAGGCCTGAATAAGAGCAATAACAATAACGAGGCACAAAAAAACTATTTGCCCGAAAAGTTTGTTTTAAAAGAAATATTTTATAAATTTCAGCCGTCGGTAGCACTGGCTGGTCGGTCAATGAATGCCGAATGTTTCCTTATAAGGAAACGGCTAACGTTATTATTACCACATTCTAAAAACGCATTTACAATCACTTCTGAAAATGAAATTATCCCTGAACATCATCATGTTGATATCGTTCATAGCGTTTTTCGAACCATTTGAAATAACTAGGCAGTGCCCATCTCCTCTCCCGCTAACTGTATAGTCCCAGCAGCAGTGGGAGGGGGGTAATCTTTGACCTGACCTAATAGGAGAAATAGTTTTATACTTTTTAAAAGGACATTCTTTCAAAGAGAATCGACATTAGCTGAGCCAGAATTAGAAACTATCTGTGGTTAACCTTCCAACACTTCACCTCTTTATTATCATTTGCATATGCTAAGATTTACGTGTCTAAATCTGAAGAATAGACATTCTGTTTTTGAAGCATTTAAAGACCTGCAAGAATTAAAAATATCGTTCAGTCCACTTCTTTCTTTAGTTCTGACTTTTTTTGATTGTTTCTTTCTTTTTCGCACTTGTTCCCGTATCAGTCTATTGATTCGGTTTTTGCGGCTTATCAACCCTTTGCAGGTTATTTAAAGCCAATAATATTTCTTTAGATCGTAATATAGTTTTATTTTTAAAGATAATTATGGTTTTGGTGATACAAGTCTTACTAATTAACTCATAGCTGGGTGGGGGAAGAAGTGCTACCTTGCCGGTATGTGAATAAAACGAACCCAATAGGAATTGAAACTTGGCTCACCGATTAAGAATTCCGAGCCATTATCCATTACCCCACCTGCACATCTAAGCTTACAGCACCTGGTATAACCAAACGATCGCTCGTCTAGGTACTGACTTATCTTCGGTGATCGTACGGGAACCTGGCTTTCAACATGATGCGGCCGTAAGCCTTATAAGTTTAAATCTACGAGATTGTGTATCTTTATATGTAAATAGCTTTCTACTTATATGTATAAAGCAGGCAAAACAATACATGCACATACACATTTGGACATAAAAAATATTTATTTATAACCGATAATTATTAGTATTAATTAAAATAAATGTGCCAACACTTGAAATTATATACGATTGGAAATTCAACAGCTCTTATTAGCATATATATATAAGTGTACATATAAGTTTACATCGATATATAACATTTCTCTATAAGAATATATTAGTATCATAAGAATCTGAAAAGTAGCTTATTATGAAATTTGTTTTGTTTTTGCTCTTGCAGGTCCTTGTTCTAAGCCGAAAAATGGCGTCTGCTACGGTGAACTGCTCTCCCAAGACATTCTCTCCTCGAGTCTTAATACATCAAAGAGATTACAATGGTCTTACAAACATGTGCAAACGAGGAACAGCTGGCATGGTACTATCGAGAAAATCCATTACGGCGCTGCCCCTACGTACCGGTCTCGATACAGGCTCAGTAACCGAAACAGAACCAGTGAACTTCGAACTAAGAAACTCGGAATCCAGCCGAAAGAAAACAACACGTGACAAGATGAAAACAGACAGAGAAGCACTAAAGATGAAGCGACATTGTCATGCGAACGCTAGTGATTTGATAGATCAAGAATTAGCCATCGGTTCCAGTATGTGGAACGAAGCCAGTATGGTGTCTCAGCTCAACCCAGCTATGAAATATATCTGCAGGTGCTGCAAATGTTGTTACACTGATTTTCGCGAGGTTTGCCTTCAACAACCAAAAGACGCTTGTGACTTCAAAAAGATTCTACCGCATATATTTAAGATCAATAGTGAATATTTCAACGATAGCACGAAAGGTGATTCTTTGCGAAGGACTTTATTCAACTCCAGTATTAGGAACAAAGACCTTCTTAATTTGAGCTGCAACGAGTCGTCTTCATGCAGTAGTGCAATATGGAGTAATCGGTGTCTATATCCGGATATAGAAACCTATGCGCATCATCTTTTTAAGGAAGAGTACCTTAACAGCTGTAAAGAATCGGCAAAATCCGTAACTTCTGTTGCTGATCGCGTTGCATCCTCGATCTCATCTTCTTATTTACCAAAAACCTTTCCTATGACAATAGGAAGCGCGTGCTACAAGGCTTGCGATGGTAATAACGCAAAACGTGTTTTCTGGCCATTGTTATCAGAAAATTCTAAGAGTCTGTCTGTGCCGTCCTGCGCCACCTCCTTATCTTTTACCATTCCACCTTCTTCTGTTCCGTTTCCTCCTTTTTCTGCTAACTCCGCTCCTTCATCTTTGTCCCCTGTGTGCCTTTTCCGCCGAGAATCGTTCTTCACGTACGATCCTAAACCGCCATTATTTGATGGCCTAGGTTCTTATAGTCTACAAGCGAAACTAAAGCGAGATCCGTCTGAGAGCGACGAAAGCCCAAACAAACGTTTCAAATACTCTGAAGCAAAAATCAAATCTGAGCATTATCAGTCGGACGTGCCCTTCGTAAATTCAGTTACACCTACTCACGGCACAAAATACAATGGTGTAAGCACCGCAAAAACAACATCTACCTACAAAGTGCCAAACGAGTCAATTAATGAAAAACAAATTCAGAAGACTAAAAATTTCCATTGTCCCTTTTGCAATATTTCCTGCAGTAACCGAGGTCAATTACAAGGACATGTCCGCATTCACACAGGTAAGTGAATGGAGATTATATTTCAAATTTGTTTTGAATTTTATTAAATTTCTTTTCTTCGTTCTTTTGATATTTGAAAAACAGGCGACAAAAATAGTTATTTATTTTTACATTTTAGATGTTTTTATTTTTTATAGGAATAACAAACATGGTTTATTTTGTAATTTCTTTATTTACATTATTCGGACTATTGTCCTCATCTTTGTCGCCATATTTATCACAACGTTTCGGCCGTTGTACGCTCCGGCCTTCTTCAGGTGGTTGGAATGTCGAACTGAACCCTTTATTTCGCTCACTGGGGTAGACTGTTTTAGTTCCACGTGCCATGTTTAATGGAAGTCAGTTATCAGTTACCTCCTGCTAATTTCCCTCTGAAAGTTCTCCACTGCCTTAACCGGGTCTTTGGGTCCTGTCACTGGATCTAACCAACACCTTTATCCACTGTGCCATGTGTCCCTGAGGACATCTGGGTATGAATTTCTGGGTATTATAAACCTAATGTCTTCAGCAACCATTTTTACCAGTGCTCATATTGCAATTTTGCTGTTATCATTGCATGTTTTATAGAGATATAGACAGACTCTGTAATTTCTTTGTTAAAAATATTCATAACTGTTGAATCCGATAATTTAAAAGTCAGTTCTTTATTAATGAAAATTATATTCTCTTGGATTTAATATAGCTACATATTTCTTATTACTACTCATAACTTTGGAACTCTTAATAAAGAAAATGTAGATGTAATTTGCAATGTTTTTTTAAATAAAAGCAAAAGGGTAAAAAAGCATAAAAACAAAAACACGAACAAACAAAAAAACAAGATGTGTACTCAAACTATTTGCTAAAATGTAACGTTTAACGTAATAAAGAATAATAACGGATTAAAAATAAAATCTATTAATTACTTGGAAATCTTCAAAATTTTAAATGCAATGTCATCTTCTGGGGTCTTGAACACCGTTCATTTCTTATCCTTTCCTCATTCTCCCTATACACATTTTTTCTCTCACGTTCATTCAATGTAACCTCCTGCGAATCAGTGTTACTCCCCTCTTGCTTGGGGTGAAATGTTTTAAAAAATATAACGACATATTCATATAACGACATTGCTTATAATTTAGAATACAAATCTTATAATGGACAGGTATTGTAATGATTAGCGGTTCGATACCAGAAATCGGGGACATATGTGCTACGGTAGGTCTACAAATGGTTTTGAAATTGAAGATGTTATTCTCTAAGAATAGTTGTCAACGTTAGCCAGAGAGTCCAGTATGCTCTGCTATTTAACCAATGCCTGAAATATAGGTGGTCTCATAATTACCCAAGGGTGTTCGTGCGAAAGTCAATGTAACGGAATTCAAACTCTTCTCTTCGTATACAGCGATTGACAGGATTATGGGATTCATTATGGAATTCATGATTACTTGCGATGTGGTGTGGTGGATTTTATGATCCTGACTGAGTCTTATGAGACAAACATCCCAATGAATTAATATAAAGGTAGATATAGGCCCGATTTATACTAGTCAAAAAGGTAAACATAGCCTTGTATTTTCACTAGATTCAAAAAGATCGATACCGGTTCGGTTTATATTAGAGTCTGCAAGTATTCTCGAAAGGGTGCCAAATTTTGAGTCTGTCTTACCCATCAGCAGGGGATGTGGTCGGCGTGGAACCAGACAGGTAGAAAGAGAGGGATTGTGGATTATTTAAAGCCGAAGCATATTACGGAGTGTATGAGATAGTTTTGTAGTATCCGGTGTTCCCAAGTTGTCTCCCATCTACGTACTGACCGGGGTTGACACCTCTTTGGGGATCGAAGGAGAACGGATGTTTTCAGCGGGGTTAGAATGGAAGAAGAAGGACGAGAGAAAGACGAAGAGAGAAAAATGTCATAAATACGCTTTGTTCTTGAGCATGCCTGCACAAAATAATGTCCGCTGTCTGCATGTGGCCCGAGAGTCTTTCCATTTGTTGTCTCGAGACTATTCAGTGTCTCCCGTGAGACTTATTGAAAGGGAGATCTGAAGCATTTCTTGATATGGGCATTACTTAAATAGACTATGTAAAAAACGTAAAATCATTTTGAGAATAATTTTTGTAGATTAGCTTTCACGTGACCTTCTTCAAGAGACGACATTTTTGAGAATCGAAGAACATCGTTTTAACGGTTTAGAAGCGTGGCTCCTGTTCACAAATCGATCCTTCACTTTTACAATGTTATCTGAACTTTGTTAATTATATGTCAAATTTGGAACTGTACTTAAGTCATTGATATCTGCGTATTTGTATTTTCTGAATAAAAGAAAATTAAAACATTTTTTAATCATTTTAATCCAAGCAAGGCAATAAAGCCACTCAGACACAAGGGGTTACTGGGTGTTAGAGAATATGAGAAAAAAAAAACACTGTTGAGTAGAGAGAACATTTAAAGAACAAGAATTAAGTAGATAACGATTGACATTGCATTTAAATTTTTGAAGATCAAAGTTAACTAGGAAGTCAGAAGCCAGAAGAGAGATCCACAAGCAAGAAATGCTGTAGAAGACATTGTTAACATAGACTTTACACGTACATCTCGCAGCCATTTCAACTGTAAAATAATAAGACCTTGCTGCCAATCTCGCACTGCGCTTAAATTCATAAAATCTAGGCGAAAAAAAGGAAAAGTTCATGAGAACAATTATCATGAAAGTGTTTACAGAAAAGGAACATGAAAGCTACATTATAGCGGTGAGGTATTTTTCGGGAGCTCATGCGTAAAAAATGGAAGATAATTATTTACGCTAAATGAAGAATAAATGGGTATATTCATTTATTAATTTATATCAATTTTTGTTCTTTAATTTAGAATATATATATCCGTTTGTTCTTTATTTAAAAGAAATACTTTTTTAAAACAATGTCTGTTTTCGTACGTAGAACAGTTAAGTCCAGATAAATCTGCAAAATTTAGACATCGAATTTACACTGTATGGAAATAATTGACAAAACCTTACGCCTAAATTGATTAAAAAAAATCAATATCTTTCGATTCTGAAATATGTCACACCTTGAAGAAGTCGTTAAATTATCCATATGGAGTTGATATGCCGTTAAATAAACACATCAATCAGTCGAAGATATAAGAAATGCTAATCTGCAAAAAGGATTCCCCGAATAAAATCTTCATAATTTTTACGAGGGAATCAGTCTACTTAGGTAATTTCCATGATATGTACGTTTATTGTAAGAATGGCAATAGGAAATTTGTATAAGGAATAAAAAAATAACCCTTTATCGAATGGAGGAAGATGAAAATGCGATCTTTTTTTTTTGGCATATGGCTTGTGTACGAAATATACGCCATTTTAGACTAAAAATTGGTACGTCAAACGTATTTGAAATTTGTCGTCTTTACACTGAATACACGCAAACACACACATACACGTGCGCGCACTCAGCTTTTATCGATGATAAACAAAGTCTTCTGAATTCATTTTCTTACATTGGATACTTTATAGGCAAATTTTTTCGAGTTTTTTGGGGAACGTCCTTAATGTTTACAATAAATTTGTTAGCCAAATGATGAGCCAACAATGCAAATTCTAAATTAGAGATACCAAAACGTACAAACATTTAAATATCTGGGTTTTTTTTTTAACTTACGACGAAAGGTTCGACACTGAAATCCGAAGATACATTGGGATAGCCAAAAATGCCTTCCAAAAGGTAAGCAGAGAATTAAGATACAGAAAAAATAGTTAAAAACAAAGAAAAGAGTACTGAACTATTACATATCTGTCCTCCTGTATGGCAGTGAATGATGGATAATCTCCTCAAAGATGAAGAAGGGACTTGAAGCAACAAAAATGTGGTTCTACAGAAGGATGCTGAGCTTACCATTGACTGAATATGTGAGCAATGACGAAGTTTTAGAAAAAATCGAAACAAAAAGGAAACTTATATTTAAAATCAGGAAGAGCCAGTTGAAATTTCTAGAGCGCATAATAAGGAAAGAGGGCTTGGATAATCTTGGATAATCTGACAGATTGAGAGCAAAAGGGACAGAGGAAAGCAACGCATAACATACGCAGTGAATTTGAGTAAATGGATGGCCGTGCATGGTTGAGAAGAAAGAAGAAAAACAAAATTTATTAAGAGCTACAAGGGACAGAAAGTTGTGGAGAGCCATGATTGCATATTTCCTGAAGGGACACATCACATAAAGAAGACTTAAATAGACTAATTAACATGTAAAAAACGTAAAATCATTTTGGGAATAATTTTTGTAGATTAGCTTTCATGTGATCTTCAAGAAACGACATTTTTGAGAATCGAAGAACATCGTTTTAACGGTTTAGATGCGTGGGTCCTGTTCACAAATCGATCCTTAATTTTTACAATGTTATCTGAACTTTGTTAATTATATGTCAAATTTGGAACTGTACTTAAGTCATTGATATTTGCGTATTTATATTTTCTGAATAAAAGAAAATTAAAACATTTTTTAATCATTTCATTCCAAGCAAGGCAATAAAGCCATTCAGATACAAGGGATTACTGGGTGTTAGAGAATATGAGAAAACAAAAAAAAAAACACTGTTGAGTAGAGAGAACATTTAAAGAACAAGAATTAAGTAGATAACGATTGACATTGCATTTAAATTTTTGAAGATCAAAGTTAATTAGGAAGTCAGAAGCCAGAAGAGAGAAAGGAATGCTGTAGAAGACATTGTTAACATAGACCTTACACTTACATCTAGCAGCCATTTCAACTGTAAAATAATAAGACCTTGCTGCCAATCTCGCACTGTGCTTAAATTCATAAAATCTAGGTGAAAAACAGGAAAAATTCATGAGAACAATTACCATGAAAGTGTTTACAGAAAAGGAACATGAAAGTTACATTATGGCGGTGAGGTACTTTTCGGGAGCACAAAGACACAATCCAAAGTCCATATTAATTTTATACGCCTTTGTATAAAATGAATGCGTTCATATTTAAAATACGATAAACATTCAACTTATCTAATATATATTTAAAAACAAACGTATTTATATTTATATTCTGTAGTTACTCTTTTAATCATTTCACCCCATGCAAGACGATACAGCCAATAAGATGCAAGGAATTAAGGAGAATGAAACAGTCTGCGAAGAAAAAGTTATTAAGGAGAGATTTCAATTAAAGAACACAAATTAAGGAAACAGAAGATGACGATTGATATTACATTCAACGATCAAAGTTGATTGGAAGTCAAGAAACCGGAAGAGACTTTCATAAGCAAGAAATGCGATAGAGGAAACTAAGTACACAGAACTTATGCTTACATGTAGCAATTTCAATTGTAAAACAATGAAACCTAGCGGCCAATCAAGTACTGCGCTTAAATATTGTAATCTCGAGGAACCAAAGAGGAAAACTCCCCAGAAAATGTCCATGATACTATTTATAGAAAAGGCACAGAGAAGCTCTGTTACGGCCGTGTGAATGTGACTGTAGGCGAGATGCTAGGTTAGGACCTAAAACACTTCAGATTCTTCTTTTGATTTTGTTAAGAAAGTCTAAATACATAGCTGAAGCACAATACCAGATGTGACCGCAATATTCAAAGCATGGACGAATGGTAGACTTAAAAATGTGTAAGATAGAATCTGTCTATCACGACATCGTGAACCAACTTTAATAGCAGCAAACCAAGCAATTGATTTAATATAATCGTTCCACTTCATGATAGTGGAAAACGTTAGCTCGAGAAGGCGCAAGGAGTCACTCTCCTAGAGGTTAGTATCAGCCATACTGATGGAAGACGAAAAAGTTTATCCCAGACAAGTAAAAGAGAGCGCTTTCGTTTTGAATGCGTTAAAATTAACAAGCCATTCATTGCATTAGCTAACAACAGATTTTAGGTCATTTTTTTAGATCAGCTGCCAATTTGAATTTATTAAACCGCTTAATCTAACCATAGCGACAGGAATAAATATTTGTGTCATCAGCATAGATAACGAGTAGAGAACTGATTACATCGGGAATGTTGTTAGTGAAAACTCGGAATAACGTAGGTTCAAGGATAGAGCCATGCGGGACACATGCATTAATGTAAAAAGTGGCCGTTCAAGATAATTTTCATTTAGTGATCTGATTAGAAAGATGGAATCAGATCAAAAATTTTGACATAGAGAAGAGACAGCCATATTGCTTGTCTGAAAGAAGACCCTATCAGGTGAGATCCTTAAACAATGCGGAATTGATTAGTGCCTCTAGAATTAGGAGGCTAATTGGCCGATATATAAAAAGATCGTCTGAGTTGTTAAAAACAGGAACTTCCAAAAAACAAGCAAGCTAGATGATTAAAATCTTTAGTGAGATTAATATATATCATTTAACATATAATCTCTATATATAAAGATGTAGCGTTTATCTATTTGTTATCGAACTCCTCCTCGATAGACACCATGACCATATATATTCTGAAACGACATTACCCTGGGTACTTGAATAATTATAATTCCTTTTCGATTTTTTTCTTTGATTTAAATTAAATTTAAATTTGAGCAATTCTTTGAATGGCTCTTAGGGAACTTGGATAAGTATATTTCATTTTGATCAAAGGGGCCCCCGGGGAGCACAACCCTTCCACCGAATTTTTTTCCCTTTGATTAAAATTAAATTTAAGTTTGAACAAGGGAATGGCTCCTATCCAAAATATAGAAGGAGAAAGCCAGAAGATGGAGGTCACATCGGCAAGACCATTGAGTAATATTCATATATATATATATATATGAATATTACTCATATATATATATATATATATATATATATATATATATATATATATCTTACCTTAGAATTAAAACAAAAATGTCACCATGTAAAATACAAAATAGGCATTATATTCAACGCAGATATGGTCACATACTTTAAACAAAGCCAATATTTTAACTAAATAAATGCGATAACCACCATCCGAAAAAAATTAAGTATATAAATAATCTAAATAAATAAATAAATTAAGTAAATAATAAACAAATTAACAAAATACGAATACACTCATAAAGACATGTAAATGTAAAAATAATAATCAACTACAAATAATTACGTAATCAATAGTAAATAATGAGTACAAACATTAACAGACTACGCTATAAAATAGCTACAAATAAACGCATTCGGACCCGCAATTATTCCTGCTCAATAACTTCTAAAATAATTTGAGAAATAACCCTTACTGCCTACCTAATAACTGTTACAACAATACAATAGATTTTATTCTTTAATAATGCAACTCCATAAACTTTGGCAACAATGTTTACGATAGCGAATTTGGAGACTAAAATCAGCGAATTAAATGTTGTGGGTAATTTTTGTTGAAAACAATTGATTAATGCACTGGTTTCTAATGGCTAATAAATAAACATGGTATGCATTTTTCTCTTTGAATAAAAGAGATTATTATCTGTTTCAACTAAAAACAAAGACATTTAAACGACAGTTTCAGTTTGTACAAATATAACATAAAGTCTAATACGTGTTTTCTTTTATATAAGCAAATTATAATTTTGACCAGTAGGCGGGTTGTTTATTTTTTTTCGCGAGAATAAGTACTCAAGTTGTTTAAATGATCGCTTTAATGTTTTTTGTGCTTGATTCTGATAAATAGAAAAGATATTTCAATGTAACTAAACTAGTATAATTTTTGAAGATAATATAAAATAATGTATTTAGTAACTTTTTGTTTAATTTTACGTCATTTGTCTTGAATTGCTGAAGTCACACTGACGTCAGTAGTGAACTTTGTTAACATTTCATCAGATTTAAATGCAATTGCTTATAAAAGAGTTGCTTATAAAAATACCGTTTAATGAAAAACACGCTTATTAATATAAACTATATATATCGTTTGCAGTGTGTTTAGTTGTCTATTTTAAACTATATTTCATGTGATACAAGGCTCTAGAGCCACTCATGGTAGAGGGATACAGTTGAAATGGTAGTTTTGAATGACGTGTGTTATATGAATAGAAGAGAAGTTGGTAGGAAGTGAAAATTGTGAAGATTATTAAGATAAGGTAGGAAAATAACGATTGACTTTTCATTGGAAGATGGCAGTTTTGTATTATTCAGGCCAGGAGCCGCGCTGAAGTTTTCTCCACAAAGGGGCAGTTTTTTGCGGCCTGAGTAGAGCTTTTTTCTTACATTTGGGAAGAAATGATGTTGATTCGACTCCGTGGAAATGGCGTGACCGAGCTCTAAATGTTTTAACTACTAGAACAAAAGTGTGGAGCTGATATGAATATTTGCCATGGAAATAGCGATACAGTAGCGACAGTCTTGTAATGTTTCGTTTATGGTAAAGAGTTTCTAGAGTGGAAAATAAGCCACTCTCCGCAAAATCAAGAATGGAGTTCATATGGACAGTTATATATAAGTTGAATGAACTGTAAGAGAAAGCACACGACTGTGAATAGACATAATTTGTGATCTTGATTACTTAGCATAGATTTGTGATTAAATAGTAGATAGCATATAGTTGCTTTTCTCGAGATTTAGTTTCGAATCTTATAAAAAATTTGGTGGTTCGAATATTTGGGGAATATATGTAAAATATCGGTTAAGTAGTTTTCTTAATGGTAGGAAATACATTCCTTTTTTTGTCTGCAAGTTTTAATATGTAAAATCCAGGATTAGAAGTCTGAAATAATTTTTGTAAAACCGGGTTTATATATAAATCGAATGGATGTTCAGAGAAAAATAACTAGAAATTAAGAATGGTCATTATTGGAATCGAATATTTCAGAAATCGACTGACATATATTGTTTTTTTGGTGGACTTGTACAATATGTACTGCGACCAGAAATAATCATTTTTTGTAAATAACTTTTTCGTATTACTATAGCACTTCAGACCACAAATACTAACCCAATTTTTTTTTATTAAATAGTATAAAAATTAATAGGGGGCGCAGTTTACTATATAATTTGGTTCCACTACATAAGTTAAAATAAAGGTGCTGATACCACGTAATATCTTTAAATTTAACAAAAAATTGAAACATTTTTGTAATTGGTTATCTGGAGTATTTATTTTCCTGTATTTCTATAAATTAAGAACTCCATATTACAATATATATATAAAAAATATTTGTAAAATTTTTAAAAATCACATAATATGTGCCTATTTAGTTTTCACTAAAGTAGGTGAATGAATTTAAGAGATTAGATAACAAACTGGACCTAATATATACTTTTATAACATTTAATAATAAAAAAAAAGATTTGGTATTCTTGCTTAATATATAGTAATATGAGAAAATAATTGTAATTTACCTATTGTACCGCTCCAACGATTTTTTAAGCAAAAAATTGCATTGATTTTCCTAACTTTTCTTCATCTCATCTATTTATGGTTATGTGAAGATCTTAAATAATCAAGTGGAATTCAAGTAAATTTCATTGACCTACAGAATTCACCTCATTTGAAAATAATCACTTATACGATTATATATCAATTTAAACGAACTAGTATCCTTATCTTGTTTATTATAGTTCTGGCTGTTGTAACCCCCAGTCGCTGTCTTCTTTTTAAATTAGTAACGAAGACATAGATTTTTTTGGAATGTGATTGGTATACAACTGTTTAGCATTGGCTAAATGTATCTGTTTACCTGGTACTAATTTCAACCCTGGGTTAAGCAGTGGAAATTATATACTCCGGTTTAGTAGTAAAAGCGACACTACTTAAATTAACTGGTCCGTTCGTCATTTTTTTTTTAAGTTTAGAAGTTGTGTTCTTTTCTTATCATAAATACAGTGTCAAATCGATTCTTGACTTCTGAAAGAGTTTTGAAACTGTGTTTTCGTCATTGATAACTGCTTACTATTCCAAATTAAAAAAAAAAAAGACATCATCAGTAGTGTGGATTCTACAGTTAGATCCATGGCTTGTGAGTGAAAATATATCAACAAAACTGTTCGGAAGCTCTCCATAGTTGTGAGATCATGATTGACAGAAGGTTTTAGTCTTTTTTAGAAATTTATGTAAAGATAGAGTGTCGATAAAAAACGCCCATCTCCTAGCAGCCAAATGATTCGGGAAAATGTATCGGTTCAAAAATCTGAGAATGATTTAAATTTCACATTAACCTGCTAATACCAAACGTACAATCTGGTGTTAGTTATTAAAGATAAAAATCCGCTATTGATTCTAGGCTTCTAAAAAAAAAAACTGTATTAATCATAGGTTTATAAAAAAATAATAAGATAATAATATCTCATTAATGCCCACCAACTCCAAATTGAAACGGTGGGCCTTAATGGGACAAATGGATATAGTTCCAAGATAAAACGTAGATTTGAACGAACTACGTACCTGAGGACATCATACAGTAAAGATGCGTCCTTAATTAAAAATCAAGATCGAGTTTTTCCGGTTGGTCGATTGTAAGCATAACTTGTAATTCTAAAAAAAAAAAAAAAAAAAACATCCCAAATCAGTGACGAAAGAAAAAAAGAAAAATGTCATGTGAGTTCGCAGTTTGCCAAAGACGGGGAAAGCGCCGTATGATAAGTAGATAAAATTATAAGATGTGAATTGACATGAATTTTCTTGAGACGCATATTGAAGTCGTTATCTTAACGTCGGTTATTCTACCGAGACACCACCTCTAATAAGCTGGGGTTTGATTCTTGCAGACGACTAATTTTTCCTTCTTCGTCTTCGTTATCCTGACTAGTGAGATGGATGAGCCAATTTAATCAACAATCATTCCGATAAAAATTGATGACGTCTTAATTTTGTAAACAAGGACTCAGACTAATCTTGAAAGCCTGCCAACATCACTTATAGGACACGCGGCTAGTACTAGGGACGATTTAAATTGGATTGCGGTGTTTGAGTTACCGACTTTACCGCATAAACCAGCAGATTATACGTCGCAGTAAGGTGAGGGATTAGCTAACAGGTACGGAGGTAAAAGGTTTTCTGTTGAAGGGTCTTTTTCAAGAGAGATGGCCGAGCCAACTGGAGTGATCTCACTTTCCACGTAACGGGTTGGGCTAAGAAGAAAACAATTGTGAATCCAGGGAACTAAACAATTAAGTAAAGAGAATCAGCAAAGACAAAATCAAATTCCGGCTGAGACAGGTTTTTAACTCTTCATGCGTTGTGGAAGGGGATGAATTAATCTCAAATTTTTATATTCTTCTTCTTCTGTGCCGTGTCCCTTCCGGACGTGGCAATGAAGGCTCTCCACAATTTCCTGTCATTTGTAGCTTTTAGTAACTTTTTTTTTGCCATCTCTCCCAAAACCTACTCTTCGATCCATTCTCTAAAGCTAACTAGGTAGGTTGTGTGTTGCTTTCCACTGGCCCTGTTACCTACAACCTGCCCCCTGAGTATCACATTTTCCAAGCCCTCTTTCCTCATTATGTGCCCCAGATATTTCAACTGTCTTTTTCTGATATTAAGTATGTATCCTTTTTGTTGGCATTTTTTTCTAGAATATCATCGTTACTCACATATTTGATTAATGGTATTCTCAGCATCCTTCTGTAGAACCGCATATTCTGTTACCTCAAGCTTCTTTTGTCTGTGAGGAGATTGTCCCTCATTCACTGCCATAGATGGGTAGTGATAATTTAAAACTGTTGAGAAGTCAACGTGAAATCCCTCCACTGTCCTTTTCATGAACAATCATGGAAATGCAGTGTAGAGATGTTAAAAAAAAGGAATATGGAGAGAGTTATGGTTATATGAAAGGGCATTGTAATTAAGGCGGAAAAAACAAGTTTCCAAAAAAAAATATTAGAATAAAATCAAATTTCAGCGGTAAAAAATCAATAAAAGGTAAATATCAGCGGCAAAGAAAAAAAATCTGAACAGTCTGGAGGTTCACAATCTTCATTATTCCCTGACAAAGCTCAAAATCACTTAGGCGGGATGGCTTATTGTCCTCCCAGTAGTCCTTATCCGACAGACGCAACATCGCAAGCCTAT
The DNA here is from genome assembly GCA_903632075.3 of Acanthosepion pharaonis. Lineage (NCBI taxonomy): Eukaryota > Metazoa > Mollusca > Cephalopoda > Sepiida > Sepiidae > Acanthosepion > Acanthosepion pharaonis. The sequence goes on along the minus strand of CAHIKZ030003604.1, from coordinate 1,592,394 downwards.
CACTAATATATCACTAGTTCCAACATAAATGTTCGGACTATACTGCGTGCCAAATTATTATCGAGATAACTTTTTTTCTAATATTTCAAAAACTGTCCAATCAATTCACGCAAAATTTTCACACAATGTTGGCAGACAATCTTGGCAACACTGATCTGCGTAGTCACTGAAATTTTCGTACTGATCTGCGCAATGTAGACAAACTGGCGCCATATTTGTTATCAGCACGGTGATTTGAGTCTATGGTCAATTGTTATCTATCCGTCAAACTTCTTTCTTTCTCTTCTTACCTTCATATCGCACATCTTATTCAGTAACCTTTTACCTTGAATGGTTCATGGGGCTTGTATTGGGTAAACTATAGTAAGAAAACAATTTGATTTGCTATACTGTAAATATATCATAACTGGGACAAATGATGGCTTGTCAATTTTAACGCTTCCAACAGCTCTCTATTAATCACCTGGGAGAACCCTCTCTACCTTCTATCAACATGGCTGCTGTTGACCTGCAGGTGAGTGACACTTTGTGTCCTCTTGAGCTAACCTTCTCGGCCTACATGAAGTGAAAAGACTATATTGAATCTATTGCTACGTCAGTTCCCTGGAAGCTTGGTTCACTGAACCGTGCTAGACAGTTTTCGCTCTATACGTCTACCATTCGTCCATGCTTGGAATATTGGTACACATATGGTCTGGTGTCCTTGCTATCTATCTAGAGCTCCTTGATAAAATCCAAAGAAAAATCAGCAATATTATCTGGAGTTTCGGCTCTAGTCATTTTCCCAACGCCGTAAGATTGCCTCCTTTTGTCTTTTCTATAAATAATTTCATGGTAATTGTTCGGATGAGCTTTTCACTATGGTGCCTAGACTGTTCGAATTTAAGCCCAGTGCTAGACTGGCGTCGAGGTCTCCTCAATTTAGAGTTGAGCCGGCTAGATGTAACCGTGAATTCTATGCCAACAGTTTCTTTCTCGCACTTCTCGCTTGTGGAACTCCATTCTGGCTCCTTCTTTTCCAGTCGATATAAATCTGCAAAAATTTAAATGCAATTTCAATCGCTATCTACTGTCTTCCTGATCACTCTTCCCCTGTTCTTTCTCCTTAGCAATGTTCCTGTTTTTAATTCTTCCACACTCAGTAACCTCTTGCATCTCGTTGGCTTTACTGCCTTGCTTGGGATGAACTGAATTTTTTCCCTTATCGCTTTGTGAATTTCTTTGACATTCATATATGTTTTATTGCATCTGGAGAATAACTGTATATAAATAAGAAAGAGAAAAATATCTTAAGGCACTGATTTACAATTCACCGAACGAAATACGGCATCGGATCAAAACATTTGAAGAACTCCTGAATAAAGAAGTTATCGGGCATACTTTAAGTACATACTAGCCTGCTCGCGTACACGCATACGCACGCACTTGCATACATACACACATCATAAAATGAATAAGGTAAGAATAAAATAAGATGGCAGTAAAGCAAACAGAGAGACAAAACGAATACATTTCGTCAATTACTGTGTTCGTAGTGGAAGACGCTTTGACACTTGTCCTGTGATAAAGAAAAAAAGAAAATAAAAAGCAATGAAGAAGAAAAGAAAGAAAATGACAAGTCGAATAAATACAATGAAATATTTCCACCACAATTCAAGTCATTCTTGATTTGATTGTCGCAAGACCAATTGTATTCCCATGACCCAGACGCCAACGGTGCATTCGCCATATTGAGTGCTTGGGCCTTTCTCAGGCCTTTTGGCGCCAATTCATAATACAAAATAGCGGCAATGTGTTCCACTCGATCAGAACATCGGTTCACCATTGTTTCTGGTTATTTCGCCATTTGTTTTCATTATTGATCAGTTATTTTAGTTGCCATCATTGTAGAATTAATCAAAGGAACTTATTTTCTGGAAATTGGCCACAGTAATTTCGAACTCAACTTACTATTATATCTTTTTTCCTTGTATAAGAAGGGTGATAACCATCACACACTTAGGTACTTGTAAAATCCATGATAAATTAATTTAAAACTCGCTACTACAGTAACATTATAATTAATTGTTGTCTTTATTAAAGTTATCCCTCTTATTTCTTTGTTGTTAGTAGGAATTTACGTTTCATGCATTTGTATTTTTACACCAGATATCCGCTGATTGTCAATGTAGATTGCATGACAAGTCTCCCTAAATGTCCATCACCTCCTACAGCTTACACCAAATATGCTGTAGTTTGGGGAATAAAGAATTGAAAACATATGAAAACATTTCATAATAATGATAAAAAAAAATCAAATTATGTAACAGAGAAACGAAACAATGGGAAATGATGTCTTAATCAATTTTGTTATATAATTTCAATTCTCGTTTTAATAAACGAGAATTGAAATTATATAACAAAATTTAAATCCAATGACCTTGAATCTGACGTAAAATTTGGTGGTTGATTCTAAATAGTTAGAGAAAAAAAAACAACAATAATGCCTTTCTATCTATCTATCTATCTATCTATCTATCTATCTATCTATCTCTCTCTCTCTCTCTCTCTCTCTATATATATATATATATATATATATATATATATATATATATATTAATAGCAAATTTTAAAAGAATAGCTTGCTAGCTAGTTAGCTATTCTTTAAAATTTGCTACTTTTATGGGTAAAGGTGGTCAATATCAGAAATAAAACTTTTGTAGATGCAGACAGTGGGGGCATAATAATTAGTACTCTATGATGACTCATTTTCACGCCTCAACTGATCTTCAAAAACACACACACACTCATATATATACATATATATATATATATATATATATATATATATATATATATATGTGTGTGTGTGTGTGTGTGTGTGTGTGTGTGCGTGAAAGACTCTCCCGTCTCAAAAAGCCAGACTACCGGAACGATATGATGATAGCGGTGAAGGCTTGTGCAGAACCAACCAAACTTTTCAGAAGAACTAAATACAGAGAAATGGTGCAAATAATATGCCACTAGGTCTCCGAACGATAGGCGTGAAACTGGCAGTTATAGAGAGCTGATTACTATACCCCCACTTTCTATATAGTACGACTGTAGAGTAATGGTTAGCTGCTCGGATTGAGGAATCGGATAATTTCAGTTGAGTTCGTTACATTTATTACTATGCTTTATGTAAATAGCAGAACATAGTGGATCCTATAGTCTTGGGTGACAACCCGGTCTAGGAAAAGGACAACTCGGGATTACAAACATGAGGAGGTTCTCTATATTCTCTTATAAAATATCTGGCTGCTTCATTATAATCACAACCTGTGTGCGATTAATATGGCTGTTCGGTTCTAAGAACAGAGTTATTTACCCTCATATTATGTGTGTTTATATATATATATATATATATATATATATATATATATATATATATATATATATATACACGTATTTATTGGTTTAAATGTCTATTTAAGTTTGTTTATCTTTCTAAAATTCATTTCATTATATGAAACTAATAAGGGAGGGGTCAATAGTAAATTTTTTAGAAATGTAAATTTATCCGAATATGAAAGGAATGATCACTCATCTATGTTTATGTGTGTAAGTGTGTGGGTGAGAGAGAGAGAGAGAGAGAGAGAGAGAGAGAGAGAGAGAGAGAGTAAGTGAGAGAGAGAGAGAGAGAGGTAAGAGAGAGAGTAAGTGAGAGAGAGAGAGAGTGAGAGAGAGAGAGAGAGTAAGTGTGAGAGAGAGAGTGTATTAGAATCGACATGCTGAAAGACCAGGTATGATTCTGGTGGTTGAAATGACAAGGTGGTCAGTGCTAATTTTATTCGAGAAATAAAATTGCTCTATTTCGTGTTTGAAAACTCCCCAAAATGTAATTAAAACCGCAACTGAGACATAAAAAAAAAAAAAATTCTTAACAAATTTAACTATCATAATTAATGAAAATGTCACGCGGAGAATTTTTTTAAAAGCACGTCAACTGTGATATTTTATTAATGGTTAGGGTCTGGAATTAGGATACATATTAAGTATTTTCTAGTGTATATGACACCCACCTATTTACATTTAAAATTACTTAATTTCAAGTTAGGTATATGTACAGGCAATCTAAATCGTCCTGAATCCATCATAAAATTCAGGATATGGACTTCTTTTTGTTGTTTCTGTTACTCGATTAATAATAATAATAATAATAATAATAATAATAATAATAATAATAACAATGATAATAATGGTCATGATATTATTATTATTATTATTATTTCCCCCCTCCTCTTGTTTTTCTATGTGTTGTACCCTCTCAGAAAGTGAGCCATTATGGCTTTCTACAACTCCATGCCTATTGTAAATCTTAGTATGTTTTGTCATTTTGCCATCTATCCTAATTCCTTTTCTGATATCCAATTCACTATCTCAATGCAGCTTCGAATTTCGGTGTCGCACTTTCTCCCTTAAATTGTTATATCTGCTTGATTTCGGTATCTCCAATTTGTAATTCGAATGTTGGGCTGTTCCGTCTGCTGACAACCATATATTATGTCCTCTTCACATTGATGTTTAGTCCTTTATTCTATGTTTCTTTGATTAGTTTCTGCAGCAGTTCTCGTAGTTTTCTTTCTGTGTCTACTGTCAATGCCATCTGCATATCTCGGCACATAAACGATGAAGTGGAAACTGTCCTGAATGCGGAACGAGAAATCGAAAAAACCGAGTTCGAATCGTAGCCAATTTCTTTACATTCACTTACACGCTAATATTCCTAGGAAATGTAGGAATCAATCTTCTCTAACTATGGGTTAAATAGTAGAACTTGTATCTTGAAAAATCTTTGTTATTCACAAAAATATAAATATGTTTGTGTAATATTCACTCGCTATATATATATTTATATATATATATATATATATATATATATATTAATGCTTATATGTTAATAATATATTAACGTGTTTCAGTGATAATTATAAAGAGCTTATTCGATAATATGAAATGACTTTATTTAATATAAATCGACCAAACTTGTCTATATTATTTAACAAAACAAGCATTAATGAGATAATGCTCCCTAAATACACACAATATATATATATAAATATATATGAAAGGCAGGATATGTGTGTGTGTGTGTGTGTGTAATGAATGCACGGCCGCAATTTTCGACGGATTTGCACCCAAATTTACATGCATATGCTCCAAGTTAGTGGGAAGGCAAAGACCGACTTTGGATTTCCCAACTCCCATCGATAGTGGAAATAATCGATTTTTTCATGCTTCTAGGGCAGTTTTCATGTAGTTTGCGGCCATTTTCTACTGGCCAGAGTGAGAGCCTATAGCTGGCTGCCACGAATAGGCAGGAAGATTCTATTGGCCAGCGTGAGAGCCAACAGCTGACTGACACGAATGTTAACTAGCATGCTAGCATGCAAAAAAAAAAAAAAAAATCAATAGCTGCATTCTTCACAAGTAGGAAAAATTTTAATCTGCATGGCACTTTACCCCAATTGGCTCATTCGCTTGATTAAACTCAACGTTGATTCTGATTCCGCAGAACTGGGTTGGGTGTGAAAAAATATTTGTTGTTAACATTCTTTTTTCATTTGGTTTTTCCAGTTACGAGTCCTTTTTTAAAGCTGATCGTTTTGTGTTCATTTTGTTTAGTTCTTTTTTCGTAACAGATTTAATGTTTAGTATAGAGCTTAGAAAAAATTCGCAGTGTCAGATAGGCAAGAAGTAAGGCATGTAGCAACATCAGCACGGCAAAGGGCACTACTTTAAAGGCAAGGAAGGGCAAAAATATTTTAAGTCAAGTGATAGTGATTGCTGTATTAGTCGTACAATTTTTTAATCAAGCACGGGCAACGCTGCTATTTTCTATATATATTTGTCTGTTTATGGCAGTGATAAAATTTTGTACCACATATCTTTAAATATATATTTTTTTTTTACAATCCAAAATATATTTCGGATTTAAATAACCCACACAGACTTGAGAAGACGTAAAAATCCCTAAAACAAAACCAAATTAATCAATTTCGCAGAAAATAGATGCAAATTTGAATCTCATCGGGAGTATATTATTTAAATTATATTCAACAGTTTACTAACAATCTTAAAATTGAGGTTTACGACCTCGACAAAAAATCAATGTGTTGGCACAGTTTCTTTGTTGGCCACAGTAGGTTAAAATATTTGCTTAATCTTGATTATGTCATATCTTCTTCACTTCTTCTTCTTCTTCTTCTTCTTCTTCTTCTTCTATGAGTCGTGTCCTTTTCGGACGTTGAATATCATTGCTCTCCACAATTTCGTACATCACAAAACAGTTTGTATTGTACACTACTTTATGTCTACGCTAGTTTCTGAATAGCACTAAGCTCGGATTAGTTAAGAGCATACAAAGTTAGGAACCAGCATTTCACAGTGACTCATAAACGTATGTATACGCCGATACCAGAAATTTTAATTTAAAGATATATATATATATATATATATATATATATATATATATATATATATATATATATATATATATATGTGTGTGTGTGTGTGTGTGTGTGTGCATATAATAGGTTAATGGTCAGAGGTGAATCAGACCAGGAAACAGTAGTATTAAAACGTTCTCAATACACATGTGAAAAATAAAAATAAAAGTAACATGTCGAACTTTTAACTTTAAAATTAGGGGTTGGTTGAATCCGTTACCTCAGTTTCGACCTTACGGTATCCTGAGTATGACGATAAACTGCATACAACAGCATTGCCTCTGACTGGGAAGTTTTTAGGAGTGTGGAACCCCCTCAATTGCTGCTGTTCCCAGGTCCACCCTGACCCGAGCTGGTAGCACCTGTAAGGGTCCCAGCTATGGGTAAATAGCTTAGACTAATCTAATCAACGCTGACCGTTACGTAACCCGGCTAACCTAGAGATTCTAAGTGGGGCAGTGGAACCCTTGTGGAGGAAATGCCATTGAAGCCTCTCTCTCTCTTAGCATTAGTGGGCATGCACTAAGGCGGACCCAAACAAACCTGGACATTGGCAGCCCGCTGATTTCTGTTGAAAATGATCAGTGGATCCGGAAATGATATTATTGCTAATTTTTCCTGTTGGCAGAGGTTGCAAATGTTATTGTTGTTGTTGTTATAAGGCTTCACACCCAGTTGCCTGAGGATACTGTAAGGTGGAAACCAAGGTTGCGGATTCAACTGATCTCCTAATTTTTAATATATATATATATATATATATATATATATATATATATATATATATATATATATATATATGACATGAAACGTTATGTTTAGTGAATACTCATATTTGAGTAGATGTTCCGTCAATTTTTTATTTTTTTATATCATGCTTCTAATCAGCAGACTGGACCTTTTGAGGGGTGTGATGTTATTACCAGGTCCACCTTGACCTGGTGTGGTAGCACCTGTTACTGTGAATCCCCATACAAAAATAAAACATTATGAAAGTACATTTTTATAGTAAATATACCAATAATACCTATCTATAGTAAAATTAGCAACAATATATCAATCAACATGAAAGACCTTTCATCATATTAATCCATATAATATCCTACAAGTTTTTAAATCAAACTGCATGCCAAAATATAACTTCAACAAAACAGCATAAAACACACACACCACTGCCTCTGGTAATGTATACACAAACATGTATATCCAGACAAGCTGAGTATCATCTACCCTGTATTCAATTGTGAAAGCAGAATAACATGTATCATATTAATATTACTTCAAACCTCCTAAGAAAATTATATTTTGGCATTAAATGACCCATAAGGACTTAATATGCCGTTAAACAAATCAAATTAAATATATTTTTTTTTAAAGTATATTCATTTATTTTCGTCTCCCGGCCAGGATATTTCAAAAACCTTATTTAAGTTAAAGATGCGTACCCCGATGACGCTAATCTATCTAGATTGAGTCGATGACTAAAATCAGCAGAAATATTTTAATTTATCTCACCAGGCATTCCCAACCACAGACCCCGTCAATTCCCTCTGTATCATTAGTAGCAGCTGATCCCGGAAATTTTGCTCACCAAATAATGATGAGTTTAATTTCCAGTAGCCAGACATCCTAAACTTAGGCTTATCTAAGTTTACATGGACCCGGACAAGCCTAGGATCCGAATAAACTATGTAATGTAAACTTGGTCACCGTAAGAGCCCTACATCGACTCTTCTAAGTTTCGGTCGAGGTAGTTAGAACGCACCCCAGCAGCCGAGCCACCACTATTTGTCCAAGTGCATACTACCTCCTGAGGTGCTCATTCCAGTAGAAAAGATCGAACTCATCGATAAAGTCCCGAAATGGTTTCATGTTCGGTTGTTAGTACCCGAATTTGGCCCTATACGATCTATGTCAGGGTCAAAGACGGCATTCCAATCCCCTACTAAAACTACTCCGACGACGCTCTTCGTGGCCGAGTGGGTTTAAAGCACATTGGATCGTCTCTTGCCGGAGAGCTCATCTTTTTTTCTTTAATAAGATTTTTCAAATATTCAGGTCGGTAGACGAAAATAAATAAATATACTGTTAAAAAAACAAAAACAGTGCGTCTACACAAATATGGGTAACCACTACAAACAACATAAATAAAAATCTACACACACACGCACACAGACACACACAGATACACACAGATACACACACACACACACATATATATATATATATATATTCAAGTATAGGATTGGTGTATACGGAATGAATTCCAATAACCCAAAAATACTAATCTTAAAAGAGTGCCCAATAAAGGGTAGAGAAAATATAATTTATTCGAAAATTATAATATAAATATTTTAAAAATGGGTATTTTTGTAGTGATTTTGTAACATAATTATATTATAATTTTCGTATAAATTATATACATTTATATATATATATATATATATATATATATATATATATATATATATATATATATATATGTGTGTAAATTATTTTCAGTTAGATTGCATCTGTAAAGAAAAGTATGAATAAAAAAGAAAAGAAAAAATCTATTCTTAGCCGTCGCGTTTCCTCATCTGATTTACTTCATCCAGACAAATATCACAGAGGACTATACGCGTCAGCTAATAATATTTTCCTCTTGTCTTTTTATTCACACACACACACACACACACACACACACACACACACACACACACACACATATATATTTTTATATATATATATATAAAGTGAACAACCAGAAGCGACAGTCTATTTCATGCTAGACGCAATCTTCAGGCCACATGTGTTGTTTTTTTTCTTCGACTATTTATATATATAAGGGCCAGTTGAACATTGTGGATAATCTATTATATAGTAATATTTTATATTTACATACGCTCTATCTCTGATATTGAGCACTTCATCCCATAAATATAGCACACATTAAAACCATATATATATATATATATATATATATATATATATAAAACTTGAAAAGTATATATTCATCGACAGCTGATATTGCCAGTATCCTAAAGACATAAATAGGTCGAGAAAACTTATACATACGTAGGCAGCAGGCATTGCCAGTTTCTTAAAGACGTATAAATATGTCTTCAAAACCTATATATACACTCAGAGCAGCGGGCGCCTCAGGATGGTGTAATGGGTAGCAATCTGGTCTTGCTAAAACTGTTACAACTAAATAGTGAGTCCGGTTCTCACTGGGTGCCCCATACTTTCGGCTATGTGCCACATCTAAGCCTTACTTAGAAAATCAATATACGATCAGAGCAGACATTACCTGTTTCATAAAAGCGTATAAATACGTCTTGAAAAAGTATATGTACGTCGACAGCAGGCAACTTACGTTTCGTAAAGAGGCATAGCTAAGTCCTCTGAAGCAAAAATCTCTAGTTTTAGTGCATTATTAATGTGCAACGGCCGTGTGTCCTGAACTGGATAAAAAGCATTTCACCAAAATATATACAACTGTAAAACTAATAAACAAATAAAATCTACTAGTTTTCTATTATATTCGCCTGAACGAAATCCAAGTGTACACGCTCACCCGTCTCTTGTTTTCTACATATTTTGTTGTGCCAACTGCCGATATCTTTCAATGTCCGACCTGTCGAAAACCTTGCGTGGTCGTGTGACGTATGCGACGGTTTGGTCCCGTGTTTGCTCACGCCCTGTCCTATCAATAGCTCGCTGACCCCACTTAGCCAGTGCGAGTAAACACAAATATTATCTTCCTACGTTTCGAAAAAAAAAAAAAATTAGAGAAAGATTTTTATCTACTTGTGAAGTTTACAAATTTACGAGTTATGTAAGCTGAAACAATTATTTTTTTCTTTGTTGAGATTTGAATTAGCTTAGTATGTTATATGAGATGAAATTAAATAAGTCACTATGGCAGGCCAGGATAGCTATTTAAGTAATATCACTCTTTCACAGTGTCCATCCATCTGATAGGCTTACAGTCATTATGTCTTAGTGATTAAACTGTTAAATTCGCAAGTCATGAAAGTGAACAAGAAATTGGTTAAGCACTCAAGACGTGAGGTCTTGTGACCTAGTTGGTCCTGCCCGATAAATAAATGACTATTTTTAGATTACTACGAGTGCAGAAAGTGTGCTGGTGTCATAAAGTTTTGGGGGCGAGTTGAAGTTCTCATTTGGGCTGTCAAAATTAGGAACTTTCTCGTTGGTGCTTGATTAATGTAATTTAGCTGTGGCACACGGCCGTAAGTATGTGACGACCAGTGATAATCGAATTCACTACTCTGACTGTAATGAAGTCCTGGGTATGATGATAAACTAAATTTGGCAGCAAGACTTCTGATCGGCAGCGTGGAATCATCTCTTAATTACTGTTGTTCCCAGGTCCACCTTGATGCGGGCTGGTAGAACTTGTTAGGGTCTTCGCTATGGACAAATAGTGACCCCAAAACAAAAAAAAAAAACACTGTGAAAGTAGGAAAATACCTATTCGTAGTAAAATTACCAACAATACAAGATGGCTAACAATACATTTTTAATGCAAAATGACCAACAATATATATTATATTAGAATTACTATCAGAACATTTTATCTGTAATTGAAAGCATGTAATTTAGTTCGGAATATATTTAGTTCAAGCCATAAAATGGTGTTCAAAATATTTAAATTTCGGCATTAACTTACCCATAGAGGTTGATATGCCGCTAAACAAAATCAACCAAATTTAACTGTAATTACTCTCTCCAGGTAAGCTATCATTACACCACGCCAAAGTGCGCACCAACTCTCTTGTCAATTATAAATAAAACGTATACACTCTTACTAATGTTCATCTAATACAAGGCCCAAGAGTCACTCAAGGTAGAGGGTTAGAGTGTGGCGTTCTATTAGTGTAGGAAATGGCAAGCGTTAGAACAGAAATACATTTTAGAAGGAACCGGAACAAGGGATAAGTCTCTTCTATTTTTATGTACCGGGTTCCTTCAAAACGTAGGCGATGATAGCCATTTATATCTTCCTGTCTCTTCTAGCTCTTAATACGTTTTGTCATTTTGTTATTTATCCCAAACTCCAGTTCAAAAGACCGTGGAGGAACGAGCGAATTTACAAAGAGATAGGGTGGCTTTAATAAAAGGGGTGACTGAAAATAATCAAATCGTTCTCAGTAATAAAACGGTAGATTCTAAAATAGTCGTGGCCTCAATTAAATGATAGGGGGACATTTCCTGAATATTTAATAAAAGATATCGTTGGAAGAAAGATGTCCCGGATGGGCTTTTCTCTAAAAAAGGAATAATCGTCCTGGTCCGTCTATTTAGCATATATAGCCAGAAGAAAATATTATTCGTTAAAATTGTTGTTTTATAAAGAAATCATGTAGCCCCAGAAAATATATGGCAGCTATATATCATTTGTAGTCTGATCTGAGATTTACAAAGATAGGGTATGGTAAAATGTGTCAGGTACTTTCTGGAGTGGTACAAGGAACCATTCTTTTTTCCACCTTCATTAGCGATAGGCCGTATAGATGACACCACAAATTGAACTCATATATACGATGCTTCGCTCCAGAAAGAACCTGACCTCTCTTGATATGCTCTATCTTTACAAGAGTCAGACTCTGAATTTGTTTCCTTTTCATATATCTAAAGAATATATATATATATATATATATATATATATATATATATATATATATATATATATATATATATATATATTTCTATATTTTTCTTTCTTTTGATTTACGATTTGGTATTTGGAATAAAGTTTATTAGATTTAGGCAATAGGAGTTTATTTTACATCTCTCAGTCTAGCCTATATATATATATATATATATATATATATATATATATATATATATATATATATATATGCAATTTTTATATATATCATTTATATATTATATAGGGGCGGTACTTATTGGAGGGCGTTCAATATCAGTGATACAGCTGACATATTTAGTTGGATTGATGTGAGTTTGCGATCGTCAGACAAACTGATTAATTTTCCTCCCATAAAACCATAATTTGTGTGTTTAAAAAATTAATCAGTTATGACGATCGCAAATAACGTTCTATATAAACATATTAAATATTCATAATTAAGATAGTATGTAAATGAATGATTAGCTTGCCCAAAAAACAAATGTAAAAAACTCAGCAATATAGCGCCTCACAGGACTGAAGTTCCAAAAAAGTAAGCGTGCAAAGCTGAAAAACTTACAGCCAGACCAAAAATCTCTTCACCCATCTCGAATGTTACGGCATTTGGTCAGATTTTGGAAAGTAGGTCAGCCCAAGAACCTTTCACTACCCTCTAGTATATATTAAGAAGATTCTATAATTATGACAGATACTGCTTCATTGAGGAAGTCCTTTAAAGGTCCTCACCTATTTCTGCTAAATAAAAGACATATACACGCAGTTGTTGAAGATTTGCAGCTTTATTGTTTGAAATAGCTTTTAATAGTCCTATTTGAAATTGGCATTTGTCACGTAGACAAAATCAAGTGAAGGAAAATTGAGTCAAACGCATGTATATGCGACCTGTATGAATCAACGGATGCTAGATAAGGGTGGAGTCTAAACTGGATGACAAGGGATGATGGACGCGTTTCCGGCCGCGGGAAGCGGTCAAGGATCTCTTTTGGGGCTATCACCCGAAACTTTCTCCACTTTAAATCCTGTCTGTTTTTTCCTGATTGCAACAGAAAGAAATTTCGTTTTATGCACACGCCCGTGTACCACTTATCCGTAGAAACGGCATACTCATAGACATATATAAACACATTGTACACACAGAGTGGAACACACGCACAGATTGGACAAACACGCACGCACGCACAGAAAGAGAGACAGAGAAAAGAACACACAGACATACAGTGTAACACTCACACAGAACACAGAATGGAATATACGCACTTTTATAGAGTAGGAGACACAGACAGGTGCACACGTATATATAGTGTAACAGACGCATTTTGAAAATGAGCCATACACTAATACAGTGGGGCACTTCTACGTGGTGTAATTGTTAGCAAGCTTGATTTGGTAGATCATTTACGACTGAGTAGTGAGTTCGATCCTCACTCTGTGCTTCACACTTTCGTTCTTGTGTCACATCTAAGTTACGCTTAGAAAACCATTTGTAGTGTAATAGTTAGCAAACTTGTCTCGCTACGACAGAATAGTGAGTTTGATTCTCACCGATTTTCCCTATCATTCGAACTTGTGTTACCGGTTCACACTCCTCCCTAATCTTTTGAACAGGAGTAGCTGTTTATCCCTTTTTCCTGTTTAGGATTGGGTTTCCGGTCCACTCTAATGTCTTTAACTTCTCTTTCACTTCGGGTGGCCCCTTGTGTCTTGGTGACATTATTACCTTGGGTGCGATGCCTTTTACTGTGTAACCTTCTACTCCGAGTGGCTCTTGGGACTTGTACAGGGTGGAAATCATTGTAAAAAAAAATACGATAGAAAATCATCTAAGATACGTTTAGGAAATCACCATACAAAAATAGAGTGTAAGGCACACACATATAGAGTAGAACTCACACCCAGATTAGGTAAACACACAGAGAGGGGAACACGCACACACACACACACACAAACAAACAAACAAACACAGAATGGAACACACATATACAAAGCGTAACACAAGCGCACATAGATGCATATAAAGGCGTGTGCGCGCTCACAGAGAGACAGACAAACACACACACACACACACGCGCACAAAAGCATTTCCTGTACACGAAGTCAGAAAATAGTGAAATAAATTCGTGGCTCATACTCTAAACTGTTGATAGTTAGGTCAGGTGAGTTCAGAACAAAAACATGAACAAGCCTTTCATGACGTATTTACATACTTGCTGAACACGGACTATCAAAGTGTATCACTAAATCTACGTACGCACATGACGAGGTTAGTAAATAAATAGTTGGACATAAATTCGTTTGCATCATTAAAACTCCTCGAAAATTAAGGATGATCAGAGATTGTCTTCGGATCTCTCCTTCGATTTAACTCAAACATCTCAGTGGAGAAGAACTAACTGGTTACATTCAATGCCTTGAGAACCAAAGTACTTACATTCTATCATCGCTGGTCGGACCCCGAACTACCATCAGGTCACGATGAATTTATGTTCCTTCAGGGAGGCCTCGTGCTTTGAGCGACTATTCCGTCTCAGACTCAAACTGGGCCTCAAGTGGAACTCGTACATACGAAAACGGTCGGTTCTCTGTACCGGTCCCGTAAGAATCTGAGGTATACTCTACCTTTGGCAAGAATCAGATCAGGCCTAAAATGGAGTACTGCTGTTATATTTCGGCAGGAGATACCCAGTCCTCACCTTCCTGTCTCGATAGAGTCCGAAAACGTCTTCGAATCTTTGTGGGCGACGAATTGCTACTTCCATCAAAAGTACTCATACGAACTACATTCCTTAGTTCCACCAGTTTTAATCTTCAAGGCCCTGACCAACCATTCCGTTCACATTGTAGCAAACTATCTTTATTCCCCCCCCGTATTCCTTTGCTGAGAAGTAAGTTTCACTCGAGTAGCTTCTTCTCGCGAACTACTGCCATGTTTTCCCGATCACTACAATCTTAACCCTTTCAAGTCTAGGGTTAACTGTTATCTTCCTCATATATCCGCTTAAACTGTACCTGTTACTCTGTAAACCTCTACCTCGAGTGGCCCTCGGGGCTTGTACAATATCAATCTTAATCTAAAAAATGAAAAAAACCTAACGCACAAAATTCTTCTTCTTCTATGTGTTGAGTTCTCTCAGGGCGTAGGCGATCATAGGATTCCAAAATTCCCTGTCTTTTGTAGCTCTTAATAAATTTTGTCTTTTTATCTTTCCTAAATCTTTCCGCGGCATTCATTCAGTCAAGCACGCCAGGTAGGTTATGCGTTGTTTTCTCATGTCCCTTTTGCCTTCAATTTGTCCTGTAAGTATCAAATTTTCCAAGCAGTCTTTCCTCATTAAGTTCCCTAGAAACGTCATCAGTCTGTTTCTGATGTTAAGTATGTTTCCTTCTTTTTCCATTTTCTCTAAAACTTTGTCGTTTTATGCTTAGAATAACATGTTATTCTAAGCATCCTTCTATAGAATCACATTTCTGTTGCTTCGAGTCTCTTCTTTATCTGAAAGGAGATTGTCCAGCGTTCCCTCCCATATAGGAGTACGGATATTACATCTAATTTGTAATTTTTCAATTTTTATCGACAACGAGAATTTAATATGTACATTCCCGTATAACGATAATCTGGTTAATTTTCGCCTCGGAGACAAAAAGCTGGACAAGATGGTCCAACCAAGAATCCCTTTCTCCTCACCGAAAAACGTTATGTTTGCTCATTTATTCAAATGGATACGTATTAACATAAATGGCAGTAAATCTCTTCTGTTATTTGCTAGTGTTACGTCATAATAATAGCAATTTAACCCTAATAATTCCGATTGCATTTATTTAGAATTTGACATATCAACAGGTGAACATGGTTGCGTATCAATAATCTACTATCATGTTACATTTTACTCGCTGGCAGTAGCGGGCCAAATATAGAATTACTAAAATCTAACGGAAAGAGTATAGAAAACGTCATCAATTAATTCATTGTAATCCATCTTAACACTTTTCCTAATCTACCATTCGTCTGTGCATTGAATATTGCTGGTATGGCTGGTCTGGTAATCCTGCTATATATCTCGAGGTTCTTGACAAATTTAAATGAAATGTCCGTAATGTTATTGGTCCTGACTTGACATCTCGACTTCAGTCACTTTCCCACCGCTATGTCGTGTCTTCCCTGTCAGTTTTCTATAAATATTTTCATGACTTGTTCTAATGTGCTTTTATTAACAACATGGATTTAAGCGCCTTACTAGCTTGGCAACTAGGTCTCATTGCTTTTCTGTTGAAATACCCAGAGGTAACCGTAAGTTCTATTAGAATAGTATATTTTCTCGCTCCTCTCGCCTGTGGAACATATTTCTGGTTTTTTAAGATAATAAATGCAACGTCAATCACAATCTTTTTTTCCCTTGAATCTTGTTCTTTTATCGCCCTTTCTCCTCAGTATTCTTATTCCCTTTCACTACCAGTAATCTTTTGCGTCTTAGAGGCATTATCGCCTTGCTTGCGGTGAAATAGAAAAATAATTTAAAACTTTAAGAATCAATTGCCGTATAAAAACTGATCAATCTAAGATTAAATCCGAGCCCTGTCCATTAAATTTTAACGACCCCTGCCACAGAAAAATAAATAAATAACAGCTTACGCACCTAACGCGGAATATTCTTGTGATGTTGCAGACGCGTTTTATTTTGGTTGGTGGACATTTAATATAGTGGCGACGTTGCTATAACCTTTCAATCAACTATTTTTCTGATTCCAAACTGATCACACATCTCCAGATACTTCTTTTGACGTTGTCGAGAAAAAAGTAATTTCTGAAGGTAAATATATAGAGATATATTTCAATTTCCTCTCTCGTCTAGAAAAAAAAATCATATAAATTCAGATATATCCATGATTTTTCTTATGTCTTCCAACGAATGACACTGATGCAGATGATAGAGTCAGTGATTAGAGCATTAATATGTGTTTAATGGTTATCACATTGACGATATGTAACGGAGACTCAGTATCAAAATTCATTATTCGGTATGACAGAAAGACAGAGAATGGTTAAGTATATGCATCTTTATCTGTAAAATAAATCAGTTTGTAACTTAGTAACAGTAGATACATAATAGGATGTATGATACGGTTTCTTTGTATTTTACCCGTAAAACTAGAGCGATTATTTGAACATAAATTAGACAAGTATTCATATTTACAAAACGTAATGTGCATCCACAGGCACGCACACAGACACTCGCAAAAACCACCAAAAAACACAAACACATACAACTATATATAGATGTGTGTATGTAAAAATTCAGATATAACTAAAAATATATCTAAATATAGTTTCTAAATATAGGTATCTTCAAATTAACATCGTGAAAATTTGACACCTGAGTATAAAAAAAAAAAAAATATCTTTCTCTTAAAAAATATTCTTTAGGAAAATAGTTTTCTTAATTCCAGTACCTGTTATCGCACTCTCCAGTACTGAAGGGGGTTTTCTTCCTAACTTTTTTGTTGAATAACAACATTACGTTAATATTCCCCCTTCTAGTTACATGTTCTATCCATTTTAGTTGTTGCAGTTGTTGGAATGGGTAGCGATAACCAACGCCCAAATATATAGTAGGTTCAGATACAATCGGCCTAAAACATAAACGTGTTTAATATTTAATTTCTCACCAATCGTGATCATGAGGATGAATGAACATTTTTGATGTATTTTATTCGTTTCATAAGTCCTACTCGTGTCACATTAAAATATGCAGTATTCAATAAAATTCGTAAGCTTTGTCAGAATATGGTTGAAAAACTCTAATCTCACCGCTTTCTTTTTTTTTTTTACAGGAGAAAGACCATTCGTATGTCAAGAACCTCAGTGTGGCAAGGCATTTATTCGAAACGAGGAACTCACACGACACCGGCGTATTCACACAGGAGAGCGACCTCACATTTGCTCCATCTGTAAGAAAGCTTTCACTCGTAAGGACCATCTTAGCAAGCACATGAAAACTCACACGTGACAATGAAATTCTACAAAAGAAAAAAAAAACAAAAAACAAAACAAAACAAAAACAAACTGATTTCTCTAATCTGCATCAACCTATTGACGTTAGAGCTGCGAGCTGAACCTCCATTTTGTTGGAATTTAAAAATTAAGCAGAAGACTACAGTTGTCTTCTTGAAGTCAATCTATGACAATGCTGGCGAGCTGAGCGATTTCATTTGTGTAAAATCATTATTGCCAGTCATTTTCAAAATAAATCCGAAAAATTCATTTTCCGTTTTTCTTTTTTCGAAACATTCACTTCTAAACTTTTGTATAAGTCATATATACGGAAACGATCTATAGGTGTCATTCTAGAATATAGGCACAGACGAACAACGACCAAAAAAGTGTATTTAAAATCAAAACCAAAAACATCAGAAACTATCAGATAAGAATATATATATATATATATATATATATATATATATATATATATATATATATATATATATCAGGAATCTTTAAAACTTAACATCTAATTTATCTCCCTTTTCAATTTTAGCATCTGATATAGTCGCACCTCTCGTTTTTTTTATTTTATGGCGCCCTTCTTGTGCATGAGAACAAAAGCAGAAGTTTATGTGAAAATGCGTTTACATTGGCAAAAATATATTTTTTAGGACAAATCCAAAACAACTAAGTTTAACCATTATTTGACGGTGGAGTAATGGATAGCGGCTCAGATTGAGGAATCGGAGAGCTGAATTCGAAACCGTTACATTCACTTACGTGCTAATATCCTTGGGAAAGATACGAATCATCATCTTCTCCCCACCAGCTATGGGTAAATAGCAGGACAAACCGGGTTCTATAGCCTTGGATGGCAACTGATCTACCGCAGAAAGAAATGGCCACATACTGCAGGGAAAAAATCGTTCTCGTCAGTCATGTATCGAGAGATACATGATCGCCTAAGCGTTTATCACTCATGACACATAACTGACTGACTGACTGACACTCTCTTTATTCTAGAAGGATTCTATTTAATTTGATTACTGGCTGAGTTAGTTAAATATTTTTCAGGTATGCCCAAAGTTAGTGTTCTCTTCCAATTAAAACACGCACACACACACACATACACACACACAAAAGAACAACAAAAAACATAAAACAAAAGTTTGATTGCTGAGATTCTAGGCAAACAGGAAAGCCTTTCCCATTTGCGAAATTAACAACAAAATCTTAGCCCCATTTCCTTCTGTTCATCTGGGTTTGTGTCGAACTAGGATATGTTTTTAATTATTTTAATTGACTGAATTTAGTCCAGATCGCTCGTCGATAAGGCAAAATAAGGAAACGCATCAAAATAAGAGAGCGACCGCACATTTATCGCTTTTGTCATGGTCAATAATCAGGTTTTTCAAATCTAATTAGGTAAAAAAATGTCAGAAATGAAACAAAATATGAGAAAAATGAAAAATATGCACATTAAACAAACAAATGAACAATAAAGAATCCATCTGAGGAAAAAAGAGTCTAAAAACCAATACGAGAAAAAAAAAAGAGACAACAAATATCCGAAAGAAAATCATAATTTCCTAAAAATGTTCAAAATTAATCTAAAAAACATTAACATATTCAACCATATTTCTTGTTTGTTAAGACGATATTAGTTACTTATATTTAGATTTTACTCGAGCTAAGTCGAACTCGGGGAACTAATACGTGAACATACATTTTTTAGGAATAAACATATTATTTATTTTGCTCGGATATTTTGAAACGAGTTTCTGTTAGCACGATCAATCAACAGGTAATGCCTCTTAAGTAATTTTAAGAGTATTAATCAGGATTGCTATTTTCATAATTTTTAAGCTATAAATTATCTAAAAAACCATAAAAATACTTTCTTAGCCACAATCATCTTTTAAATTGGCTGCCCCTCTAGACACATAAAGGAAACAACGAATTTCTGTTTTGGAAAGAAAAAAAAATCTTCACGCACTCACAGGAATATTTACGAAAAGGCTACAAATAGAGAAAAGGGAAACTGACCTTCGTGAAAGGTCTCCTCAGTGGCTTGGCCAGCTGCTTATGTGAATGATAAAAACAAATAGACTGATACCTTCATTGTAGCTGGTAAAAGAATTCATATATTAAAACTATATAACAATCTTTAGGTTCTGCATGATGATGTCCGAGGTTTAAAGCAGTCTCTTGTCTACTTAAATGTATTTGAATTATCCTTAGGAAAGAAAGCACCTCTCTCATGAAGAACCTCAGAAGACCATATCTGCTAACTTTATATTTTCCTATCGAAAACGTAAACAACGTAATTTTTATAAGAAAGAATTAATGGATTCTTATTCATAACCCGGCATTATTTCTTATTGAATTATATTTATGGGATACACGTTTTGAGTAGAAGTTTCTATTTTTTAAGCATCAAGGAAAGTTGATTCTCTGTCCTTGAATGGAAAATTACTGTGATTTATGGTCTGGCGCTCCCGCTGTACGTCTCGAGGTCCTTAACAAAATCCAGAGAAGAATATGCAAGATGATAGGTCCTGATCTCTACATCTAGTCTACAATCGCTATCCTACAGACGTACCATAGCCTCCCTCTGTCTCTTCTACAAATTTTTTCACGGCAACTGTTCTGACGAGCTACTTTTGCTGGTTCCCGGACTACATGAATTTAAACGAGCTGGCATCTCGGTCCCGCCCTTTCACTGTTAAAACGGTTAAATTTCTCAAACATCTTTTTCTCTCGCACTTCTCGCCTGTGGAACTACCTTCCCTTTACTTGCTTCCCCGATTACTCTAATCTTCAAATATTCAAGTGTAATATCAATCGACATTTGACACCCTGAGCTTGTTCCCCGTCCTTCTCTGTATCCTTTCCTCAAACACACATTCTTTACTCTTGTTCCCAATCCTATGTAACCTCTTGCATGCTGGTGGCACTCCCCGCCTTTCTTGGGGTATATATATATATATATATATATATATATATATATATATATATATATATATATTTCGTCTATAAGACTTGGGGTTTTTGAGTCTTTAATTCATCAATTTCTTTAAAAATACTTTGTTTACGTTTCGAATACAAAAATAAAAACTTACCAAATATGGGCTTCGAAATATCTTAATGAGAGATGAGGTTTTCTAAATAAGGATAATTCAAACATGCTTTGCCATGAAGTCCTCCATGACTGACCTAAAAGCAGGCCGGGTTAAATGTCTTTGCAAAGTCCCCAGAATCATGATTCAGATGATAGTTGCTTTCCAAGAGCTCGTAGAGTCATTATCTGACAATCAAATATTTTTAACTACTTGGAAACTTGAAGTAGGTACTGAGAGGTCGGAATCTGGCCAATAATAAGTAGGCGGAAGAAACATATCGTACATTTAAAGAAGTCAAAAAAAATTGGAAAAATCTTGGTATTTACAAGACAAAATAGACTACATGATTTAAAGTGAACCTTTATACACTATTTACATTATTCGAACCATTGTCCTCTTCTTTATTGCCATCTTTATCACAACGTTTCAGCCGTTGTACGCTCCTGTCTTCTTCAGGTGTTTGGAATATCGAATTGAGCCCTTTATTTCGTTCCTTAAGGAAACACGACACAGTGGATAAAGGTGTTGGTTAGATCCAGTGACAGGACCCAAAGAGTTGGGAGTTCAATACCTAGTTAATGTAGTGGAAAAGTTGGAGAGGTGAATTAACGGGAGATAATTGATAACTGATATCAATTAGACATAGCACGTGGAATTAGAACAGTCTATCCCAGTGAGCGAAATAAAGGGTTCAGTTCGACATTTCAACCACCAGAAGGCAGGAGCGTACGACGGCCGAAACCTTGTGATAAATATGGCAACAAAGATGAGGACAATAGTCCGAATAATGTAAATAGTATACATAACACCTCATCTCAGAAATATAGAGTGGTCCTTTGTACTTACATAATCTTACTTGCTTTTTTTCATTAAATAATTCGATGATCTATTATATTGAATTCTTTTTAAAAATAAGAGATTTTGATAGAATATATGGCACTACGTAATTAAACTGATCCACTAGTAAAATAATTGGGTAACATCTTTTTCGAAATAATTGTTGTTGATTAACTTTCCTGAGATCTTGTTTAAAAAAGTCATTATAAACTGAAATTCAAATGGAATATTTATCATATACGTAAATACAAGAAAAATAGTAGACTAATAATAATAATGATAAACGTAGAGTTATATTATCAAGGAACGACATTTGTCAAAATCGAAAAGTATTGATTATTTATCAGTTTAGAAGGAGGGTCATTTTCATAATATTGACACAGCGTAAAATCGATACTTGCTTTTTTAACAGCGTTGTGTTTAGCGTACGAAAAGACATTTTTTTTTAATATTTTATAAAAAAGATTCTGTCTATATTTCTGAGATGAGGCATTATGTATATTATTTACATTATTCGGACTATTGTCCTCATCTTTTTCGCCATATTTATCACAACGTTTCGGCCGTTGTACGCCTTCTTCAGGTGGTTGGAATGTCGAACTGAACCCTTTATTTCGCTCACCGGGGTAGACTGTTCTAGTTCCACGTGCCATGTTTTTGATGGATGTCAGTTATCAGTTATCTCCTGTTAATTTCCTTCTGAAAGTTCTCCACTGCCTTAACCGGGTATTGAACAGACGGATGTATACATTCTTAATTCAAGAACAACCATTTACATCAATTAATAAAAGTATATGCATTCGATTATTCTTCATTTCAGATACATAATTAATTGTCCCGAAATTTCTACGTATGTTTTCCTAAAGAAAATTTCAATAAAAAGAAGTTATTAAATCAGGTAAAAAAATAGTTTAAAAATCAGAAAATGAAAACACTATAAACAGATAATGGATAACCAAGAGTGGTCTCCCCTTGTTTTGCTACTCTCCTCTTTGGAGGAACTATTTCTGTTTACTGGGACTATAAAAGGACATTATACATTGTATTCTCAGTTGGATAAAGCTTTCTTAAAACTTACACCTGCATACTTTGTAATTACACAGATATCAGTGATGTAAGCTCAGTTTGAAACTTGACATTTGTAAATAAAATCTAGTCTGCTAACTCTGTAAAACGTCAGAGATCGATTGTAATCTGTATCGATATCATGAATTAAAATGAAAAAAAATCAACATTTAACGATTCTGCCATACGTTATTGTTTGAGGAAGGTTTAATAAATGTTAATATATAGATTATTTTTACCCAAATAAAATTTACCTTACTTTTTACAAGTGGCCCAGTCTGTTTTAATAATATCGAATATATTGGGTGCACTGTTTAATATTTAACGCCAAAGTTAGGATTTAATAGCAACGAACATAATCTTGACAACATAATATGCGCGGATGACACTGTTTGCAAGCAGACTATTTTTTGGGACACCATGGCACAATATTTATGTAGATTTTTTTTTCTCTCTTTTTTATCAGAAACAATTGAACGACTGTCCAGTCAACCAGTCCTTGACATCGTGACTAACCCAGTACTAAGTTTTCTGTTTAACATTTAAATCACATCAAACATGAAGCAGACAATTAATCCACTTGGTAAAGGTAATCTGAGCCCAGAAGTGTCATGATTATCTCAGCCGAGACCCGATTTGACAGGAGACCGATATGTGTTGAGATTGTCAGGTGAGTCGGTACATTAGACTAGAAACTCGGCTTTACCTTCATCGTTGCACGTTTCTCTATGGCTTCATTTATCTTCCCACTCTTTCTGTCAATAAATAAATGCGCAGATATCGAGCTCTGGAGTTGGTCAAATAATTTCTTCTGCTTAAGTCAAAATTTAAAAAAAGATCATTATTTTCATTGATTTATTTATTTTCTACGCCTTATCAACACTTTGCAGGTTATTTAAAGCCTGAAAATATTTTTTCAATTGTCAGAAGTTTTTAAGATAATTACGGTTAAGTGATACAAGTATTACTAATTAACCCATAGCAGAAGGGAGAAGAGGTGGATTCAAACATTTAGGGCATTTTCTCGTAAGGAAATATAACTTGTCCAACGTGAATTGTATCTCGGCTTTCCGATTAACAATTCTGTGCAATTACTCATTGCACCGTCCACACACCCAAGTTTACATTACCTGATATTCCCCACCGGTCACCCGTCGAGGTACTAGCCAGGTTTCGGTGATTGTACGGGAGCAGGTGTTGCAACGTGATGCGGCCGTAAGCCAGATCATATTATCATTCTACATTTTTTCTGTTAAATCAAATAAATAATGGACCGTTCCGTTTTGATTGTGAGAAAACACGGAAGATAAAGACATATATCAGGGACAATGATTTTGCCAGTTCATGATAAAAATAGTGTATCGGTGCAGCACAGTCTTCCCAAATCTAATTCCTCTCATTCCGCCGAATGTCGGATGACGATACGCTAGACATCTACCTAATTAAAATAATAACATATATAGCCAGATTGGAATATTGCCTATCGGCCCCAGAAGTCTTTGTTCCTTCTCAGGTAAAGACTAGGTATTAGAATACTGATTCATATATATATATATATATATATATATATATATATATATATATATATAGTGTAAACATGAAATATTTATGAATTAAACAGACTGTCGCCGCTGTGTGTTTACATCAATGTCCACCTATACCCCCTCTCTCTCGTTATATATATATATATATATATATATATATATATATATATATATACAGTGTAACCCGGATATAAGAGACTCGGATATAAAAGAAACCCGGATATAAGAGAGATTTTCTCTGGTCCCAAATTAGAGCCTGTGTTAATGTATATAAAATAGACCAAACCCGGACATAAGAAAGCCGGATATAAGAGACTTCTTCTCCGGTCCCGACAACTCTCTTATATCCGGTTACACTATATATATATATATATATATATATATATATATATATATATATATATATATATATATATATATATATATATATATATATATATATATATATATATATATCGGCGACTGACTGTTTAATTCATAAATATTACCATAAAAGTATATTTTTATTTTCAGACCTGAAGATTGCGTTCAAGAAAGAAACCGACTGTCGGCGCAGGGTGTTGAACTCAATGTTCCCTTTTGTATTTACATACGCTGTATCCCTGGTATAGACCAGGTTAAGCAATAAATATAACCTATCTTGAAACTATATTTTTATTATATATATATAGTCATGGACAAACAGACTGTTTCGCTGTATAAGAGCTCATCAGTGTGGGTAGACATCCGATTCGATTCAAGCCGGGAACGAAACCCAACCGATCTGGCATCAGTCAGAGATTCTACCCCCAAGCTATCGTCGCAGAGAATAACGTAAATTTTTAACGTATTTATTATACGAAAGTCGTCAGTGGCTAGGAGAGCTCGATTCTAGTTGAAGAGCATTGCATTAGTAGTAGCAACGACTGTTTATAAAGTCACCCCTTCCTCTCTGAGAGTTCAATCGAATTATTTCGAGAGCATAAATAGTCATCCAGAGACAGACTGTTTCGCTGTATGATAGTTCATCAGTGTGGCTAGACGTTCTATTGCTTCTCCCCCGGATCGAAACCCGACAGATATATATATATATATATATATATATATATATATATATTATATATTGTAACTATATATATATATATATATATATATATATATATATATATATATATATATATATATATATGTATATTCTTTAAATATAATTCTTCTATACAGGTAACATATGGCCAGAGACTGAAAAATTTGACAATACCAGGTGAAAACAACCTGTGAGCTATCGACAGATAGTTTGTATTGATTATATAACTGAATGGATTGTAAATACGTACGTTCACTCTTAGGGTTACACAGAAAATGCCTTGAACGTAAGTGACATTAAATAACTTTAGTCTTTGTGCAATTCAGATGATTAATGACATTTTCTTTTGGGAATATGCAAAAGGTTTGATGAAGACCGTTCTTTACGGTTTTTTGTTTACTTAGTATATTTCATTCGCCTATAATTATATTAGGTACTTTTCAATATTTCTATACTGTGCATCAGTATAGTGTCGATCTGCCTCGCGGCTGGTTCAATATTTGATAAAATCGTTTACCAATAAGTTCTTATTTGCAAATGATTGACTTTATAATGAAAATATCGATTACTGATCAGTTGCTGATCTAACTTTCAACCTATGTGGTATCTATCGTTTAAAAATAAATAAATATATATCATCTACAGACAGACTGTTTCGGTGTACCACAGCTCATCAGTGTGGCTTCAAGCCGGGATCGAAACTCGTCCGATTTGACATCATTCAGAACCACTTACGATCTAGGCAATTGGGAATTTTTTAACGTATAAATTTAAAGCAGAATCAACCGTTAAAAATTCCATTTTCCCCATACTGTTAAGTCAGTGAATGTGAGTATATATATATAAGTTAACCATCTAAATAGGTCACGGTTCTGTCACTCCTCCTACCCCAATATAAAGCATGCTTAAGAGAAATATGAAATTAACCCCTCCCTATACTCTTCCTTGTCTCTTTAACTACAACTATCACCCTCCCTGTTTAATTACAAAAATTACACTACCCATCAATTTCTAATCCCATTTTTCCTTTCATTTCGTTGTTGGAATTTACCTGATGATCCGGAGTCCTTTAAAAAGGATTTTGGTGAAATAAATTATTGTAATGGTACCTTAAAGTGGTCTGTTTTTCATTATATATATATATATATATATATATATATATATATATATATATATATATATATATACGTAGGCTGCGATGGATAAATTCTCGTCTAAATTACGCAAAAATGACAATAATACTGATATATCACATCTTTTAACAGATATAGTTATCAAAATTACAAAAAATATCTTGAAATACTAAGAGTAAATTTATTCAATAAAAAAATCGCCATTGGCTTCAACCACGTCCTCCACACGACTTTGGTACTTCCTGTAAATCTTCTGGTCCGTATCCTTTTTTAAGTTAGAATTCTGGCATAATAATTTCTTACCGTTCATCTTTGGTGTTAGAAGGAGTTCTATTATTCATCTTTGCCTCCCACATAATAATCAAGATATTTGCAGTTTGGGAAGTTACGTGACATATAAGGGGTGATGTAGCCGCAGAAATTCTCTGACATCCATGGCTGTGTTCGTCTGCTTATGTGGCATGGTGCAGAGTTCTGTTGCAAGACATAGGGTCTTCCGGTAGCCATACTCTTGATTTATGATAGCACTACCTCCTCAAAGCACTTGATGTAAGCCTCCGTGTTGAATATATGAGGCCTTCATCAACAAATTCAGCAGTTCTTTTCTTATCAGAATGATCAGAGTGAGTTTTTCAATCTGCCGTACATTTGTAATCACCATTAGAATCATGCGACTCTTTCCGAATCCTCTGCAGTGTCCTCAAATTGGCATCCAAACATTCTGAAATGTTCGCATCGGAGCTTCCGGCGCGAAAGCCTAGCACTACAGCATGCCGTTTCCAAATTTCTAGCGGAGTGAATTGTGTCATGGTGCTGTTTATTTTTTCTCTCAGACGGTGCCCAACTGACCCTACTATAATGTGCAGCTGCCCAAATCAAAAACAAATAATATACATGCATGAAATGAAAAATAGAAAATGGCGACAATTTACCCATCGCACATTGTATATGTATATATGTCAGGAAAAAGTATGTCTTTTTGCATCAAAGTAATGTCAAAAATTAGTTTTGAAAAAGGCTCGCAGCCTTTGATTTTTAGGCAGTTCTTCTATGGCCAGGGTGTGTTTTCAAACATTCGGCCTATATATATATATATATATATATATATATATATATATATATTAGTACATATACGTGTACCTACGTTTTGATGTTTGGCATATCTAGCCGTTTGATTTATATATATATATATATATGTATATATATATATATATATATATTAGTTGGTACAAAATAATGACGTAATGATGTTTTTTGACGTTAAAAAATACGTCCAAAAACGACATTATTACATCATTATTTTTGCACCAACCTAATATATATATGCCATAATAGCTATAGTTTTAAAGGTATGCTATATTAATGGGAGAAACGTGCTTAAAATCAGAGACAGAATATATGTAAATGGGTATCAACACTAAACGAAATAAATAAAAGAGAAATTCTTCTTCTTCTTCTTCTTCTTCTTCTTCTTTCAGGACCTAGGCAGTCATGGCGCTCCAAAACTTGCAGTTTTTAGTGGTTTTTCTTCTTTTGCTAAATCTTCAACCCCCATTCTGCCATCCATTCATACAAGCTCGTCAAATACGTGACCCATTGTCTTTCACTGTCTCTCTTGCGTTTAATATGACCTGTGGTGGGGGTTTAAGTTTTCAAAGCCCTTCTTCTTCATTATGCTCCCAAGGAATTTCAGTTGCTTCCTCTTGATTCTTTTTGTTGCCATTTTTTTTAAAGACTGTTTCGTTACTGACTCGTCAATGGAATTCTCAGTATCATTCTGTAAAACCACATTTCCGTGGCCTCTATTTTCCTCCCCATCCTTGGGGCGATCGTTCCGCACTCATTGCTCTATAATAGGATGGATATCACATAGCAACCCAGCACTCTCTTCTTTCTAACGGACTTTTTCTATTTCTCATCACCATCACATTTGGAATGCCTCTTTTGGTAGTCCAATGTGTATTCGGATTTCGTTGTCGCATTTTCTGTCCACTGTTAAAGCACTTGAGAATTATTTAAACGTCTGTCATTGGTTGATGTTGACATCTCTAATGTTTAGTTCAGGCTTTTTTTCTCGAGCTGATGACCTTACTTTATGTCTTCTTGCCGCTGATGGTTTGTCCTTTTTTTCTCGCTTTCTTTTCTTACCTTTCCTTACCTGTAGTTTTCTTTCCGTGTCAGCCATCAATAAAGTGTCATCGGCGCAATATATAGCAATAAGTAATATATAAAGAAGTAAAATAGAAAACTGACTGAAACGTAAATCATGAATTTTCGATCCATCACCAAATGACTTAAATATGCATTTAAAACATATGACCCATCCCTTAATGTTCAAAATAATTAATAACAAACAACACTACAAAATATCCGTCACGAAAATACAACATTAAATCGCCATTTTCACGTCTATATGTGCTATTCAGTATCTGTTAGTATGACTAAATAAACCGGAAAAAACAAGCCTACCAATATACAGGGAGCTGCAAAAGTAGGTATACAGTTAGTATTTTACCAGTATTATAATAGTGGTTCTGCAATTCATTTAATATTAGAATTGTTTTAATTTATTAAAATCATTTTTAATATATTTATTTTCATAATTCCTTAGTACATTTACTATAATTCTTATTTTTAATAAATAATAATAATAATAATAATCAGCCCACACTTTACGAAGGGCTTTATCTATGTAATTTTTTTTTTTTTTTTGTCAGTGGAAAGTGTCATGATGCCATTTCTAAACTTAGATCACTGGGCGGGACCCGGAAAGAAATGTGTAAACGCCAGAAATCAAACAAAATAAAAATAATAATAAATATTTTGCAGGTAAAGAAGCGAGTGCGATGGTGGACAAAACAGTATGAACATTTGAGGGAATGATATGTTTAATATTGATATGTTTATTATTGATATATTTGTATAATCAATTCAATGTGTTTTGTACTCACCTTGCGTTTGTCATTACTGCATATTTACTTTTGCATCCACCAGTATATATAAATAGTCAAGCTACTTCTCAGCCCACATGGACACACTATTAAGTATATAGGTATGAAACAGAATGTAGTCACCATTGTAGATACATATGTCAACACTGCTTATATATTATCCATATGACTCCAAAATCAGTTGAATGCAAGTAAACGCGGCTCCTTCATAAATACAATAACAAAACGCACAATACGTGAATTTAGACTGAATATTGCATTTTTATTTAACTTTAAAAGAAATATGTATACAAGAATAATTTGTACATCATTTAAAAATATTTCACTTTTGATTTTATTGTTAGGACTGAAGTTTCCGTGCTGTAGCCATTATTAGTTCGTTTCATTGCCTTTCAATGATTATTTAAGTTAGTGATCTTTTCTAATACAGCGATTATGCCCAGTAATAATGTTACCGGTATGAAAAGGTAGAAACAATTTGTTCAGAAAAACACATTCATCACATTAATTTTCTAGTCTTCCATATCCGATCGTTGATCCGTTTTGGCAGGGTGAATATAAAATATTCAGTTCAAAAGTCTGTGGATAATAGCACCCAAAGGAAACCGGGCGTGAATATTGTATGAAATGGCGGAGAAGGAATAGCGCCAAATTAAAATGTAAAGAAATAAAATGAAATAAATATTTTTTTATTATTCTCGTAAAAAATATTCTCGTAAAAAATATGCTTTTTACTGCATAAAAACGTTGCAAAACGAATATTCATTTTTTCCGAATTTATACTGTAATAACGAATTATTGGTTATGGGTATCCGCAGTAAAAAATGAAATCGTCTATCCGAGTTCACATTCCGTTCAAGGCAGTTTCTTTCACTTCATAAAAATATAATTGGAAAAAGCATAAATTCATCTTTATTCAGGTATAGGTTAAATAGTGGTGAAGATTTGGCTCTTTTGCCTTATATGGTAGTCAGTTTCGGACAATGATTCTCAATTTCTGTGAGAAATATTGAAGAAATCGCGATAAAATACCAGCCACAGGTTTCACACTAAATATGCTGCACAAATAGTTCAATAGAAACATTTAGATAAAGTAAGTTCATATTTGGTGTGTGCGCATTTCTTTTTTTTTTTTTTTTTTAAATCTATCGTTTTATTTCATAACATTTAAATATATGAACGTTAAAAAAATAAATGTATCGTGATGTATTCATTTACTTCTAGGTGTGCCGTTGCTTAAAAAAGGTTGAGAAACACTGTTACAGGAGATGGGTGACGTCATTAGCCTAGTCACTTAAAGGAACCATTGGAGGAGTGCCGGAGAATGTATGGAATGATTAGTCCTCTCAACCTTAAATAGCATCAAAAAATAAGAAGCGAGATCGACTAAGCTCAACTGAAGAAGAAATGAGGGTCTGCTTATCGCAAATTCGATCAAACAGTGAAGAAATCGCGATAAAACAACAGGCATATGTTTCAAACAAGAAAAGCTGCACAAATAGTTGAATAGAAATATTGAAATAAAGTAATATTTGTGTGTGCATTTTTAAAAAATCTATGGTTTTATTTTAAAACATTTTAAACTATACCCTTTAAAAATGTTGCTAAGTGTACCGAGATATTTTCATTTGCTCTAAGGCGTGATTTTGCTTCAAAAGCAAACACTGGTCTAGAAGGAAAAAAATAAACTCAAAGCCATTCTGAAGAATGATTGTCTTCGTCAGTCTATCTTGCTCTAAAAGCGCAACTGTTGCGACACCTACAGTAGATATGGTGTCCCCAAAGGGTTATGGAGCCCGTGGTTGTAATAGCAGCTGCATTATGACTATGCTTACATTTGTATACATGCAAAACCCTATTTGTGTCATACAATTTTTAGGACTAAATAACGAAAATACGCAATACTGAAAACGTTAACATGAGTAAATATTTACTTCAGTCAGTACATTGATACGAAAAAATCTGTTACCAATGTGTAGAGATAATTCATTTACATGGGTCACCTAATAAACGTTACCGGACTTTTTATCTCTCCACCAGCTGATGCATCATTAACAGTGTATAGGGTTGCAGTTCATTGGGTGCGGCGAACAAAGAGTTTCAGTCACGCGCAAATAAAAATAAGACGATATGTTTTTAGAAGTCCAACAAACCTGTCTAACAAAACAAGAACTTATTTAACCCTCCATTAGTATGGCATTTATTTTAATCATTTTACCGAGAATGCTACTAGTACGGACGGAGTTACAGAGAGTGAAAGTGTGAGAAAAGACTGAGTATAGGGAAGACTGAGGAAAGGACAAAAGATGAACGGGTTTCAAAAAGGTAGAAGATAGCAATTGACGTTGCATTTAAATTTTTGAATGTTGAAGTTATCAGGGAAGCAATGAAACGGAAGGGTGTTCCACAGGTGGGAAGTGCGTTAGAAGAAACTGTTGGAGTAGAAGTGGTAGTTGCATTTAACAATTTCAGCAGTAAAAATTTGGGACCTATATGCCAATCTAGTAGCACACTTAAACTCACGTAGTCGCGGTACCAGAATAAAAGCAGAGCAGTTGCTATGAGAATATTTGTAGAAAAGAAAGGGATAAGCCATGCCACGTCTGTGAGAAAGTGATTATATGGTCGAGATGCCAAGTTGGGATCGATTACTTTGCAGATCCTTCTTTGAATTTTGTCAAGCATCTCGAGGTAACGTTAGTAATGCGTGCTTTTCAAACAGCCCATCTAAAATATTATTGGCGTATCATTATGTTCTTAATTTATTCATACTCTTTTTTTTAAAATAAATAACACAAATCAGGTTTCATTTTGAAAAATAGATTTAAAAGGCCCATATAAAAAGCTTCATATTGTTTACTCCACGTAGCTGTATATACAAAATGAGTGAACTATATTAATAGAAAATTACGAGTTATTTACAGAACTAAAGACTTTTTTTAAAAGTAAGATTCACCCTGTACAAGGTCCCGGACCACTTGTAGCAGAAGGTTATGTTAATGGATAGTTTATACGTATAGGAGGCGAAGATAACGGTTGACTCGAGACTTGAACAAGTTAAGGCTTAAAACTATATTCTTGCTTATTATTTTATAATTAAGTCAATTTAAATGGTATATTACAAAGTCAGTTAAAACAGTAAAATAACATCATTAGTACTACAGGATACTTTCGCAACTCTAAACAAATAAAACTGCTTGAATTCATACAAATAATATGGCTAAATCCAGAAAGCCCTTGAAGTTACTTGACCTGGCATCTGATGGGTACTCTTTCTCATTTGTGCCTTTGTCTCCGGGTAGAGTGTGGCTGTTGTGTGGCTGTCCGTGGACAAACGCAGCTGAGAAAAACATAGAGGTGCCCAGTACCGTAGAACAGCTGCCTGCGGCTGTGCCCAACTCATTGCACTAAAGAGAGGGGATCATACCGATACCAGCGCAACCAACGGTTGCGGAGACTGGGCAATTTGGGGCCCTGGGCTGAGTGTACACACTTGAGTTGCCCACATTAAATCCGACCTTGTGTCACATCACATATCAATGGAGAGACGGAGTAAATAATGTTTGACAGACGTATTCAGAATGTTGCTTGAATAACCAGAAACATTTGATATGCTAAATATTCGCAAAACATGTTGGTTGTTCATACACTACTTTCTGTTAACGGAAAATTTAATGGTTCGTAAGAAGTGGTGAAATATTGTTCAAATATTTTAGCAAGAAAATAAGAAAATACTGAAGGTATAAACCTGAAAGGAGGCGTATTATTGCCCGAGTACTGGTTGTAAAAATCAATTTACTTTTATTACTAGTGTTTGCGGTAACTGTCGTACATGTATCGATTTTATGACATTTCCGACTCATACTGCTCAAATAAAGACTCGAGTAGTTTATTCGTGTCACATAATGTATAGTTTAATCACGCAATAGTCACATTGGTGTTACATATGAAAAGTTACATATAAAAGTTATGCACTGAAATATTTACGCCAGTGACAGATGCTATAGCGCAGAGATAGAGCAGGGTACTAGACGATATTTATTGATAAAAATTTAAAAAAAAAGTAATCATCTGAGAGACAAGTTTCTTCCTTCCATCAGCATGGCTGATGCAGACCTTCAGGTGAGTAACTCGCTACAACTTCTTGGGCGAACATTCTCTGCTGACCCGAAGTGGAAAGACTATTCTGAATCTATTCTGTCAGCTGCTAAGAAAGTTGGTTCAATGTGTCGTGCTAGACATTCCTTCTCTCCAGAATCTACCCGACATATCTATAAGTCTGCCATTCGTCCATGCTTGGAATATTGCTGCTACATATAGCCCTGTGATATTTAGAGATTGTAGATGAAAATCCTCACTCCCCCAAATCAGCAATATTGTTGGTCCTGACCTAGCGTCTCGGCTTCAGTCACGTTCCTACCAACGTAAAGTTGCTTACATGTGCCTTTTCTATAAATATTTTCATGGTAATTGTTTGGGTGAGCACTACGATATGTACCTAGACTTTATGAATTTGGGTGAGCTCTTCGATATGGTACATAGACTTTATGAATTTGGGTAAGCTCTTCGATATGGTACATAGACTTTATGAATTTGGGTAAGCTCTTCGATATGGTACCTCGACTTTATGAATCTGGGCGAGCTCTTCGATATGGTACATAGACTTTATGAATTTGGGTAAGCTCTTCGATATGGTACCTAGACTTTATGAATTTGGGTGAGCTCTTCTTCATAGATATGGTACCTTCGATATGACCTTTATGAATTTGGGTGAGCTCTTCGATATGGTACCTAGACTTTATGAATTTGGGTGAGTTTCGATATGGTCCTAGATTTATGGGGTAGTTCTTCGATATGGTACACAGACATTATGAATTTGGGTGAGCTCTTCGATATGGTACATAGACTTTATAAATTTGAGTGAGCTCTTCGATATGGTACCTAGACTTTATGAATTTGGGTGAGCTCTTCGATATGGTACATAGACTTTATAAATTTGAGTGAGCTCTTCGATATGGTACCTAAACGTTATGAATTTGGGTGAGCTCTTCGATATGGTACCTAGACTTTATGAATTTGGGTGAGCTCTTCGATATGGTACCTAGACTTTATGAATTTGGGTGAGCTCTTCGATATGGTACCTAGACTTTATGAATTTGGGTGAGCTCTTCGATATGGTACCTAGACTTTATGAATTTGGGTGAGCTCTTCGATATGGTACCTAGACTTTATGAATTTGGATGAGCTCTTCGATATGGTACACAGACATTATGAATTTGAGTGAGCTCTTCGATATGGTACATAGACTTTATAAATTTGAGTGAGCTCTTCGATATGGTACCCAGACTTTATGAATTTATGCGCAGTATTAGATTGACAACAAGGTCTCCTCAATTTAATTGAACTGGCTGGATGTAACCGTAAGTTCTATTCTCGCACTTCTCGCTTGTGGAACTCTCTTCCGGCTCCATGCTTTCCAGTTAAATTTGAGCTTTTGAAATGTAGATGCAATGTTAATCGTTATCTACTGTCTTCCTGATTACTTTTCTATTTCCTGGCGCATTAGTAATATTTCTGTTCTCGAATTTTTTCACACCCAATAACTACTTGAGACTTAGTGGTTTTACTGCCTTGTTTGGGGTGAATTCGATTTACAAAAAAAGAGCCATTCGATTAACATTTATTAGTTAGAGATAGCTTGAAAATTTGAAAATCGGTATAAATTTACAATTCATAATTGTATTTTAATAAGATGCGTAAGCTGACCCTGTGTTTTAGTAAGTCCCGTTTATGAGGGTAAGTCAAGAAGTAAAAGGCAATTTCAAAGAAACATCATTTCTGAAGAAAAAAAAATACATATATCACTTTTCGAAAGAGATCCCACGTACGGCAATGCACTTCTGGTTGCCTTCAACGAGCTTCATCCCATCCGAAAAGAAGCGTTTAAGTTGCTCACGAAACCACGTCTGCGACACATGCTTGTTTGGGCGCCATCGTCCTTGCGCGCTATTGACGGGCAAACGGATCGCCATTTGTCAGTTACTCTTGTTCTCTCCGCTTTAAAACGTTCTACCCACTCGTACACATTTTGTAGATTCATGGTTTGGGCGATGGATTTCCGTAAGTTTGATGACCTTTGCCTACAGAAACCGCACTACAGTGGGTTGTTCTTCGATGGTACAATCACTGAGGAGCGACGTCTAACATCGTAGCTCCTTGCCATTCGAGTGAATGATAAAAATTTGTACGCGGCTAGCTACTCCTCCTCCCATGCAAACGCGTGGAAGTGCGCATCATCGCCTCCTTGTTGTTTTTACTGAGTAATTTTAAAATTACATTTACTTTCTGATTTACCTTCGTATATTAACGATAAATTAAAATAATCAAAATTTTTTTGTCTTGTATAACAAATGTCTTAAAATACATTCCACCAGTGGAACAATGAACTCTAAAATGTTAAAGACATATATATGAAAAGAAGTACCTTGTATTCTATGTGTAAATAAATACAGTATAGATGGAAGTACTTACACACTAGCGTGCAAACGATTTGGACCAACTGCATAACTGATTATATACTTAGAAGAAGTAAGAAGTTAAGATAGTTTAGCAGTACGATTTTATCAGTAGGAACCTTGTAACAGAAGATACACCGTTTTAAGCAGCTAGAAGCTGAAAAAAGGTCATGCAAAACTATTAGACCAATGAAAAGGTCATGCAAAACTATTAGACCAATGAAAAATCTGAGAAGATAAAGTTATGATAATATACAATTTTCTCAGTAGAAATTGTGCCATATTACTAAATTGAGTCTAAAGTACCTTGGCAAGTCATTATAATTGAACCATTCCGGTGGGAACCGAAGAAAATAGTGCGGCAACGAAAAGCGCGCAATCTCCAAGAGCTTTGAGAATATCTGGAACTTCTTCTATTCAATACCATGTCGAATTGTGGAAATTATTTGATATAAAATTAGCAACAATATTTCCATACTTTATAACTCTTTGTATTTTCTGTAATAATACAGATCACTTTTTGAAAAAAGAAATCCTTTTTAACTCATGAAAACAGCTGAAATGTGAAATTTTCGCTTGCGGCCCAGTACTTTGCATAGCTTTTTTCAGCATCACTATGCGTAAATTCCTTTATCATTCACCATATAGCATCAACGACAAGGCAGTAACTTGTTTTCTATCTCTCAAAGATCATAAAATGTACCGAGAAAAGCATTCTGCTAATCATTCTCGATTTGGGAGAAAAATTAACAAAAGTAATTCCCCATAGTGGTTTCATTTACCAAAGTTTTGCATGCAAGCGTAAATAAGAATAAAGATGAAAAGCGAGAATGAATGAAACAGGTGGGATTGTCAAACATTGAATATAAATATATTGTTAAACGTTTAAAATCAAGAAATAGACGTTAAATATATACGTATATATCCCTGGGAATACTAATCAATTGATACAGATGAAGAAGGGCCTCGAATTGATTCCCGAATAAATGGGAAGTATCAAATAAGAGAGACGTCTTTCAATTCCCTAATATTTCCAAATTTGGGACCAATCTAATATACTTATATTGCACAAACAGGCTGTAGCGGAAACGAAACGCAGACGGTCACCCATCTAAGTTCTGACCAGGCTCGACATTGCTGTTTCAATGTAATATGTCTGTAAGCTATGAAGTCAGGAGGGTCAAATGGAAAGAGCGAGTAGTCTACCAAGTGCGTTTGTGTGAATGGATGGCACTACAAGAACAGAAAGTTGTGGGAAATCATTGTCATCTACGACCTGAAGGGACACGGCATATATTAGACGAAAGGAGAAATTAAACACGTAGGAAAACAGCCGTAGCTGAAAATTTCCTTTGAATCGACACTGCCCCATTTTCCGTTTCTCGTTCTCCTGTTTTTTTTTTCACACTCTACACAACTGCAGAAAATCTAGACTAGAGTAAACCATACCATTGTCTGTACGCTTTTCATTGTGAATGTATCATGAAGCAATGTAAACCAATTAAGTTACAGAAGTTAATAAAATTAAGTGTTTTTCCAAATCTGATCTCACTCATATGCTTTATATATTGCAAAAGATTTACACAAAGAAAGAACTAAGTTACAGTTGGGGGTTAAGGTTACGGGTTTAACTTTATGGTTAGGACTACAGGACAAAGCTAGAGGTTAGAGTAAGGGGATTAGAGTTTTGGTTTAGAGTTTACATAAATGGTAAGGCTGCAGTTTAGGATTAATGGTTAGGATTAGGTTAAGGGTAAGAAGTTCGAGGTAGGGTTAGGGCTTGAAGTTATTGTTAGGTTTAATGTTACAGTTATGGGTTAAAGGTTACAGTTAGGATTAAAGTTTACGTTTAGAGTTAGGATTAGAGTTTATAGATTAAGGTTACAGTTAATGGTTACGGTTAGAGCTGGTTGTTAGAGTTAGGGGCTATCTTTAGTTATTACGGATAGTGTTATGGGTCAATGTTACATGTTAAAACCAGTTATTAAGGTTAGGGCTAGGCACAGGTTTAGCGTTAGCAGTTCGCATTAGAGGGTGTAGTTAGGGGTTAGCGTTTAAGGTTAGTGGTTATGGCTAGACACCAAGGTCGAGGTTAGAGGTTATGTTTAGGATTAACCAGCTTTCTCCTGTCAATCTTGCCTTCAATATGTCTGGTGAGTTTTCCAGGCCATTTTCCTTTTTACATTTAAATTTAAGCTGTTGCTTTCTGATTGTATGAATAATTGTCTTTTCTGTCTAAATTTTAGTTTCCATTTTCCTTCACCCTTAGAGCCCTGCGTTACTAAACAATTTTAATCTCTTTGCCTGAGCTTCTGCGCAAATGGACAGTAGAACCAAGGTAAGAAGTCATTGAAGGTGAGGACCCACGTATTGAACGTACACGCCTCATGCAAGAAGAAGAAGAAGAAGAAGAAGAAGAAGAAGAAGAAGAAGAAGAAGAAGAAGAAGATAAAAAGGAGAATCAAATAGTATAATAATTATAAATGTTTATTTATTCATATATTTCCGGTGTATTTATATATTTCCTGTCACATCTGTAGTAGGAAAGGAGGTAAATCAACTTAAGTTACTATATTTATAAGTGATTACTTCCCTTCGTCGTTTTGATAATCTATATAAAATTATTTATCTACAGACAAAAATAGTTCCCGATCCGAACGCAGCGTTTAATTAATTAGTTCCTTTAATCATACTTTCTTAATAGCAGTCTTATTTGTTCAAGCCTTTCATGTGAGACACTTAGATACCTTTCTCGTTTAGCTTCAATTTGATTTCGAAATAGGCTTTGTCTTCGCCGTCTTCGTCGGTCTGTTGCTAATCTTTTCCTTTCGAGAGATATTTCCGTTTCTCTCTTATATAGAACACATGAATTTTTTAATAAGAAAGGTTATTAATAAGCAGTATATATAATCCCAAGAGTAATCAGTGAAACAGATATCATTGACCGTCTAAAAATATAAAGGGAGCGGATTAATTAAAAGGTTTATTGCCCTTTATTTTAGTTGTGAATGCTTTAACGTCGATTTATTGAATCATTTATTTTTGACGAGACTGCTTTTCATCTGTTTTTATTTTATTTTATTTATCTGGAATACAAGGCTGATAATCTATCTTAAGTCAGTAGCAGGAAAAAAAAAAAAAAAAAAAAACGTCCGTCCTAACAGTAGATTAACGATTTTTTCAGTGATAAAAAACGAAAAATTGTATTTTTGTAATGTAGTCAAATCCATTCAATAAATAAATTATATATATATATATATATATATATATATATATATATATATATATATATATATATATATATATATAAAAAAAAAAACAAACCACTATAACGCTCCAGTGTAATAGTTTGTTTCACCAGAGACCGTTTAAAGTTCTCTGGATCATCATATTTTCAAAAAAGGAAACGAAAAATGAAATGAAAATTTACACTTTTGACGGGTAGTATTAAGTTTATGTAATTTAACAGAGAAGGTAGCGAGGAGTGGTGTTAGAGACGTGGGCGAGTTTAGAGAGAGTTTATTTTTATATTTCTTTCTATCATACTTAATATTGAGGAAGGAGTAGGTAAGGATCAGACATTGACCTATTTAATCGGTCAACACACCGGAAATGATATGTTGAAAGGGAAGGAGGGAAAAGAGAAAAAGAAAACAAGGGGGAAGTAAAGAGAAAGGAGATGTATTTAGGTTTTACGGAGGAAGAAGAGGGGTGGTATAGTTTTAGCAATTTGAGTAAAAAACAGATTTTAACGTTTGATAGTAATTTACATGTTTAAAAAAATCTACGAAGAAATTAATTTAATGCTTGTTAGCAATTTAATATTCATCTCCTCTACAAATAAATTAGGGATTTAATATGAGTTGAATACTATAGTTAAAAACGCATTAATAAAAAAAGGAAAAGAAAAAAAGAGATTTAAAATACAAAAGTTTACTAATAGTAATCTTTTAATATTGTAAATGACTGTTAAGGTAACATATATGCAAATATATAGAAAAATAAGAAAAAAACATATTAGGTAAATAATCCGAAGTTTTTTTAGTATTTTTGTTTTTATATTTAAAAACAGTGCTCAACACAAAAGTAGAGCTTAAATTACAATTATATATATATATATATATATATATATATATATATATATATATATATATATATATTTTTTTTAAAAAATATGATTCCTTCGCTACATAAGTGTTCTCATGTTTCAAGAACAGGGCCAAAATTTTAATATAATTATTAAAATTAAATTGAATTAAAGTATCAAGCTCTGTTTCATTCATTCTCAAGCGAAAATTTATCATATATATATATATATATATATATATATATATATATATATATATATATATATCATGAGCCAAGATTTTGGGACAACCTTCTGGATTTTGAAGTATCTCCTAAAAGTTGAAGTTTTGCGTAGCTTGTTCAAAATTAATTTACTGGCTCACTCCGAGTCAGCGGGACTACCTTTTCCCGAGGGACTTCCTTTTCCTGAGGGGTTTCATTATAGATTCAATAATAATAATAATAATAATAATTAGCGAAAATTTGCTGAAATTTCGAAAATGCTACACGAGAGCCATGACCCCACTTTCTTCCAAACAAAATAAAACGAAACACACGATTTCTTCAGAAAGTGTCAATTGTACTGATTCCAATTTAATATACGCCGCCCATTGTACCAAACAGGATTTATGTGGGTTGCCCAACGGAAAAACTTAATCAAAGATTCAATGGACACAAATATGATATCACACAGCAATGCGATATCAACGGAAATTTCGGATTATGTTATTACAAACGACTGTAAGTTCGCCGAACATCTCTAGGAAGAAAAAAAAAAAATACCGACCTAGCGACTCTTAGAACGTATGAGGATAGTTACATATGCAAACTATTACCTTCTTTCCCCGAGGAAATGAACAGAATAACAAAAGAGTTCCATGAGATTTATACTAAGCTATTTGATTAATTCCTTTTAGTAACTAATCAAATAACGGATCATTTCAAAATGAGCACGATCATCATCATATTACGCACATTTCAATTGCATGCTGGCTGCGTTTCATTCGTTCTGACGCGTTGTTTACAAGTACAGTCGTTTTCTAAAGACAAGCGACTTTTATACGAAGAATTATTTCTTTTATAGATTTTTAAAGAGATCATATTTTTTAATCAGTATCACTTCAAGCAAAGCAGTAATGTCACTAAAACACAAGGGTTTACAGAGTATTAAAGAATTAGGAACAGAAAAAAAAATAATGGTGAGCGGAAAGAGAAGAGAGTAATCATGCGGACAGTAGATTGACATTGCATTTAAATTTTAAAATTTTTGCAGATTAAAGTTGTCGGGAAAGAATAGAACTGGAAGGGAGTTCCACAAGCGAGAAATGCGAGAGAAGAAACTGTTAACATAGAATTTACGTCTACATTTATCCAGCTCAATTGTAAAATGATGATATACCGCCGAGGATGTTTTGTACACCGCCTGCCATTTTGACCTTATCAGACTGATAAGCCTTACTATCGAGGCAGGAGTAAATTGTGTCATCAGCGTCGATACCACGTTGAGAGCTAATATCATCAGGAAGATCATTAATGAAAATTAAAAAAGGGTAGGATCAAGGATGGAACCCTGGGAAACATTCGCGTCAGTACGAAAGGATCTAGACGAGTGGCCGTTCAGGATAACATTCATTTCAAGATTTGTGAGCAAAGACAGGATCAGTTTAAAAAAGTGTCCTTTACAGCTTGTGGAGAAAATCTGGATGCCAGACCTTGTCAAAGGCTTTCGAGATGTCCAATGCTGCAGGCCGGACTTCACCGTTTTTATCTAGAGCATGATAGACTCTTTCCGTAATTATCGTCATTACGTCAGCTGCTGATCTGGAGAAACGAAAGCCATATTGCTTGTCTGAGAAAAGGCCTTGTGATGAGAGATGATGAACTAATTCAGCATTGATTAGGGTCTGTAGGAGTTTCTCTAGAACGGGTAGAAGGCAGATACCTGGAAGGGTTGGACTGCTCATCATAGTTCTTAAAAAAACTGGAACAACAAATGATGACTTCCAGTAGGCAGGAATGCAGGAGGCAGCGAGGCATTTATTATACAGATACTGACAGAACAGGAACCAGATCGAGAACCCACTACTTAATGACTATTACAGGGAAACTATCCGGTTCACCTGCTTTGTAGGAATTTAGGGGAGAGATGATAGCAGAAAACCTGGAAGAGATTATGTGCAGAGTAGAGTTAGAGATACTTGTATACAATTTTTAGACATAAATTGAAGAAGACTTCGAAAATATTGTTGAACATTATTAAACAAAGTCATCTCTTTGGTTTATCTTTTCTTAAAAAAACATTTTCTTTATTCAATAATAATAATAATAATAATAATAATAATAATAACAACAACAACGGAATTAACTCATCTCTGCATAAGTTTCTTAAGCGGCTCGGATTGAGGAATCGGAGAGCCGAGTTCGAAATCCAGTCGAATCCATTACATTCACCTACGTGCTAATAAGTATGAATCCTCTTCTCCAGTCAGCAAATGATAAATAGCAGAACAGACCGGGTTCAATACACATGGATGACAACTGGTATACCGCTGAAAGAAATGGCAACCTACCGCGGGAAAAACCTGCCTCGTCAGTCATGTATCGAAAGATACATGATCGCCTAAGCGTGTATCACTCATGGCACATAACTGACTGATCCTAGCTTAGCAGGAGTTAATGAAATCAAAGAAGATATGCAATGCTAGTTCCAACCCTTTAACACACACACACACAAACACACACACACACACACACACATATATATATATATGCATATATATAGTTAATTAATAGATAGATAGATAGATAGATAGATAGATAGATAGATAGATAGATAATGAGGGTAGACAGATAGATAACGAAGATAGATAATTTGGGTATAAAATATTGATAATAAAGAAATACTATTATTGTAAGCAGTGAATGTTTTCTTGAAAAAAATCTTTGAGCGCTTAGAAATTGCTCCGGGTCGCGAGGATAATGAAAGGAGTACTCAATAATAATAATAATAATAATAATAATAATAATAAGAATGGTTTGGCGCACTCTGCATCTCGGTTCATGAGCGGGATTTTCGGGGAAGCGTTATGGTCAATTGTCGGTAGTGTTTTTTTTTCTTCTTAATTTGATGAATAAAGCAGCCAAGTCGACTTGGTAGTCTCATCTTGATTCTTGTGACCCCACTCAATGGAAGGTCACCCCAGCGACCTGAGTTAATCGAACCGAAGGTATTTCTAATTGGGAACTAGCTGCTTTTCTGAAAACTTGTCACAGTATCGCGCACACTTGGCTGTGATGCTCGTGCCTGTTGTACAAACTTATCAGACTGTGTGTTATGAGGAATTTCGTATAGTCACACCTCAGTGCTACTTTGATGGCGTGCTGCT
This sequence comes from Acanthosepion pharaonis, assembly GCA_903632075.3. Lineage (NCBI taxonomy): Eukaryota > Metazoa > Mollusca > Cephalopoda > Sepiida > Sepiidae > Acanthosepion > Acanthosepion pharaonis. The sequence goes on along the minus strand of CAHIKZ030003604.1, from coordinate 1,548,604 downwards.
CCCTCACTTAATAATAATAATAATAATAATAATAATAGTGACATATTATTACCGAATGAAGCAGAGAAAATAAAAACTCTGTTAACAAAATGGGTAGCTGCATTAATTCATTGGAAATTATATTAAAATTTGGATTTTAACCATACAGACGTACATAAAGGGTAAAAACCTAGAGGTTGGAAAAAATTCATAATATATTCAAATACATCGACAAGTTAAGAGAACAGACCATATTAATGTAATCAAAGAAAGAAAAGATCTGTCCACTAAAAGACAAAGTACACACACACACATACATACAAACATACTTGTCAACATCTATCTATCTATCTATCTATCTATCTATCTATCTATCTATCTATCTATCTATCTATCTATCTCAGTCTGTTTAGTATCTATCTATCTATCTATCTATCTATCTATCTATCTATCTATCTATCTATCGCAAGCTGCTCATGTCTATATGTTATCTATGTTTGATTTATAACCTACCGAATCGTTCGTTAAATATCTCCTTATTGCGATAGCTCTATTCTTTCAGATTTTGTCGAAAAAGGTTTCTATCTCAGTCTATTCCAATCTATCAATCAATCTATCTATCTATCTATCTATCTATCTATCTATCTAAACAAGCACATTTAATAATAGAATTCGTTATATTTTACGATAAAAGGTGTTATATTTAACGGGTAAAAGTGCTCAATATTAGATATTAAATACAGGTACGGGAGATCGCTTAAGATATGAAAGTTTTGTCTGTCCCTCTAGCTACTCCACCATATATATATATATATATATATATATATATATATATATATATATATATATATATATATATATATATATATATATATCGTTAGATAAAATGAAGTTTTAAGGTATGCTATATTTATAGGTAAAAGTTCTCAATATGAGAGATGTAATATTTTGTAAATATAAAATTATAAAAGTGGATACTGAGGTCAAAACCAATCTAACGAGTAAGATATTCATATAAGACAATGCTACTTCATATTTTGTAAAGTTGCCTATTACCTAGATTGTCGAAAGATGCCGGGGTTATAAGAGACAAAATTAATGGAATGACCCCAGGTTTTCTAGATAATATTATACGCATATTATATAGAAACATTGTGGTCAACCTTTAAAATGGATGGATCGGGGAATAAAAAACAATGTTATTCAGGTAAAGAAGATAACTAGGGAGCAATACAGTCTGCTTCAAATAATGTTACTGATGAAAGAGTAGAAAATCAATGGTAGAAAAACTAATGAAGGTTATAGAATATAAAAGAGCCCGTATATTGAACAGAATTAGAGGTATATCCATTGTTTCTTGTTTAAGATTCGGTTTCAGCTTCCTTCAAAGGTTTACCAATTCTTTTTTCACTCCCAACTTTATACCCATATTATATAGAAACATTGTGGTCAACCTGTAACTCCTTGCATCTTTGCGGCATTATCGCCTGACTTGGGGTGAAATGATAAACAAAATAATACGATGTAATCAATAAAATAATGTATGAAAAATTATTCAGGTATATAGAATATAGATTAAATAAATTCTATACCTCTATGGACAATTTTTTTTGCATATACTATATATTACTTTATATATTAAGAACCACCATTTTTTTTTAAGTAAAACACCCTAAGCAAGGCGGGAGTTCAACTAGCACGCAAGGGGTTACAGAGAGTGAGAGTAAGAGTAAAAAAATCATGATCAAGGCATCAAAAGATGTCGATTGGCAATCCGTTCGAATATTTGAAGATTATAGCTATCAGCGAAGCAAGTGATAGGAAGAGAGTTCCACTGACGGGAGGTGCGAGATAAGAAGCTGTTGGAGTTGACGAGATGGCTATATTTAGTCGTTTCGACAATGAAAGGGTGGGAGCGAGATGCCAGCCTAGTAGCACGCTTAAATTCATGCAGTTTGGGAGCCAGAGAAAGAAACTCGTTGGAGCAGTTGACATGAAAGTAATTGTAGAAACGACAGAGGGAAGCAACAGCACGTCTGTGTGATAGCGACTGCAGACGGGATGCCAAATCAGGAAAAACTACGTTGCATATCCGTCTCTGGATTTTGTCTAGGACCTGGAGATGAACAGCGGACGCACCAGATAATATATAGCAGATGTAATCCATGCAAGGATGAATGGTTGATTTGTAGATTTGAAGGATGGACTCAGGCGGGAAAAACCTTTCGGTGTGATACAGAGAACCAACTTTCGTTGTGGTAGATGAAGCTATAGATTCAATCTAGTTGTTCCAGTTAAGGTGAGTGGACAGCCTGAGACCGAACAAGCGCAGAGAAGTGATCTCGTGGAGGTGGGTATCAGCCATCCTGATGGAAGGCAGGGAGGGTTATCTGAGAGCATTTTCGCTTTAGAGGCATTAAAGTTTATAAGCCATTTCTTGTCTCAGTCAACCGCAGATTTGAGATCCTTCTCGAGGCCTAGGACCAGGTTAGTTTTGTCAACGATGCCGGATCTTCTGTTAAGGCAGGAGTAAATAGTAGTGTCATCAGCGTAGATGTCATCTTGGAAGTTGGTTGATGAAGGTCAGAAACAGTGTAGGAACCAGGATAAAGCCTTGGGGAACACCAGCGTTTGCGTGAAAAGGAACTGGAGCAGAACCCGTTCAGGATGACTTTCATTTCACTGTTTGACAAGAGATATTTTATTAAGTCAAATAAATGTCCTGTAATGACGTATCCCTGAAGCAAAGTCCTGAAGTTTGCGAAAAAGGCCAGCGTGCCGGACACTATCAAACGGTTTAGAGATATCTAAAACCCATTATCAGTAATTATAAATAAGGATAGATATTAAAAGCCAAAACGCATAAGATAAATTGTTGATATAATTATAGCCTGGAAATTTTACTGGCATCGGTTACTTAGTACCAATTTTATTGAGAAAACATTGACTTGCATAATAATATCTAACATAGTGTATGTAAGTATTTACGTTTGCACACACACACACACACACAGAAATATATATATACACACACACACATATATATATATATATATATATATATATGAAATTTTTTGTTTAATTTCAACTGAGGGCGTGTCATGAGCAAATGTAAAGAAGAAAAGAAAAGAACGTTATTAAAGTTCTACTTACAAAGCACACCAGCCGACGTAACAAAAGCAATAACAAAGAAACATACACACCAGTTTTTGTGGGATTCTTCACAGCGCCTACGGTAACAATCAATAAAAAGAAAATAATTCGGTGAACATCAAATACAAACAAACTGGCATACACATAAGTACGTACGAGCGCGCACGCAGACACACGCGCGCGCACACACACGCATATATATATATATATATATATATATATATATATATATATATATATCGAGAGAAGAAGAGAGCAAATGGGGGCTGTGTGTAGGGGTTTATATTGAAAAGAATAAGCCTCCATGGATTTATATGCTTTTATACCCGAAAGAATTGTTTATCTTAATCAATAACTTCAATCCACAATCGATTTTCTTTCTTAAATATGTCATATACATTGGATTTTATTGCGACGACACGCGTGATATATATATATATATATATATATATATATATATATATATACAGAGAGAGAGAGAGAGAGAGGGATGAAAAACAAATGAAAACTGCAGATAAAGTTCACTTTCTTCAGAGACAGTCATTTAATTCTTTAGTTCAAGCAAGGGTTTTTTTTCTGCTGATCGAAACTAGTCGACGAACCTAATTGAAATAAATAAACAAAAAATTATTTATATACAACCCAGTGTGTCTGAAAATGTTGATTTTTTAAATATTTCTATTTTTCGATATATACATATTCACGCGTGTACTTCACTGCTACTAACAAGCAGGAATCTTTTCTCCTGATGATGGTCTTGCTGGCCGAAATTAAACGAGGAACTTAATTTAAATAATAAAACCAAAAAATATTAAAATACAAACTAGTGTGTCTAAATTTTTTTATTGTTCAAGGCAAACACACACACACACACACACACACACACACACACACACACACATATATATATATATATATATATATATATATATATATATGCCACATAAATAACCTCGTTAAGCAGTCTGAATCCATCACTTATCCCAGGCTGGGGTTAATAGCAAGGCAGATTGGGGTCTCTTGGTTGGTAACATGTTCAGATCTTTAGAGCTATGACCAGCAATGCCACGCACACAGGTTCGAATCATTCTCATTCCCTTCATATTCTATTTGTTAGAAGGAAGTTTCATTAAAACATACGGAAAACCGTAACTATGTGGAACAATTTCCTTAGATGACGTTTCCCAGATCGCTACAAACTTAACCACGCATAATCTGCACTTACTGCTACCTTTTGTCCCCATAAAGCCTCGTATAGTAATCCTCTTCTGTATGGAGCTCTTGTGCATTGTATTGCTTGAGAATTTAGTTAAAGAAAATTATATTGCTTAAAATTTGCAAAATTTATGGAGAGAAAAATTTGTCCAAGATTGGTGATATGTATTGGAGGATATAAACAGTGTTAACACAGATATCAATACAAAATGGCGACGAGCAGTTCCACGTCTTAGATGATTATTTGACCACAGGATGAACAATGAATGCTTTAGGCCATCACCAGGCAGTATTGATTTATCTATTGACACTGCTAATATCTATCTATCTATCTATCTATCTATCTATCTAGCTATCTATCTATCTATCTATGATTAATGCAAATATAAAATTTGTCACTTAGCTAATTGATGTTATATTCAGCAACACTCCTCCAGAATTTCGTATAAGAACCGTTGTGTCATTGTTCCGTTTACTTGTCAGAAGTTTTCAGAAAAAGATTCGTTTCCGAAAATCTGTAGTATCGGTCCTGAATATAACATTAATCTGCTCAGTGACAAATTTCATATTTGTTTTAATCGTATTAATGTTCTGTCTCTGGTATCGAGCAGACCTTTCAGACGTTCACTGACAGAATTTCTGCCTTCACATCATTTTGGTTCTCTCTCTCTCTCTCTATATATATATATATATATATATATATATATATATGTATATATATATATATATATATATATATATATATATATATATATATAAGCTCAATATTCTAATACGTGTTCTTTAATAATTTTCTACTTGCCTCAGTCCAGTAACATCTTTCTATCTGCCTCAATACTGTAATATATATCATTTCAATAAAACCTTACTGGTCTCACTCTAGTTACATCTATCTATCTAACTTTTTCTTCTTTTTTTATCATTTCACCCGAATTAACGCAATACAGCTAGTAGGACGCAAATTGTTACTGGGTGTTAGAAAATATGAGAAAAACTAGTATTAAGTAGAGAGGACAATAAAGGAATAAGAATTTAGAATATATATATATATATATATATCATTTGCATACAATACTGTTTCGCAGCTCCTAAGTGAGACTAGACGCCCGAAAGCCTCAAGCCAGGACCAAAACTCAAAGGATTTGGTGTCAATCGGATTTTCTACCCCCAAGTCATCAGCATTCAACAGAGAGAAACTGCTAATTGTAGCGTATTGCTTTTACGAATGTAAGCAAATGCTATATATATATATATATATATATATATATATTATTGGCCTCATTCTTGTAATATCTATCTATCTATCTATCTATCTATCTATCTATCTATCTATCTATCTATCTATCTATCTATCTATCTATCTATCTTTATCTGATTAATATAAATATATATTGGCTTTTGAATCTCTTTGGATTTCTCGAGGTTTTGCTCAATTGGAGAGAAGACAATTGGTTTGTGTATTGTTAAAATTAATTCCTTTAAATGCTGATTAAATGCCAGAAGTGGCCTCACTCTAGTAATATCTATCTATCTATCTATCTATCTATCTATCTATCTATCTATCTATCTATCTATCTATCTATCTATCAAGCTTCAACCGGCAGGAATTCTTGCTAAACTGCTATTAACAAGAGCCAGATCAGACCAAAATGGATGGATCTATCTATCTATCTATCTATCTATCTATCTATCTATCTATGATGGATGTTGAAATTTTCTCTGCTTGATCTACCTCCCAAAATCTGAGTGAATGATCAGCCTCCCCATTTTTTTTTTTAGGAAGCGAACTTTTCAGATGAGTAGATAACTCATATAAATTTAAATTTTGAATGATTAATCTGAAATAAAAAGAAGAATCTATAAACACATGAACATATTTCTTACCGTACCAATCATTAGGACGTATATTTGCTTGGCCTTTCAGAATCGGTACGAGTCTCTAGTTTCAAATCTGAGTAAATGAATGAAGCTCTTGTAGAATACACAGATAGCGAGATATTACCTACAAATCGCAAGTATTTTGTATTTACTCAGAAAAGAAGAATTATACACAGGAAAACGTATGAATAGTTTAGTCCATAACTCAGTACCATTTTTATCAGGTGACAGTTTGGCATTATTAACGTATCACCAAAAAGTTACTTTCAAACAAAAGCTGTTGGACTGAAATGGGAAAGCGTAAACGAGAACGCATTGCACTAAGCCAGATTTTCTTCATCACGTAGACGGAATATTGTTTAAATCAAATATGTCTTTATGGCCAGCATTTTGGGATTTAATTTATAAATAACAATTCACATCAAATTATGCAGCACTTATTTCGATCAACCGCGCTACTTAGAACAAATTACATCGCTACTTACGTAAATGTAAAAAAAAAAATGTTGGTAGCCAATAATACAAGTGACAGATGTTTATAAAATGATTATGGTTATTTGCAACTAATTTGTTTAAATAATGCACTGACTATTGTTTGTGTCATGTGTTAATAATTAATAATTATAAGTGAAAATTATGCACTAAAATAAGTAACCAAGTAATCGTTTTAAGTTCTATGATTATCGATGCCACTAAAATTATGCTAAAGTTAATTTGAATAATATAAACGAACAGTCGACAAACAAGAAATTAGGGACTATGAGTATATGGAGTTGCTTCTTTTTTTCTTGTTTTTGTGATTCAGGTTGATTCAGTAATTGAAGTTTCCTAAAAAATCTTGTGTATTCATATCGCCCTGTTAGCCGCCATTGTTATCAGCTGACTGTGGGAGAATCTGTAGTATTTCAGGGATTTTTCAAAGAGAGCTTGCGTCACTTCTTCGTTGGTACCGACTACTTCTAATAGGAAGGTCATTGGAAGACGGTAGTATTCCTTTCTCGCCATATTTATCACTAATCGCAGCTCATTTAAAAAAGAAAACCAGTTGCAGCATTTAAGGTACTGGTTTAATGTGGATGTCTAAAGTGCATTGCATTGATTTCCTTACTAACATAGTGTTAGTAAAAACCCACCAGTGCAATTTTAGTATGTTATAGGAAGCGTCAGTATGCAATACAGGATCCAGTGTTATAGAGAAGGTTGATTAGTACGATCGATAGCTTTGTAAACGATATATATATATATATATATATATATATATATATATATTATATAATATTTTTTTCATATAGACAAAAACAATTTATCCACTACAAATATGCAACTTCGTTTCGGTGCATTTAATTGCACTTCGACTGGTTCTCACCATTTTGGTTCTCAACAGTCCAAGTGCAACGAAATGCACCGAAACGAAGTTGAATCTTTGTGGTGAGTAAATTGTATTTGTCTTTATGAAAAAAAGTATAATAAATAATTATTGCTCTACTATTGATATTGAGACCTTTTTTTAATTAATGCTGTGAACGTTAGAATTTATATATTATTTTTCGTTCTCATTACATTCGGGTATACACACACACACACACACACACACACATATATATATATATATATATATATATATATATATATATATATATACTTTGATATATTTATAAAGGAAGAGTGTTCAGTATCGAAGATAAAGCGTTTATAGATGGACTGAAGATCTCTTGAAGCGTGAAGATCATGTAGTGTTGATTCCTATGTCTTCTCTCATTCTTTCTTTCTCTCCGTCTCCGGCTCTCTTTCTTTATATATGTGTACATGCGCTTGTGTGTGTAATGAACTAAATGTTGATGTCAATAATTTTAGTTAATAGTAATTCAATAATATATTAAAGAACTAGAAACATATGTATATATTTTTTAAACTAGGAAATCATTGTATTCTCCTTGTATATTAGGACTTTTAAGACTTTTTCTGATTGTCCGATTTATTAGACCAGAGAGACACTCATGCCTATCAGATTGATATCACTTACATATTATGCAAATTATCTACAATACTATCTACTAAATAGATTCATATCTATCTATCTATCTATCTATCTATCTATCTATCTATCTATCTATCTATCTATCACTTGAAACGTTAATTTTAATGGATAGTCGTATTTGAGTAGGCGCTCCGTTTATTTAAAAAAATATTTCCATCTGAATGTTCGAGAAATCTTATTAAAATCTGCGCTTTTCGGCAAAAATCGAAACTGCGTCCGTCAGGGTAGAAGGAGCTATCGTTTAGCTCAGTACGCCTTACTGCTTGGCCACGAAAAAAAAATTCGTGCTCTCAAGCGAAATTTCTTCTGTCATAGATTTCCCGAATTTTTTCATATGTGCCCACATTTTCGTATCCAGACGTAAACAAAGAGAATATTTTTAAACGGATTTTTATTAATTCGACATTTAATTCATTTTAAACGTTATTTTCGGTGAATGCATGAGGCGGTGGGAAAGCGACTGAAGCTGTCATCACATTGCATATTCTCCTTGAATTTTATCAAAGATATCTAAATATATAGCAGGAGAATCAGACTATATGTGGCATCGGTATTCAAAGCATGGGCGAATGTAAAACTTATAAATATGTTAGGCAGATTCGAGCGAGAAAAAATTGTCTAGTACGGCAGCAGACCTCAGCAATTAATTCAATATAACCTTTCCATTTCAGGTCAGCTGAACTTTTAGTCCGATAAGGCGCAAGGCATCACTCTTGTGGACGTCAGCATCAGTCGTGCCGATGGAAGACGGAAATTGTTCTCTCAGATGATTAATAGAGAGCAGTTACATTTTGGAGGCCTTAAAATTAACCAGCTATTCCCTGCTCCAGTTAACAACTGAATGTCCGTCATTTTTATATCAGTTGCCAATTTGATCTTATCTAACCGATCAGACATACCGTTAAGACGGGTGTAAATAGTTGTGTCATCAAAGAAAAATCAGTAACATATTAGGAATTCCCTAAATGCGTTAATAAAAATAATAAACTATTCTCTTTCTTGTCACCGTGAGGGAGTAAAATGAAACACTCAGATGAACACGAATCGAAAAGTTCTTAATTATGTAAAAGTAAACCGTTAGGAATTCTATATAAGAAATAGTTTCGACCTCATTTTCATTTCAGTATAAACAGGTATACATTATTCAGGAATTGTAAAATAGTAGTTCTCTTGTCCTCTGAGTTTCAGGAAAGAATTGGTACCACAGATTTTCAGATTAAATCTATTGGAATCCTGGTCTTGCTAAAAACTAAATTTCAGACAATATTGTAAAAGACATTCTGAAAAGGGAGAATGAACAAGAAACACTTGAGAATCAGCATTTAAAGGAATTAATTTTAACAATACACAAACCAATTGTCTTCTCTCCGATTGAGCAAAACCTCGAGCAATCCAAAGAGATTCAAAAGCCAATATATATTTATATTAATCAGATGAAGATAGATAGATAGATAGATAGATAGAGAGAGAGAGAGAGAGAGAATCGTATTTTAAATTATTCAGGATTGGTGATTTTTATTTATGCTAGCCGAAAACTAATGCTAAAAAAAGAGAAGAGTATTTTCAGTAGAAGTTCTTTTTAACTCTACCATTTTTGCTTACTCTAAACATAGTTACTGACAGCTTCCCATAACAGAAAAATTTGAACAATTGTCTGATGTTTGCATTATCATTATTATTATTAACAATAACAATAATAAAAATAATAGTACTAATAGTATTAGAAGTAATAATAATTTAGAAAACTTATTATTTTTAATCTGTTTAAATAATTCGATAGTTTTATGAAAATATAATTATACAGATTATTTTGACTTATTTAGATTATTTCGTAAAAAATATTTCGGTTTAGCTAGGGTGATTGTAGTAAGGTGTCATATCAGACGACAACAATGGTTACTACAAACGCTGTAAGAAATAAGATTATAATTAACGTTGCCGGGTCTAAAATTATAGAATTTTGTGGAAAATTATTTACTTTATATTAATTTCCTAAAAACCATTATTATTAAAAGTCAAAATTACATTTACTTTGCATTTCCTTTAAATATTGGCACATATGATACATACTGATATTTTTCTACTACACCCTGGAAGAAAATTTACAAGGCAGATATAAAGCATTTCTTTACAAACAGGATGAATTAAAAACATCCTGAATTTAGAAAAAGGTTATTGTCAATTGTTCATTAATTTTTCTGTCTAGATTGAGTTTACTGTTTAATCGAGCTTCTCAAAAATGTCTAAATCCTTGATATTTCCTGGATTCGACCCTGAACAAGAAAAAAATGCCTTTTTTCACCGTTTCTTTTGCTTGAAAAGAGCCAACGTCTCAGCTGAGAGGTCGTACGGTTAACGCCGCTTTCTCTGTCACTGTTCTTTTATAGAATTTGTTTGATTTAAGTACCGGATGACCTGGGACAGTAAGAAAAGCAAGTCAACTCTTTAATTGCGGCAGGTTTCCCGTTGAGGTGTGCACGCAAACTCCCTATATCTCTATCTCTCTTTCTATCAATCCACCCATATATATATATATATATATATATATATATATATATATATATATATATATATATATATATATATATATATATATATATATATATATATATATATATATATATATATATATTTGTGTGTGTGTGTGTGTGTGAAGTGTGTGTGTGTAAATATACTTCATAGCCAATCAAAACAAAACTAGCAAATACTGATCTGTACCTGAGTCTTGACAAATATATATTGATAAGTCAACTCACTAAAGAAAGAAGAGAACTAAAAGAAACATTTCTTCTTCTTCTTCTTCTTCTTCTTCTTCTTCTTCTTCTTCTTCTTCTTCTTCTTCTTCTTCTTCCATAATCTTCCGTGTCCATTCAAGATGTAGGCGGTCATGGTTCTCCACAGTTTTTTATCCCTTGTAGTTCAAAATCTCTGAGTAATTTTAATCTTTTTCCTAGCTGTCCTAATCCCTTTTATGTCAACTAATTGAACAAGATCGCTAGGCAGATTATTCGCTGCTTTCCTCTGTTACTCTTACCTTCAATATGTCCTGTCAGTGTTACATTTTCAAGCCTTATTCATTATTTTTTCTTTGTTTCATTATGCTATAAAATGTAGACGAGGCAATGTTGTATAAATTATAAAAGCTTCGCATAGATATACCATTGTTTTTTTTTTTCATGATTTCGGCCTCATCTGTTGTGTAAAACGTAGTGTTTGCCTTTAACATTAACAGAAACCCTTCTTCTATTCGTTGCAGCCATGACTCGGGCTAAACTTCAGCAGATTATAATAAAAATGGACAGAAGACAAGTAGAAATCGTTTAGCAGTATTTAAAACACCTAAAAAATCTGTTGACGTAGCAGCTACCTTCACCAAACAGCAGTAGCAGGTCCGTGCATCAACCCGACAAATTTGAAATTGCTCTTGTGAAAATTATTGTCGGATTACTGACTGACTGACTGACTAAATGGCGGAGTGGTTATGGCACTACATTTGAAACAATATTCAAGAGCAGAAAGATACTGTCCCTTAACCTTGTCGGCTCTTTTTATTAAAACTTAATCCTGTAAAAGTCCCCAAAACAGGTTTTGAGTACGGAATTATCCTTCTCTCAGATTGTTTGTCAACCAAGGCTAAATATGCAGGACTCGTCTACTATTTAGACCATAATTTAGGGAGACAAAGAGATGGATTCATACCTACCTCAAGAGTAGTTGTGTGTAAGCGAATGCAACAAATTCGACTGGAATTTAAACTCGGCTCTGATTTCTCATTCCGACTCGTCACCCATTACACCATACATACAAGCCTGAAGATAGCGATGAGATATGGACTGTTGCCGCTTGGTTTTGATCTCAATGTCTTATATATATATATATATATATATATATATATATATATATAATTCATCGAGTCTGAAAGAAACCTCAACAGAATGCAGAAAGCACTGGACGGCCGTTTCGTTCTATATTTGGGACTCATCAGAAGTGCGCATCCCCTACCGAGAATTGAAACACCTGACAGGTTGTCTAGCAAACATCATACCAACTGTTCCAACGGGCCTCGGTGACGAAGAGATTGCAAATCAGACTCAATATAGCGCCGCTCGCTCACATATTCCGTGGTGGAACTTTTACTGAGTTCTCTGTAACCACGACTACTCTCACCAAGCCGCTCACTCTAGAGCATTAGAAGCCGGTTCAAGCAATGATGTACATGAAAGAAACCTCAACAGTTGAGGTTTCTTTCAGACTCGATGAATTACTTAAATATAATTATCAAATCCTCCTAATAATTTCTATCATATATATATATATATATATATATATATATATATATATCGTGTGTGTACATTGTTACTTCATGCCTGTTCAGGATAGAGGCGATCATGTTTCTCCACAATTTTTTCTTCCTTGTAGCACAATGCTCTGAGTAATTTTTATCTTTTTCCTAGCTTCCCTAATCCCTTTTCTGTCAACTAATTGAACAAGATCGCTAGGTAGATTATTTGCTGCTTTCCTCTGCTCCTCTTACCTTCAATATGTCCTGTCAGTGTTACATTTTCAAGCCTTCTTTCCTCATTATGTGTTTAAGTAATTTTAATTGTCTCTTTCTGATGCTAAGTATGTGTTCTTTTCTGAAATACTGCTACTGATAAGTTTTGTTATATACCTCATAATTTTATACAGGTTCCGACATTTTGTAACTCTAATTCTTTGCAACCATTGTTTTTGGTCCTCATAGTTCGTGCTACTTTTGAGGCAATTCATTTTCTCAAGATCGTTAAGGAAGACAGAAAATTTTCGAGAGCCATGATTGTCCACCTCCTGAAAATGACACGCCGCATAGATGAAGTATACATTACACAGTTTCTGAAATACATCCTTTGCTATTCCTTTTTTTTTTGGTGTTTCAGACTTTCCACAGTCGCTTACGACATTATCAGATAAATTACCTCACCAGCTTGATTTTGACGTTTCCGATTCGCAAGTCGTACGTTAAGTTGTTTTTGGTGTTGACGACGTTAGTTAGTTAGTTTTTGCTTTTCTATTTACTCGATTAGCTTGTTTAATCGCTCTTTTACTGTTTTTTTTTTTAAACAAAACAGTGACATCTAAGTAACGTATGTTAAGTTTACGTCCGCCGATAATAAACCCTTGCGGGTCCTCTTAGTTTTTTACACTGTTCCATTTAAGTAAATCCGGTTTGAAAACGTATTCTTTCTATACTTCTTCAATGTGTCATGACCCTCCGGGGCGTGCGTGATAATGACTCTCTACAACTTTCATTTGTAGTTTCTAGCAATTGTTTTTTGCTATCTCTACTAATCCCCGTTCTTCCAAACATTTACACAAACTCGTTAGTCAGGTTATGCGCTGCTTTCCTCTGTCCTTATTGCCTTCAATATGTCCTGTCAGTGTTATATTTTCCAAGCCCTATTTCCTCGTTATGTACCCTCGAAATTTCAACCGCATCTTCCTAATGATAAGTATAAGTGTCTCTTTGTTTTCATTCTCTCTAAAACTTCGTCATTGCTCATATATTCTGTCCATGGTCATTGCAGTATCCTTTAATAAAATCATATTTCTTTCGCCTGAAATCTCTCCTTCATCTCTGAGGAGATTTTCCAGCATTCATTAATATCTAGTAGGATCGATACTATATAAAACTTCATTACACTTTTATAGGTTTCTAACGAGATTTTCTTGATTCTTAATACTTTTCTTAAACTCTGAAAGGCATCTTTCGCTATCCCAATGCCCCTTCGGATTTAGATCTCGCATTTTCTGTCTTTTGTTAAATCACTTTCTATATATTTAAAGTTTGTACTTGCTTGTGTTTAGCGTCTGCAGATTGCAATTCGCATGTTGGGCTGTTCCTTTTGCTGACAATCTTGCATTCCGTTTTCATACAATTCATGTTTAGTCCTTTCTTCTCGCTTACCATTCTGTAGTTTGCTTTCTGTGTCTGCTATCAGCACAGTGACATCTGCATTTCTAACTTTGTTAAGATTGTGGCCTCCAATATTGAATAATAGTAGGACTTCTAATAGTCTCAAAATTGCTTCACAAAAATGTTGAATAAGTCTTCTTATATATATATATATATATATATATATATATATGTATATATCAAATATGTGGTGCAGTTCAATTTATATTACAATGAATCATTCATAAAAACAAAGTAAATTAGTAAAGTTAATGATATAAAATGGCGAAATCCCTTCAGTATATTTTTTCAAAAAATTCAACCTTAGGGTTGCGACTGCATGCTCCAAAATTTTGTATTCGTTATCAATAACAGGTTTTAAAAAAATCGATTCGGATTATATTTTTTCGTCTCGGATGCTACCTGAATTTTACAAAAAAAAAATTCCATGCCTGAAGATGACTGAATATACAGTCGAAAGTACTTGCGTATTTAAGAGAGACCTTATACAGCTTATAATTTAAAAACAAAAAAAAAACAAACAAACAAAAAACAACTAAAAAACAAGGATCATAACATTCATTGAGTGATTAGTAGGTTAATGCATTTTAAAATTTTGTTTGCGAAGGGATTTCGCCAATTTATATCATTAACTTTACTAATTTACTTTTTGTATGAATGATTTATATATATATATATATATATATATATATATATATATATATATATATATATATCAGATGTACACTGTTACTTCATGACGCCCTTGTTTTACGCCCCTTGATATTCATATATATATATACTGAATTAATTTCCCATCCATGTGCAGGCGGATTACTCCCAGTATATATTCTAAATAATTCTGATATTCTTTTCAAATAAATCAACCTTTCCTAAGAGTTCAAACAGTTCTTTGAGATGTACTTCATCAAACACTTTTGCATAATCAATAAAACGTAGGTACAGAACCTTATGTATGTTTATAGCACTTTCTGATATCATTCTGATCATAAATGTCACATGGCTTTTTCCAGAGTGGACAGTGCTATGTTATTGTTCTATTTTCAGTCTAATTCTTCCACACGCTCGGAGGATAAGTTTTGTTATATATTTCATTATACTGATTGTCTGATGGACATCACATCAGCTTGCATTTATGAAAATGAACAATAAATATACTTTGATCTTCCGGTATATCATCAATTATTTGCGTAATTATTTGCACTTACCATGTTTTTTTTATCGGCATGTAAGCTGTTTGTCGCCGCTAGAAGCTCGAAATTATTCGACAGTTTTACCCTGCAAATTAAGTTTTCGTAATATTTCAGAAGGATTTTCGTGTCGTATTTTATACAGTGCCCTTTATGTCATCTATGAAAAATAGGTACAAACCTTTATGCACCTGTATTACACGCTCTGATAGCATTCTAACAATGAAAATTGAATTTTGTATTACAAGGTTTTGAACAAAGCCACGTTGTTCTTAGTTTATTTCTGGTTGAACTCTATTAATAGAATCATTTGAATCTTATTTATTAATTCAATGATGTGCCTTATCAATCAGATTGTTTGACGAATTTCGCATTCGTTCCCAACTGGTTTCTTTGGCATTGCTATAAAGATGGGTCCACCGACGTCCACCAGTATTTCATCACCGTCATATATTTATAATTTCAATAAATTTATCAATAACCAAATCTTCTGAAGCAAGTAGCATATTTATTATTAGATAGATAAGATAAAATATATATTTTAAAGGTATGCTATATTTATCGGTAAAAATACTCAATATCAGGGATAGAGAGTGTGTAAATATGAAAGTGGATACTGGGGTCAGCAGTGTATGACTACAGTCTGTTTTATGCTTAAAGGCAATTTTGAGGCCATCAATATTACGATCAAGCATAAAATAGACAATCATCAATCAGTGTTGACCTCAGTGTCCACATATAGCAATATACAAATGAATACAAAGTAATACAAATAAAATTTGTCACTTTGGTGATAGATGCTATATTCAGTACCTCAAATTTGGAGTTTTCGTAATTGTTCAGTTCACTTATCAAGAGGTCTGATGCGCACAAAAATGTATATTTTGTACACGTGTAGACAAAGATATGTAAAAGACTATATGCAGAATTTTGGGGAACCTCGATATATATATATATATATATAACGTCATCCACAGACAGACTGTTTCGCAGCTCATCAGTGTGGCTAGACATCCGGTTGCCTCTAGCTAGGATCGAATTGGTGTCAGTCGGAGATTCTACCACTAAGCCGTCGGCGCACGGCAAGGATGAAGATGGATTTTAGCGTATTTATTTTTAGAAACACGCCCAGTGACCGACAGTGACTCAATTCGCTTTTTTGCGAAGAGTCTCGCTATATTAGCTATAATAGTCACTGTTTACAAACCCACACCTCCTCCCCAGAAGCAATAGAAATTACAATAGGAAGCAATGCTAATTCCTATTGTATATAATTTATATGATCTGTTTGAATAAAACATTGAGCTCTCTCTGTGAATCAGTTTTAATATTTTATTTTATATTATATTAATAGCATTCACCTGAATTATATATCAACTGGATTTCTTGTATATATATATATATATATATATATATATATATATATATATATATATATATATATGTATGTATTTTTAATCGAGTACACGAGCAAGGTAGTAAAGCCACCGTGACGCAACCAGGGGTTATTAGGCGTGGAAGAATTAGAAACAAAAACGTTGCTAAGGAGCGAGAACAGAGGTAAATTGACCAGGAGGGAATCAGATAGCGATTGACATTGCATTTAATTTTTTGTAGATTAAAATTGGCCGGAATGCATGTGACCGGGAGGGCGTTCTACGAAAGAGAAGTGAGGGAAAAGAAACTGTTAGCATAGAATTTGCAATTACAACTTGCCAGCTCGACTATAAATTGATGAGATCTTGTTGCCAGTCTAGTACTGCAATTAAATTCGAAGATTCTAGTCACGATAGCGAAGAGCGATATTTATTCTGCATTATGTACAGAAATGTGGCACAAGGCCAAAATGGGAAATGGGGGAAAATAATGGTCTTCATCTGTCTTAAAATTAAACTTAGCTAGCTGCGATCATAGACCCAAAACATATCACAATATTCCTAACACCAAAACAACGAATTCTTACTTACCATCCTTACAACAGCCATCATGATACCTCAGTGTCATGAAGTAGTTCTAACTAGTCACCATATGTAAAATTTTTGCTTGGGTGTGGGAGGGAACATAACAATAATTTACAAATATAAAAGGAAACTATTTACAAGAAACTAAATAAAATATAGTTAGAAATAAAAGCCACATCCGAAAAATTACCATGAAAGTATTTATAGAAAAGGAAAAGGGAAGCTAGATAAAGCCGGTGTGAAAGTGACTGAATTTGAGATGCCAATTCGGGGCCAGTGATATTGCTGACTCTTCTTTGGATTTTATCAAAATGAAAACTCAGCTAACACCATTACACCAAGTTTCTGCAACAAAGATTACAAAAACGATTTTTTTAGATTCCCCCTAATGTGCACGCAATGTTATTTTGTAACATTGAAAATGCATTAACTTTCAATGTTACATTAACAAAAAAATTATAATAAATTCTAGGATGAAAATTTGGATTAATCATCTGAATTAGTGATTCGCAATTAAAAAAGTTCGAAAGTAAATTATATACCTTCTATACAAATGTTAACTGGAGAAAAATATTCTGATAGAATAATGGACCAGTGTGAAATTTTTCAACTACTGCACCTTGCAATTTTACTATGACATTTTGACAACGTTTTTGTATGGGTTTTAGTTTAGGTTCATGAAAATACTTGATTGCAACGTTAGAGTAACGTCGCTACACCTTCATTTAATACTATACATTTAATAGTATACACTTAATACTTGATTGCAACGTTAGAGTAACGTCGCTACACCTTCACATATCCCACAACCAAAATACAACGTTTCAAGATCGCTGAGGGTTAGTTGGGAATACTAATGAATGAATAATAATACTAATGAATGATAATAACATAACAGAGTTATTTATATTAATAACAAACTCACTCTCACATTGCATTGGTTAAAAAACGACCTTCAATATTCGGCAGTTGCGTTTATATTTCATGTTAATTCGATTTTAATGTTATCTATCTATCTATCTATCTATCTATCTATCTATCTATCTATCTCCATCTCTTCATTAAGTTTCATTGTAAGTTTCGATGCGCGGCGGGTATAATGGATAATAGCTGAGTTCCTATTCCAGTTGGGCTCGTTATATTCACTTACGCGCAAATACCTTTGGGGGAGGTATGAATCCACAGCTTCTCAAGAGTTATGTGTTAATTAGTTAGACTTGTGTCACTAAATCGTTATAATCTCCCCTCCACCCACCACCAAAAAACAATTTACAGTCTACACAATATTTTCTGGCTTTAAATAACCTGAAAAGGGTTGATAAGCCGTAGAAAACGAATACATCAAATCAATCATGTCTAGTGAAATCGAGTGTTCGGGCTTTGATTTCACGTTTTAAGCTTTCTGGTTGACTTTTCTGTCTCTTTCTCTCTCTCTCTCTCTCTCTCTCTCACACACACACACACATGTATGAATGATAAAATATAGTACTAAGGCATGTTATATTTATGGATTAAAGTGCTCAATATTGATTTTAATGTCCACTTATATATATCTGTTTCATGCTAGACGCAATCGTCAAGCCACCTGACGATCGCGACTAACATGAAACAGCCTGTCGCCTCTAAGTGTTGACTTCAATGTTCACTTTTATATTTACACAGGCTCTATCTCTGATATTGAGCACTTTATCCCATAAATATAGCACACCTTAAAACTATATTTCTTCATATATATATATATATATATATATATATATATATATGAAATGAGGACGAATCGAATATAAGTTCCAACGTTCGTAACTTTAATTAAAAAAATAGGGCTCAATACAGAAGTAGAGCTGTATTCTTTATTTTGGAATAATTATATGATTGTGAGAATAAAAACTCACATAAGTGCATTCATGTATGTATGTGTGTGCATGTGTTTGTGTGCGTGTATAGTAATAAATAAAATTAAGTGTTCATTTATCTTAAGTTTCGTAGGAATTACTTGAGTGCAATATCATACAATCATCAAGTCTCCGGATATCGCTTCATATCGAGCGATATAATAGATTATCTTCCGGAAATACTTTGGCTTTGGCTTTATGTTTCAAAACAAAGTCATATATCAATTTGGAAAAAAAACAAAGTCATATATCAATTTGGAAAAAAAAGTCCTGTCTAATTTTTAAAGTGAAAATGTTGAACAAAAGTCTTGCTTTTTGCTTCCTTTTTTAATCATGTCACCCTAAGCAAGGCAATAAAGCCACTAACGTACTGTGTGTTAGTTACTTTGTGTTAGAGAATACTAGAAAAAAATACTATTATGGTGAGAGAACAGTAATGAAAACAAGAATTAAGAAGGCAAGATAACAAGTGACATAGTATTTAAACTCTTGAAGATCAAATCTGGCTGGGAAGCAAAAGCAAAGAAACAAACACTTTCTGGTATCTTTGTTTTTCACTTCGAGCTGAAGAAGCCGAACCCAAAACACGCCACGTGGGCGATACGCGGTGGCTATAAGCTTATCCACTTTGTCTCGGATACAATTATAAATCCTACAAACAGGCATATATATTATCCCTCACCGGTGAGGGAAAATATGTATAATCATTAATATATACTTAATTAATATATACTATTGTATTACATCGAGTACTGTTTTATTAATAAGACCAGTATATATATATATATATATATATATATATATATATATATATATATATATATATATATATATATATATTATGGGCCTACCAGATCACAATGTAATTGTTGAATTAGTCAGATATTGGTAATCGTATAGCAGAAGAAAGACTCTCTTTCTCTCTCCGCTTGCACGTCTAGCCACACTGATGAGCTGTGATACAGCGAAACAGCCGGTCTGTGGATGACTCTCTTTCTCTCTCGCTCTCTCCCTACAAAGACACACACACACACACACACATATGAGTTTGTGTGGGTTTCCGTGTACATATGTACATATGTTTATTTTTGTTAATGTTCACGCCATTATATATGAATGGGCAAGCAAGATAGTAAAAGAAAAATATATTTCCATTTGTACCTGATAGATTGTGGAAGTAAGAAAGAAAAGAACAAGGACATAATATGAAAAGAAAAATAAACGAAAAAAGCTGATAAAAACCGATCCAGCTAAGAAAGGTGTGGAGCAAGCTGTCAGGTAAGACGCACTGGCGCCCCATGTTATGTTGTGAAAGCAAAGTAATTATCAATAGTTGTCCCCACCGGCACCCTGTCGCCGACTGTTTCATAATATGGAGTATACGAATAATAATAATAATAATAATAATAGTACCGTGACGATATTATTATTATTATTATTATTATTAGTAGTAGTAGTAGTAGTAGTAGTACTTATTTAAGCTGTCACATTCATTATTACTATCTGTTTTAATTTAAGCATATTCTATATCATTCGTATTTTTTAATCATTTCATCTCAAGTAAGGCAATACAGCCACTGAGACGCTAAGGAGTTTAATGAGTGTTAGAGTATATGAGAAAAAATACTATTAAGGAGAAAGGACAATTAATAAAAAGAATTAAGTAGGCAGAAGATGACGATTGACATTACATTTAAATCTTTGAAGATCAAATTTGACTGGGAAGAAAGAAGCTGGAAGAAAGTTCCACAAGAGAAAGGTGTGATAGAAAAAACTTACTTAGAACTTACAGATATATCTAGCCATTTTAACAGTAAAATGCTGAGGCTTTGCCGCAAATCTAGTACTGCACGTAAAATCAAAGAGCCTAGGTGACATAGCAGAAGGTTCCTCGGAACAATTACCATGGAAATATTTATAGAAAAAGGCACAACGAAGCTACTTTACATAAGTTGAGATGCTAGATCAGGGTCAATAACATTAGAGAGTCTTCTTTGGATTTTATCAAGAATCTCTAAATTATATAGCAGGAGAACCAAATCATATGTGGGAGAAATATTCAAAGCAAGGGCCTGAAGTAACTAATGGTCATCATTTAGGACCACGAAGCAGGGATTCTCAATAAATTTCCAGTAGCGAATAAACATATTTGTTTTTTTTTATAACCCCTATTAATGTTTTTGCTATGGGACCTTACCCATAATAACATAATGGACTATTCCATACGTAATAAATACTGCGCCTCAAGAGGAAGCAGAGAGTTCAGTCCGAAGTCGGGCGACCGGCTGATCGGCTGATCGGTTGAACTCTCTGCTTTCGGGCGGGGAGAAACCCGAACGAGGCTACGCCGAAAAACGAAGTCTCTTTCGGGGAGGTAAACCGACCCTGAACCCGTTTATACGCGTTCAAAGGGCATATTTTTGGCCGAGCCCACGGGCTCGGAGATCCCACGTTAAACCGGCCTTGTGCCACATGATGCCCTCGTGGGGGGGGTGACTAAATACCGTTCAGTCCGAAGTCGGGCGACCGGCTGATCGGTTGAACTCTCTGCCTTCGGGCAGGGAGGAACCCGAACGAGGCTACGCCGAAGGGCGGAGTCTCTTTCGGGGAGGTAAACCGACCCTGAATCCGTTTATACGGCTTCAAAGGGCATATTTTAGGCCGAGCCCACGGGCTCGGAGATCCCACGTTAAACATGATGCCCTCGTTGGGGGGTGGGTGACTAAATACTCTTCAGTCTGAAGTCTGGAGTGTGGTGCGTCAGAAGTCCGTCAGAACCTGATTCTTCGTACTAACACTTTCTTCTTCTCTGTATATATAATTGTTTGTAATATATCTGTGTTATTCCATACCTGTGTTCGAGTTCTTCTTTATTGGTTCTACCTTGGACTATAACCGTGGTACAAGGAACCGGACCATAACAGAAACAAAGAGTATTTTTACAAAAGCGAAGTGTGACGTGTTTTCTTTTATATAAATTTAAGGAGGCGGGCTTGTAATTTATAATTGTTTTTATTTATTGAGTGTTGTTTTTGTTGTATGCAAAACCAAAAAAACAACCATTAATAAATAAAAAAGAATCGTTTGTGTTTGTGCGTGTATGTGTGTGTGTGTGTGTGTGTGTGTGTATGCGTGTGTGTTAAAAAACGTACGCAACGTTTTAGAGGAAATTACGTTCATCCCTGAAGATACAATATGTCAGATTTTGTTGTACAAATCACTTTTAAAAATAAAATTAATATTGACCAACATAAGTGGGGTCAAATTTTCAGGCGATATGAGCAGTCTGTCAGTTATGTGCCATACGTGATACACGCTTAGGCGATCATATATCCTTCGATACATGACTGACGAGGTAGATTTTTCCCCCGCAGGAGGTTGCCATTTCTTTCTGCGGTAGACCAATTGCCATCCAAAGCTATAGAATCCTGTCTGTCCATAGAAGAAGATGATTCATACCTTAGTGGATGAAATGATTTCGCCTGGAATTCGAACTCGTCTCTCCCATTCCTCAATCCAAGCCGCTATCTATTACTCCACCGTGCAGTAGATATATATCATTATAATGTTATGCTTACTATACAAAGATTTTATTTAAATGTTATTTGTAAATAGCCCCCAATTAATGTTTCTCTTGTTAATATTATTTTTCCAATGAACCCTTGCAATTTGATATTGTTTAAGTACGTCGAAATATAATTAGATGCCGAAATTACTCATATCTGTTCATCAGCTCAAATGCAAACATATATATTAAGAAACCTTCAAGAATCATAATATGTATTGACATTTTTGGTTACTGTTGATTTTACAATCAAAGGAACCGATTAAAAATAGCATGAACGAAATGCAAATGTTTTATCTAACTCCAATATTTCCACTAATGGGTTTGAGTTCAAACTAATTTCCTTCAAGTAACCATAATGAAGCAACTAATTAATGTGCCAGCTTTCACCAACGTGATCGAATGCAGTTAAGGGTGTCCTAAGTTGTTGATTATTTCTTTTCTGAATGAATGAAAGTGAAGCTGTACGATGTCACGAGCGAGACGAGAATTCTATGAGCCTTGCTTATTTTTTTCTCGAGTGACTGATTTAGCAAGCAGGCGTGATTTGAAAAGTTTCAGAAACCGAGAGCAGTGACCGTAAAAAGAAGAGAGTGCAAAATTGCTTCACTGAAGTCGTACCATGGGTACAAAATAACTGGCAATCTTTAACCTTTGTACCCTAAAAAAAAAAAAGATGTGTCAAAAGGATAGTTTTTCCTTTGATACCGCTATTATTTTGTACTATTTTTACTCGATCGGCAATGTATATTTACAAGATGATAAAATACAATATAAATTGATATATGATAAATCTTTTTCAAAGATAAATAATAAATATCTCATTATATCTACTGCACGGTGGAGTAATAAATAGCGGCTTGGATTGAGGAATGGGAGAGACGAGTTCGAATTCCAGGCGAAATCATTTCATCCACTAAGGTATGAATCATCTTCTTCTATGGACAGACAGGATTCTATAGCTTTGGATGGCAATTGGTCTACCGCAGAAAGAAATGGCAACCTCCTGCGGGGGAAAAATCTACCTCGTCAGTCATGTATCGAAGGATATATGATCGCCTAAGCGTGTATCACGTATGGCACATAACTGACAGACTGCTCATATCGCCTGAAAATTTGACCCCCCTTATGTTGGTCAATATTAATTTTATTTTTAAAAGTGATTTGTACAATAAAATCTGACATATTGTATCTTCAGGGATGAACGTAATTTCCTCTAAAACGTTGCGTACGTTTTTTAACACACACGCATACACACACACACACACACACACACACATACACGCACAAACACAAACGATTCTTTTTTATTTATTAATGGTTGTTTTTTTGGTTTTGCATACAACAAAAACAACACTCAATAAATAAAAACAATTATAAATTACAAGCCCGCCTCCTTAAATTTATATAAAAGAAAACACGTCACACTTCGCTTTTGTAAAAATACTCTTTGTTTCTGTTATGGTCCGGTTCCTTGTACCACGGTTATAGTCCAAGGTAGAACCAATAAAGAAGAACTCGAACACAGGTATGGAATAACACAGATATATTACAAACAATTATATATACAGAGAAGAAGAAAGTGTTAGTACGAAGAATCAGGTTCTGACGGACTTCTGACGCACCACACTCCAGACTTCAGACTGAAGAGTATTTAGTCACCCACCCCCCAACGAGGGCATCATGTTTAACGTGGGATCTCCGAGCCCGTGGACTCGTCCAAAAATATGCCCTTTGAAGCCGTATAAACGGATTCAGGGTCGGTTTACCTCCCCGAAAGAGACTCCGCCCTTCGGCGTAGCCTCGTTCGGGTTCCTCCCCGCCCGAAGGCAGAGAGTTCAACCGATCAGCCGGTCGCCCGACTTCGGACTGAACGGTATTTAGTCCCCCCCCGCCACGAGGGCATCATGTGGCACCAGGCCGGTTTAACGTGGGATCTCCGAGCCCGTGGGATCTCCGTGCTCGTGGGCTCGGCCAAAAATATGCCCTTTGAACCCGTATAAATGGGTTTAGGGTCGGTTCATCTCCCCGAAAGAGACTCCGCCCTTCGGCATAGCCTCGTTCAGGTTCCTTCCCGCCAGAAGGCAGAGAGTTCAACCGATCAGTCTGTAAGCCGGTCGCCCGACTTCGGACTGAACAATATTCAGTCACCCTCCCACGAGGGCGTCATGTGGCACAAGGCCTTTTTAACGTGGGATCTCCGAGCCCGTGGGCTCGGCCAAAAATATGTCCATTGAACCCGTATAAACGGGTTCAGGGTCGGTTTACCTCCCCGAAAGAGAATCCGCCCTTTGGCGTAGCCTCGTTCAGGTTCCTACCCGCCCGAAGGCAGAAAGTTCAACCGATCAGCCGATCAGCGGACGTCCGACTTCCTGCTTCCTCTTGATCCGCAGTATTTATTACGTATGGAATAGTCCATTATGTTATTATGGGTAACGTCCCATAACAGTTTCTTACACAATAAACATTAGTTCTACGAAAGTTCAAATTGTCTCTACGTACATTGATTGATGACTTAAGAAATTTGAAAGCTTGGACCATATTTCTTGTAATTTTCTTCCGAAATTAACTTCGGACAATTTCTGACCGATTTTCCTCTTTTTCTGAGAAGGATTATTCATAATTTGGAAAAGTCGATCATTAAAATTAATCGACATAAAATATCTGTCATTTTTAATAGCATTTGCCTTAAAGAACTTTTGCTGCCTATATACAAAAATACATACATACATACAGACACACATATAGAAGGCATGAGAGGCAGAAATTTAGTTAAGTAGAAAGACGTTGTCTTTTACTTTTCTCAAATATTTCTGTAAAATATCTTTGAACATAGAAATGATTGGGCAATACTATAGACCGAGAAAAAATGGCATCTTAAAGGTACTACATTAACTTTTGGGAAAAAAACAATAACTTTACCGCTTAGTCGATGCCGTTTCCTTTTAAGTCAACCACATCATAATGTATTCAGCAATACCCGAAAGACTATTGCTAAAAAAAGGTTGCCGCAAAAGTTCATACTTCACTTCAATAGCTACTGCCTATTAAATTCTCCTAACTTTTGGATAGGATCTGTAATACGTATTTATTCAATTATCAGAGTGAAAGAAGACAAGCTAGTAGTAATAAAGTTATTGAAATATAAAGATGGGAATATACAGGAATAAATATAGAGATAAATATAGGGATTGGAAAGTACTGAGAGTGATATAATAGAAAAGATAAATCGATCAACAGATAGATAGGGACATAATGAGGTTGATAGGAATATAAGAATATATCTGGATAGATAGATAAATAGATAGATAGGAACGTACTGAGATAGAAATATAAGAATACATCTGAAAAGATAGATAGATATGAACAGACTTTGTAAGATATAAATATGACAGAAGATAGGTATATATATATATATATATATATATATATATATATATATATATATATATATATATATATATATATATATATATATATATATATATATATATATATATATATATATATATAGAGAGAGAGAGAGAGAGAGAGAGATATGAATATACTGAGTGTAATAGAGAGGAATATCAGAATACACGTGAAAAGATATATATATATATATATATATATATATATATATATATATATATATATATATAAGAGGGACAGATAAATAGATAGAAACATAAATAGATAGATAGATAAATAGATAGATAGATAGATAGATAGATAGATAGATAGATAGATAGATAGGAACAGACTGTGACTGTAAGATAAGAATATGCCTGAAGTGTTAGATAGGAACATTCTGAGTTTGATAGATAGGAATATAAGGATACAACTGAAAAGATAGATAGATAGATAGATAGATATGAACAGACTGTGACTTTAAGATCGGAATGTAAGAATATGCGTAAAGAGATAAATAGGAACATACTAAGGTTGATAGTAATATAATACACCTGAAAAAATAGCTAACTCTATAGATAGATGGGTGGATGGATTCAGGTATGTTGAATAGGGAAATAATAAAGTTATTGCTCATAATCGAAAAAACCCGTGTATACAGCGTCCTTTGTTAAATGAGACCGTTGAAAAAAAAAAAAGAGGTGTGAAAAGCTGGCGAAGGGTTCAATTGCCGCTTCTCGTCGTCCGTGTCGCCGCGTGGAGAAATACAATAGGAGGCGTGCGAATTGCGACACTGGCGACATAAAATCTCTTATGTAAGTTGTGAGATCTGAAAAGAAAACATAGTAAATGTCGACACGAAAATGTTGTCGTGTGATTAAGTGCAGGTGGATTTCTGTAAGTAGACAACTGCGTGTCATAATGTACGCGTGTGTCCTAGTACGTGTGGGTGGGAATGCACGGACATATCTATGTGTGTCTATATGATTTTGTGATCGGAGGAGAAGAAGCAAAATTGTTGGTGCATTTACTCATATGTATATACGCGTGTGTGTCGGTGTTAGTTCTCATAAACTGCACTTCTTACCTCCTACTATTACCGCACCATGCAACAACCTCCTCAGTAACTCTCTACCTTGGGTGGCTGTTGTGCCTTGTATTGAGTGGACTATTTCGATGTACAGATATATATTTACGCGTATAAATGACTATATGTATATATCTTATGGCTTTGTCCTTTGCCCTTTACATGACTTTTTTTTTACTTCTAAATAGATTCGTATGGTGGAGTAATACATAGGGTCTCGGACTGAGGAATCGGGAGAGCCGAGTTCGAATTCCAGCCGAATTCATTACATTCGCTTACATCGTAATACTCTTGGGAAAGTTATGAATCCTCTTCTTCTCGCCCTCTCTACCAAGCAAGGGTAAATAGCAGGACAATGGCAACCTACTGCGGGAAAAATGCCTTGTCAGTCATGTATCGAAAGATACATGATCGCCTAAGCGTGTATCACGCATGGCACATAACTCACTGACATGTATCCCTGTTAGTAGATGAATAAATACAAATAAAAAGACACACATACGCACATATATATATATATATATATATATATATATATATATATATATATATATATATGTAAATTTATATAGGTAGTGAAACCGGAAAAGTCCTTAGAAAATATCATGTTTGGTCATATTTTGGGATTGATTGAAATTTTTTTCGGTTTATCAACCCTTTATCGGTTAATTAAAGCCGAAACATATTTTAGATTATAAGAATAATTCAGTTTTTGCGAGTTAATTTTGCATTAACAATTAAAAAAATAACAACGATTTTTTTTCAACTACAAGTCCTAATATTTAACCCATAGCTGGGGGAAGATGTGAAGGATTCATATCTTTCTTAAGGTTAATTTTTGCAGAAGTGAATGTAACAAAATCGACTAGGATTAAAAAAAATGTTCTCCGATTTCTCATCCCAAACCTCTATCTATTACACCGTAAGCATATCGGAAGAAAGTCGGACCGAGAACTTTTCATCACTCTTTCATACATGTGTATTTTTATGTTCTTAGGTGTTATCTCGATCTGCATGTGTGCAGGTTGATTTGTAGGTTTGAAGATTTCAATTTTTCTTGGAGTTCTACATGGAACATAGAATAAACTGTGCCGGAGATATTTTCGCCCAACACCGTAAATTGCTACGAAATAAAATCCTCGTCAGATCGAAACTTTCATATGGATGTCATGCATAGCACCAAATCCGTTCAGAAATATCTCAACAGTCCTCTGTATAGAACTGTTTCATAAGATCAATGATGCAAAACAGCTTTGCGCCAGTAAAGTATGACAGTCTTAGCAAAGATCATCCTTATTTGAACCTTTTAGGCTGGCGCTGCAGAATCACAAAGGACTGCACGAAATAGCAGAAACTTCATCACTTGAGGAGTACCAACAGCAGCAACATTGATGAGAGCTCTTGTACTACGCTTAAATTCATAAAGTCTATGTACCATAATGAAGAGCTCATCTGAACAATTACCATGAAACTATTTATGAAAAAGGCCCACAGAGGCAACTTTACGGTGGTGGGAAAGTTACTGAAATCGAGACACCAGGTTAGGACCAATAATATTGCTGATTTTTCTTTGGATTTTATCAAGAATCTCTAAATATATAACAAGAACACAGGGCCATTATTCTAAGCATGAACGAATGGTAGACTTATAGATATGTAAGATAGATTGTAGAGAGAAAAATTGTCTAGCACGACGCAGGGAACCTACTATCTTAGCAGCTGACCAAGCAATGGGTATATTAAATATAGTCATTTCAATTCATGTCAGCCGACAATTTTAGCCAGAGAAGGCGCAACGAGTCACTCTCCTGGAGGTTAGCATCAGCCATGAAGATGAATAGTAGAAAAGGGGCTCTCAGACGTTTAATAGAGAGCAGTTTTGTTTTGGAAACATTAAAATTAACAAGCCATTTTGCTCCAGCGAACAACAGACTGAAGGTCGACTGAAGGTCGTCTTTGACAAGCAATCCACCGAAATTAAGTCGATAATGTCCTGGCCAGAAGTTTCCATGAAAATAAGTGTGAAGAGGTTACAACTCTTGCAAACCTAAAATTAAGAATATATCTAGGTTTTTATCTAGGCATGATATAAAACCATAGTCAACCACATTTGGTTACAATAAGTTGATTTACATTTTACATAGTTCTGATCCACTGTAAAATGTTATATGTGTGTGTGTGTGTGTGTGTGTAATGTTTCTCTGTGTATGTTTATGCAACGTATTTACGTCTTTGTTTACTAAGCTACTATGCATGTGTTTGTGTGTGCGTGTGTAGTAGGCATTATTTACGTTTGGAGGTTTTCTGAATTGAACCGTTTATACGGAATTTGGAACGTTTATACGGCAACACAGATCGTCGTAGTGGTAGTTAAATAATACGTTTGTTGCGGCGTTAACCTTGCCAGGTCAACCGGGTTCGTCAACCGAACCCGCCGAACGAAAGCTGACCAAGCGTAGCAGAAGTCGTATTCATTCGGACTGGCAAATCCCTAGTCGGAGATTCAGTATGAATTTAGATTCACAGGCGGTCTCCAGTCGAATCTATACATACTTTTAGGACAGTGCGATCCGTTTTGAATTCAGCGTTTCCTTCGCCTGGACTGGTTGCCGCCCAAGGCTGTAGGACACAATCTGTCCTGCTATTTAACACATAGTTGGGGGGAGGGAGAAGGGTTGGTTTCAAACCTTTCCTAAATGTATTAGCATGTAAGTGAATCTCTGATTCCTCAGTCCGAGCTGCTAACCATTGAGGAATCGGGGAGTAGACTTCGTGTTCCAGTCACATGCTGAATTGTTGGGCCCTCATATGTCGAAATAGATGGGAGTATCTATTGTATATATATATATATATATATATATATATATATATATATATATATATATATATATAGTAGATATTCCCATCGATAATTTCACTGTAATCAGTTCTTCCACTATAATGAAGTGGTGTTCTACGGATGATTTAGCGGTTCATTTCGAACTGAATGTTGGGCCTTCGTATGTCGAAATCAGTGGGTATATCTAATATATATATATATATATATATATATATATATATATATATATATATATATATATATATATATGTGTGTGTGTGTGTGTGTGTTTTTATATATATATATTTTATGTGCGGTGCTTATTGGAAAGTGCTCAATATTAGTGATAGTGTTAGCATACATGCTTGTCTGAGGATCGCAAAAGCGTGAAACCTAGAGTTATAGACTCACATCCATACAACTAATTATATATATATATATATATATATATATATATATATGTAGTAGATACTCCCATCGATTTTGACATATTAGGGACGAACAGTTTAATTTTGAAATGAACCGATAAATTATCGGCAGAAATAATTTGATTATGGTGGTGAAATGGTGCCTAGTGTGTCACGAAATGTCTAGATACCCCATTCTTTTTTCTCCGAGACTGCTTACTAACCCAAAGTAAAATGGCGATCCCTCCAGCTATTTAACCCATAGCTGTAAGAATATCGATTCATACAGCCTTAACTCACTCTGGTGATTTTAATTTCCGCGCCGATATCGGTTCGGTCCATCCGCACGTCCATAATACATTCGTGCGTCTCTTTCTTTGTTTTTTTTCCCATTCACTTGCGTATGTCTGCTCTCATATCTACGTCCATTAACACGCATATAAGCATTTTCATATACACATCTACGGGTTCTTTGAATTAGAGCGACAGATTGTAATGTCATTTGAAATTGCCTTTGCAACTGCATAAAACTTGCTTTGCCACGTGCGCCGAACTATAAGTTCTTTGTAATTTTATGTGTGAGAATGTTCGTACCGGTTCGGTATTAAAACCCTGTCACAGTTGGTTCTATTGGCGCATGAGATGAACATGTGTCGCTTTATTAAAAAAGAAACGAGAGAAAGCGCATTCAAAGGAACCGAATTATTCTTATTTTTTATTAATAGTATTTAGAGGATCGCCGGAGCTTTGAGAGTGGTGAAAAAAGCATTAAACTACCACCGTGCATATCGAAAGCTATATGGGTCATAAGCACATTAATTCGAAGTAGTTATGCAGAAATGTAAAAATGTGTTAATAGACTTGTATCAAGGTGTATATCCGCGCGCCCACGTCACAATATAATGTGAAACATGGATGAAAATTGCTCAAGCCCTATCGGTACTTCCCCATTTACAGATGCGTCAATCCCCTACCGAAAGAGACGCACTGCTTGGGAAGATGCCCCCCGCCACAACGGGGTTCGAGTTAACATTATTTTCAATTTTCCAGACTATAGCCGGAATATCAATGAAAGAAAATAAAATTGAATGATACTATGAAGACATTAGATGTAGCTAGTCACGTCATAAAGTAGCATTTCCTTTAAGGCTTATTAAAATAATTATATATTAAAATTAGAAAAGTATGGTTTAGGATAATTTTTTAACGATTATTACCTTCATCTTATTTCAATTACGCATTTATAACAAGTACCAATCTATCATTCTAAATTGTTAAATTAATTCATTTAACGATGTAACAACCTTTGGTATATTGATTTTCCAAGGGTATGAGGCAGCCAGGGAGGATCGAACTCATTACTCACTAGTAATTGCCCTAGCAAGACAAGCTTGCTAACCATTACACCGCGTCGAGATACCCCCCCAACCTTCGGTATATTGTCGAATATAAATGTTATAGTGCAAAGATAACGATGAATTAAGTGGGCATCCATTTATCTCTTGAGATGAAGGTAGCGCTATGATTGCTCAAAATTCAGTCTTTTTGTGGTGAGACTAGGGTGACCTCTCCAGGACGCAGGCCTGGGCGATGGTACATGGAAGTCTTGAGCTGCCCAGGCCCGATGAAACAGCTTTCGGCAATACCGACAAGATCCAAAGGAATACAGGACATTAAATTTGGGGCCGCCTTGGCTGCAGGTGTTGTTAGTAAGTTGTCAGTGTTTGCAGCCAGTAAATTTCGGGGTTGCACTTTTCTGTCTGAATTTACTTTCATAGATTTTTCCGTGTTTGGCTGAGACCACAAGGCAGCAGGGACTTAAAATCCGCGTTTTCTTTCCCTAGATGGAATCCCTTCCTGGACTGCCTAGCTTCATTTACTCAAATATATATCATACATCAACATCTTTTCTGTATGACGGGTTCATTCAGGATATTGGTGATCATGGCTCTCCACTATTTCCTGTCCTTTGTAGCTCTTACAAAATTTTGCTTTTTTGTCATCCCACCTAAATCTTGTTTCGTCATTCATTTACTCAAGTTCGCTATGTAAGTTATGCATTGTTTTCCTTAGTCCTTCTTGTCTTAAGTCTGTCCTGTTAGTATCAGATTTTCCAAGATTTTCTTCCTTTTTTATATATATTGGAAATTTCAACTATCTTCCGGATTAATATAAGTTTCTTTTTTGTTTCTATTTTCTCTAAAATTTCTCGTTGCTCACATGTTTGCTCCGTGGTATTCTCAGCATCCTTCTGTAGAACCATATTTCTGTTGCTTTTTTCTTTTGTGGAGAAATTGTCCAGCATTCACAGCCATATAAGTGGACTGACAGTACATAACATTTCATTACTCTTTTCTTCGTTTCTTACGGCATTTTTTCTGTTTCTTAATACTTTGCTTAGCTTTTGGAAGGGATCATTCGCTATGCCATTGCGACTTCGGATTTCAGTGTCACACTTTCCATCCTCTGTTGCAACATTTCTCTTTTCCATCCTTTGTTACAACATTTAAATTGTTGAACTTGTTAGTCTGTCAAATTTGTAATTTGCATGTTGGGCTTTTTTCCTTAACAGCTATGGATTCTGTCTTCTTGCAATTGATGTTTAGTCTTTTCTTCTCCCTTTACTTCCCTACCTTTCTGTGTCCGCTATTAACACGGCATCATCTGCATTTCTTATGTTGTTAAGATTGTGCCCGGCAATAATAAGTCCGGTTAGGACATCTTATTATCTCAGAATCGCCTCACTCTAGCTTGAAAAATGTCCGTGTTTTACACCACTGTCTATATTTACTGAATTTTCTATGCGCATACAGGCGGTTTGCTGTCAGTATAAGTTCTTAATTATGCTAATAATCTCTCCAATTATGTTAAAGTTACTTCGAAGATACAACAGATCTTTGTGACTTACTTTATCAACCGATTTTACAGAATCTGTAAAAGACGGGTACACATCTTTCTGTAATTATAATGGTATTTCGTATAAAATTGAGCATAAATATGGCATTTCTTGTTTCAGTATCTTCAACGAACACACACCGTTCTTCGCCTATTTCCGGTCTAATTCTACGACACACTCTATCAGATTTCGGATGATGTTTTTTTTTATATGGCGCATGAGGCTCTTTATCTGATGGAGAATGCATCCTTGGCTATCCCAATAGTCTACGGATCTCAGCGTCGCACTAAACCGTCCTCTGTCAAGGAGCATTCTCAGATATTTAAACTTCCGCGTCTGATTGATTCTAGTGTTCCCGACCTGCAAATCGCATTTCGGGCTGGTCCTCTTACTGATGCCCATGCATTTTGTCTTCTTGTAGTTTATGCTTAGTCCTTTCTTGTCACTCTCTGTCGCCTTTTCCTTTTCATTAGGTGTATTCAGGAGACTGTCGTATTGCAATTCGGGTGCTCCATTGGCCTTCTACAGTTTAAGTTGTTTCATTCTAACTTTACACATCACTGGTCGATTTTCGCTTCCACATCGACACTTGAGTATGTTTTGAACTGTGAAAATGCACTCCTGAATCTCGTATTGATAGTTACATAGTCGATTTGGTTTTTCTTTCTCCTCCTGAGATTCTCCATGTCCAGATACGTCTTGGGTAGTCTTGAATCCTGGTGTTGGCTACTAACTGATCATTTGCCGGGCACCATTTGCTCCGTGTTCATTACGACTTCCTAGTCCAAATTCTTATATCTGAACAGTACCAAATAAGAACAAAACTAGTTATCTCTTGACATAGCTGGAATTTGCACACTGCTAAACTTTACTTTCAATTCCTGCGACGAGAAACACTTATCCGTTCATCCTCATGGGCCACTTAAAATGGTTTTGGTCTGAAAGTTGCTTCCTTTCAGAATCGAAGCATAACCAGCCAATATATCTCGACGGGGATTTACGATAATCGTTTCTCACATTAATATTATTATTTCGTTGCTTAGTATCAACGTTGTGTTCTGCTAATACGTCATAAATGATGGAATATTGTGTTTTGATCGTGTGGAAAGATAGAACAGACACACCAGAGACGCGGGTTGCTTTCAGTGAAAAAGAAAAAGAAAAAGAAATAAAGCGAGAACGAAAAAAGAGAGAGAGAGAGAGAGAGAGAGAGAGAGAGAGGGAGAGAGAGAGAGGAGGAGAGAGAGAGGAGAGAGAGAGGGGAGGAGAAAGAGAGAGAGAGAGAGAGAGAGAGAGAGAGAGAGAGAGAGAGAGAGAGAGAGAGAGAGAGAGAGAGAGAAAGAAATTAAGAGCTAAAGAGTTAGATCGAGGAGACGATACCGATCTCATAAGTCTAACGTCTGCTTGAATGAAATGGAAAACTTATCATTGTTATATCATTTATTTGCACCCTCTTATTTCTTTAAATAATGACTTGCATTCATTTTTATGATTTTATTGCAATATTGTCTTTTTTTGTCAAATATTTAAAGATGCAATAAGGGAATTTCCGCGGGTATTTTTTTTTTAGTCATGGAACTCGAAATTTATTTATTCGTTAAATATTATAATACATTAGAAAAGTCAAATAGGAAATTTTCACGGGTACTACTAATTATTATTATTAATATTATTATTAATAATATTATTATTACTTGCGGTTCTTTTGTTGTTTACTTTATTGCAATATCATTAATAATGAAGGTGGTGCCGGCAGGAGCCAGCGAAATGCTAAATTGTATAAGTAAAAAAGGCGGGCGTAAGCGCTGTTTGTTTTATTTGCTTAACCAAGCCAAAGAATTGTTAGTGACTAGCTTCGCTGACGACAGTTCTCTGTTCGGCCACCTAATAGCTGGCGCCGGCGTCATATCTTACATTTACCTATCCAGCCAGTCCACACCCGTCACATGTACCCAGCACCAGACTTTACAGGTCAACCGGTGCAACTATCCACCCGAATGCTTGCATAACAACCGCCCCCAAATTGTCGATTGTCGCGGGTTATTAAAACGCATCGAAGTTCGTACTGGTTCACACACTTTATTTTTTTTCTTTGGCGTTATTGTTATTACTATTAAAAGTGATTTCATCATAAACGCTTATTTTGATAATATCAATATTATTAGTAAAGTTATTTTTTTTATTATTGCCAGCATTCACTTACACTATTGTTGCTTAAAGGTGAAGTGAATATCATTTTAAAGACCTTTTAGTCTCTTTAAGTCAAGGTTTCCTTCGTGCTAATAATAATAATGATTTTATGAACAGGAGAGCGATTAGAAAAAAACTGAAGTCGAGAATAAATAAGCAAGTTCATCGTTTGAATTTGGATCTGAAATTTCATAGTATAATGTTCAATCAATAAAATCAGTAGAGAAATACTGACCAGTTTAAAGAACTGTTAGAACTGATCGCAACCTGGACATATTTGGGAAAGATATTAGAATAATCAACCTATACTAGTAGCAAGCTACTTACGGATAGAAAATGACTTCAGCAGATATACAAAAATAGAAAGGGTGTAAGACAAGGATGTGACTTCTCAGTGGTCTTATTCAAACTATACAGCAAAGCAATTCAGTGAGAATTAGAAGTCCCACCACGATTCATTATTGGCGGTCACAATCTTAACAACATAAGATATTCAGACGACACAGTATTGACAGCAGACACTGTAAGAAATCTAAAATAAGCTCCAACAGAAGGTAGTGAAGGAAAGCGTGAACAAAGGATAATCATAAATTGAAAGAAGACATAATGAATGGTTGTTAGGAAATCGATGAGCCTGGAATGCAAATCACAAATAGGCGATACCAAAATCAAACAAATACAAAAGATTCAAATATCTGGGAATAGTTTTAGCAGAGGACGGCCCTCAAGAGTTCCGTCTACCCAGCTTGGGTCAACCCGTGGTTTGGTCTTTAGGCACTTTCCAAAGTTGCCGCACGCTGGGATCAACCTTGATCCATTCCGATAACATCTGGAAGTCCCCTTCTTAACAAATCGACCATGGTGAGATTCGAACCTGGGTCTCATGGACAGAGATATAATATATGCCTTCCCGTTATCGAGCATAGTCATCATACAACATACCGCAAAGATTTACCGGTGCCACGCGAAGAGAAGACTTTTAAACCAGGCCAATCACAACATCAGGCATGTTTCTGACATTTGACAGTTCCAGCGCCCTTATTGTTAGTGTCTATAATACTGTTAGGATTCATCATAATATTTCTGCCTTTTAATGCTACGGTCATATAATCATATAATATACCACCCAGCAATATCTCCCAAAACATCGTGCAATGCCTCTGTATTATATTATATAGTGAAGAAAGACGGCGAACAGCGTCGGTCCCACTCTCCGAGCAACACAACCAATGAAGAGGACATAAACATAATCGTTTGTTACTAAGTCACAGGTGTTACATCAGAGTTGTTTTTTATATCCTAGGGAGATACCTGAACAAGAGCTAAGGAGTCTCTCTTTTGCTATATTGCTTATAGATGGCGTTGGGGTATCGATATATATATATATAGATTGCATCTTTATGTCACGGAATTACCGATAGCTATCATGTCTATTAAGTTTTCGATAAGTAAGAACACACCTACATTTACTTGAATATGTATGAGTCCTTAAGCGGTGAATCCATGCTTCTCGAAACCTCATATTTCGCGAACAGAGGCTTTGCTGCCAGGTGAAGTTTATCGTCATACCCTGGACAAATATGTATACACACACACACACACACACACACACACACATATATATATATATATATATATATATATATATATATATATATATATATATATATATATATATATATATATATATATATATATAATGGCGTATTGATACAAGTTTCGTGATCAGAATGATCGATCGAGAAAAAAAAAAACCGTCGAAGATATCTGTTTATAGTGATTTTCTAAGCTGGGTTTAGAAGTGGCACAAGGCCGAAAGTATGGGGCACCCAGCGAGGATCGAACTCACTACTCAGTCGTAATTGATCTTGCAAGACAAGCTTTCTAACCATTACATCATGTCGAGGTGCCCTAGATATCTGTTTATAAACGGTAATTCGCTTCTCTGTGACTGAATGTTAACAGCATGTCAGTTCCCATAAGGGTTACAGTTTCGATTCCTGTCGAAGGACGCATATTTTCTACGAAACTTCTTAAATATTCATGCTGGTAAATGTAATTAATACAGTTTAATTAAAAACATATCATTAACTTAAATAAAATATATCTATAAAAAATAAAGTACAAACAGAATATATATATATATATATATATATATATATATATATATATATATATAAATATATATAGGAACGCATAGAACAAATCGGTACCCGAGGAAAAATGGACCCGAGGAAAAATAAAAAAAAAGAATCAAGAACATTAAATCAAGGCGAATAAAATCGTCCAGTGTTCAAGCTCCAAGTTCAAAAAAAAAAACCTGAATATATATATATATATATATATATATATATATATATATATATATTGTTTGTTTCAATGAGTATAGGAATGTCTGCAAGAACATCCCTCCCCAGATGTCCTCTTCTTTTTCTCTTGTCATTGTTTAATATAAACTTTGTAACACACACACACACACACACACACACACACATATATATATATATATATATATAGTCAGTAAATAGTGAGTAAAGAAATAGTAGTAAGTACATAAATAAAAAGTTCAGACACCCGATTCCGAATTTCGCAGAAATAACTCCATTTTATTTTTCGAAGATAAATCAATTATATCATACTTACATACATACATAATTACATAATTATTGAAATATTATTCATTAATCATATCTTGTTTAAATGACGCTACATAAATAATCCATTATACGAATACTTGCGCAAATCTTGTTCAACAAGTTGTTCCTGAAGCACTTTGGTTGAAACCTAATTGATGTCCTGCTTCAGGTATTTCTATCACAGCGTCAGGGACACGTACGGCTTAGAATTCAAAGTTGTCCTTCTCCCAGACTGACTGACAACCACAGCTTGGGATCCAAGTCTTCCTTGCTATTTAATCCATGTCTCGGAGGAGGAGAAGAGATGGAGTCATACATTTCCCAAGGCTAAAAAGCGCTTAAAAGTGAACGAAACGTATTCAACTGTAATTCGAACTAGATAAGAATTTTATAAAATGTATGTATGTATGTAAATATGTATGAAAATCTTATCTGAAACAATCTGGACTATCTGTAGACCAATGGGAAAAATGGCTTTGGATAGAAGTAAGTGGCGGAAACTAATTCACGAAAGCATTGAGTCCTTTGAGAATAGCCGTATGCAGTACAATGTCTACAAACGTCTGATTCGTAAAGGCGAACAGGGTCCAGCACCGGGTCCACAAATTCACCACGTTAACTGTGACATATGCGGAAAATTGTGCCTATCTTTTGCCAGCTTCAAAAGCCATTTGCGTAAATGTGCAAAACCTAGTGTGCACACGAATAATGTCACTACAAACAAAACTGATCGGGTATGCCAATTCTGTGGCAAAATTTGTCGCAGTTTGGCTGGCCTGAAGACTCACCTGCGAATACATAGAATTTGAGGGGAGTGGGAGGGGGTGAGGACATGAAATAAAGGAGGGGGTCATGCTCGAAACCGAGAGGACAGCCACGATGTATGAATATATGTATGTAATTATGTATGTATGTATGTAAGTATGTATGTATATATTTATGTAAGTATGTATGTATGTATAAAAGTATGTAAATATGTATGTATGTAAGTATGTATGCATGTATGTATGTAAGTATGTATGTATGTAAGCATGTATGTATGTAAGTATGTATATATGTATGTATGTATATATGTATGTATGTAAGTATGTATGTAAGTATGTATGTATATATGTATGTATGTATTTATGTAAGTATGTATGTATGTATAAAAGTATGTAAATATATATGTATGTAAGTATGTATGCATGTATGTATGTAAGTATGTATGTATGTATGTATGTGTGTTTTTATGTATTTATGTATGTATTATATGCATGTAATTATGTATGTATGTATGTATATATGTAAGTATGTATGTATGCATGTATGTAAGTATGTATGTATGCATGTATGTAATTATGTATGTATGTAAGTATGTATGTAAGTATGTATGTAAATATGTATGTATGTATATGTATGTATGTATGTATATATATGTATTATGTATGTATGTATGTATGTATGTAAGTATGTATGTATGTATTATGCATGTAAGTATATATGCATGAATGTATATGCGTATGTATGTATTTATGTATGTATATATGTATATAAGTAAGTATGTAGGTATATTTCCGTGCATGGCCGAGTGGTTAGAACGTTCGCTTTCTAACCATGACCGGGTTCGAATCTCACCATGTTGATTTGTCAGGATTTATCGGGACGATCCCAGCTTTGGAAAGTGGCTAGTTGACTCAAGCCTTGTGAACACAAGTCATCGTGACCGTGGGTTTGAGTGTGCTGTTGTTGTTCAGATTGTTGATCATTCTTGATAATACGGTCTCTCTCCCAGAAACTGTAACTAATGTCTGCTCGGTATAGTTGCAGTATAAATCTCAGGTTTATCTATCTATCTATCTATCTATCTATCTATCTATCTATCTATCTATCTATCTATGTGTGTGTGTGTGTGTGTGAGTGCGCGCGCCCAGGAGCGTGCAGAAAAAGAAAGAAGGAAGATTTATTGGGCGCAGAATAAGAGAGTCCAGGTTTCACAGATAAATTCATGAACAAATATCGAAGGAACATATTCACGAATGTTTTTCAACATATACACCTAGCAACGAACCAAATGCTTTTGATTTCGTTGTTTAGAGAAGATGATTGAGTCATTTCTATATTTTCCTGATTTGTCGACAAAGAATATAAATGATAGGAGGTAATCCCTGCATTAAAAAGAAGAAAAAAAAATCTCTTGAGTAGAATTAAATTGTGCGTGAATTTGTCCACCCGAAAAAAAAATGTTTCTCTTTCACTTTTGCACTCAGGCATTATAAAATCAAAGCAGACCCCGAGGCCACGAACTCACCAGAAAATATCTTGTTAAACCAACGCCAAAAATAATAATAAAAAAAAATCTATATAAATATTATCATTTGTATGTGTACTGAAATAAAATAGGTTATACATTGAAATCTAAAAGAAAAATCAACAATTTATTTTCGCTTATTTCTATACACCGTTATTTCATATGCATGTTTTAAAATAAGAAGAGACTATTTTGTTGACTCCAGCAAAATAGACACACGCTTTTAAGACTATTTTACCAGTGTCGGTAAAATAAACCCCCTCATACTATTTTACCAGTGTCGGTAAAATAAACCCCCTCATACTATTTTGCCAGTAAATATTTTAACATTATGAAGGCAAGTAATGTTAATAACAATACACAGATTTTAACCCAGACGTTTAGTTTCATTATCAATTTTTAACGCAGTTTAAAATCTTTTCTGCAATTAGTTGTTAAAACACAAGTTAAAATAATTTATTCATCATCAATTATGAGAAGAAATATAGAAGTATTTGAATATTTTAAACACTTCAAGCATGACAGTCTCTGCTAATCTAAAACTTGCCCGTGAGCATAGTTCCCTAGGCAATACACTTCAGGTGCGCCCATTGAAGACATCAGTCACAGACCACAAAATCCATGTTGTTCAAGTCCCGCCTACACAGCTCACAAAACTACTGCGCTGACGATCTCAAATATATTCTTAGTTTTAAATCACCATTTAGGCACAGTGGAGTAATGGATAGCGGCTCGGATTGAGGAAGCCGAGTTCGAATGCATTACATTCACTTACGTGCTAATACCCTTGGGAAAGGTATGTATTCTCTTCTCCCAGAGCTATGGTGAAAATAGCAGGACAGAGGGGGTTCTTGGTTTGGAGGGCAACTGGTCTATCGCAGAAAGAAATGGCAACCAATTGTAGGAAGAATCTGCTTCTTCAGTCATATATTGAAAGATATATGATCACTTAAGCATGTATCACGTTCGGCACATATCTGACAGAAATTCACTTACGTGCTAATATCCTTGGGAAAGGTATGAATCCTCTTCTTCTGCCACCAACTATGGCTAAATAGCAGGATAGATCGGGTTCAATAGCCTTCGATGGCAACTGGTCTACCGCAGAAAGAAATGGCAAACTACTGCGGGAAAAAAATATGCCTCGTCAGTCATGTATTGTAGTACATGATCGCCTAAACGTGTATCACGCATGGCGATCACGCATAACTGACTGACTGATATTTATCGGCAAAATAACACTATTTTACCCTATTCGTTTAAAATAAGGTTGATTTACGTATTGAAATTTTATTTATATTTCTTCATTCGTATCTGTACATATGCTTCATCAGTGGATATTTACCAAAATTCGTACTGTAAAAGAACAAAGCCAAATAAATAATTAGCAATAGAAGAACTTTGTATGTCCTTATATGAAAACCTTGCTTTCGTATAGGCCTGGACACTTACAACAAATATGCATTAATACGCTAGCTCGCTTACTAAGCAGGCCCGCTATACCTACCGTACTGATTAGATTGTATATTTTTCTATAGTTCAAGTGTATGCAAACGTAGGTTGTTGGGAAATAAGTTATAGGAAAATGTGAAGGCAAGAACTAACCATCTACTCTTCGGTTTGAAAACATTACATAGATAAAAATGTCATATATTTCGTCCTCGGATTATGAAAATGTCTAATATAAAATAATTATTATTTTCATTTTATCTATAGTAATGATTTGAGTAATAGTTGAATTTATTGAATATATATGAATAAAATAGTCATAACTCGGTTATAGTAATAAACGCTGACGATAAAATTAATTGAATTTATAGTATTAAAATAAAGTGATAAATAAAAAAATTAAAGGGTGTTTCATTCAGATGGATTATATATATATAGGAATGTTTCATTAAGACGGATCAAAGTCAACAGTAAATAAATCAGTGTTATTGGTGAAAATCTATTTATTTCTCTATTGGATCATGTTATTTAAGTCATGGCAATTATGTGGAAAAAATAATATCACCCAAATGTCCACCAAATCTGAAAGAAAAAGAAAGAAAAACTCATTAGACGCTTAAACTTAATTCACATTTAAAATCGGTCCAAGTTATTGGAACACCCTTTATATACAGGCAAATTAATACGCAATCGATTAATGCGTTTTCGATGAATGCGCTAAAATTTTTTATATACCAACACTTTATTAGTGCATACATAATACTCGATTAGTGAGATAAAACATTCTTCAGTTTAAGGTTAGTACTTGAGAATTTATTTTTTTTTATATTTATCGATGTACAACTTAGCCGCACTAATCGAGATTCTAGTATTACTTATTTTATTAATCTAAATTGAATATACGGAAGTATTACCTTATGACTCGCACGAAACCGGATTTTCCAAGGTATAATTATTATGTATGATGTTTTTGTAGCCTATCTTAGCTTAACTTATGACTTTATTTATGACATTATTCCTATTTTCTTTTTAACTAAGGTTAACTTATGACTTTATCCATAATTTCTTTCCTATGTATTTCGGTCAAAGCGACCAACAATGTTGCATTTAAAATTAAAATAAAATATGCAGGGTTAATATTTGTCAGCTGTATAATAATTATTTACGTCTTACATACAGGTTGCGAAGTATAAATTGTCTAAATTACGCAAA
This sequence comes from Acanthosepion pharaonis, assembly GCA_903632075.3. Taxonomy (NCBI): domain Eukaryota; kingdom Metazoa; phylum Mollusca; class Cephalopoda; order Sepiida; family Sepiidae; genus Acanthosepion; species Acanthosepion pharaonis. The sequence continues at coordinate 1,505,405 of CAHIKZ030003604.1, read as the reverse complement.
AATGAAAATAACACCGACATCTCATTTTAAAAAATATATTTACCAAAAATAGCACAAAAATATCTTGAAATACTAAAAAGAACCTTTATTCAATAAAATCACCATTAGCTCCAGTTAGGCCCTCCAGACGACTTCGGAATCTCCTGTAATTCTTCTGGACGATCTCCCTGTTTTAGTTGGCGTCCTGGGTATGACGATTAACTACATCCGGTAGCAAGGCCTTTGATCGGAATATTTTGAGGAGTGTGGAACCGCCTCTTAATTGTTGTTGTTCCCAGGTCCATCCTGACCCGTATTAGTAGCACCTGTTAGGGTCCCAGGTAGAGTCCTGTTGCCAGAAACATGGTTTTTCGGCAGCCACCTTCTTGACCCAGGGCAGCTCCTCAAGTCATTTCATGTAGGACTCCGTGTTGAGTCTGAATCCATCTTCAGCTAATTCGGAAGTTCTTTTCTTATCACAACGATCAGAGTGAGTTTTCCGAGTTGCTGTACCTTCGTAATCACCATTGGACTCATCCAAATCTTTATGAATCCTCTGCACTGTCCTCAGGTAGACACCCAAGCAATCAAATGCCAAGCAGTACAGCATGCCGTTTCTATGTCTCTGGCGGAGGGAATGGCGTCAAGATATTCTTTTTCTCACAGACGTTGCCCATTGACCCTACTATAGTGTACAGCCGACAAAATCAAAAACAAACAACGCACATTCGCAAAATTCAAAATAAAATGGCGACGATTTACCGATCGCATCCTGTAAATAATCTTATAAAATTCTGTTTCGTCTTTTTTTTTTATCTATTTTATATCTGATAATGATTTCATTTGTTACAGTTTTATGTCAAGTAAACTTAGATATTAATGACATTATAAACATATTTAAATAGTCATAGCTTTGAATTGTAATAATCCATTGGAATGTTAATGGGAAGCGACGTATTACAAACATTGTCTCATAAATCTACACACTCGTGACATTAATTACGAAACCTTTTTTCTATAAATATCTCCCTTATTTTAATTTGAAATATCTATTTATGAACTGACACACACACACACACACACACACACACACACACACACACACATATATATATATATATATATATATATATATATATATATGAACTTTAATCAATCTTTTATTATTGGTAAAGCAGTTGAATACGAATGTCATAATGAGCTTTAGAAATTAGCATAGATATGTTCATTTGTGTTTTAATTAAATGAAACAATATTGTGTAATTTCGGCAGATTGCTTGACAAAAGCCCCGTAAATAGCCTGCCACGCTTGTTAATGGAGCAAAATGCAATCAGGTTAAGTGTTGTGTTTTTCTCTGCTGTTGCCATTGAAGTGATTGTATGGTTATCTATTTAGAGTTGTATAATAAACTAAGCAATCGTCAATAAATATATCTACATTACATGTTGAATCTGGTGATTGTTTAATTATCTTCTGACTCTATACACATGAGTTTATGATTAAATGGAGCCTGGTCAGTACCTAGATTAGTGACCACAACAGGAAAATCAGGCGCTGTAAGCTTGGGTGTGCGGGTGGTGTAATGAATAATAGCTCGGAATTGGTGAACGGAGAGTCGAATTCCAATTCCAGCTGGGTTGGTTATATTAACTAACGCACAAATTCCCCTGGGAAAGGTATGAAATCCCCATTAGCTTTAGGTTAATTAGTCAGACTTATATCACTAAACCATTATTAACTCTCAAAAACGTTCGTACAATGAAAAAAAATCTGGCTTTAAATAACCTAAAAAGAGTTGTTAACCGTAGAAAATGAATGAATGAATCAGTTATGATTAAATAAACCGCAAGTAGAAAAAAATCTTCATACATTTGACATGTACCTGTTTGTGTAATGGATATACGGCCACGTGGCCTAGTGGTAAGAACGTTCGAATTTTGAACATGAGGTCCAAGGCCGAATCTCACCATGGCCAATTTGTCAGGAAAAGGAGATTTCCTGATGTTTATGAGACTGTAGCCCTTTTTGGAAAGTGCCTTGACCAAGGCCTTGTAAGTGAAATTGTGTAGACGGGACCCTTGTTGACCACCGATAGCTGTACTAGCCCGGAGTTGGACGTAGTTTATCGTCTTGATGAGGAAGTAGTTTATCGTCATATCCAGGACGGTAATCATAAATAGAAAACCTTAATACAAATCATCAAACAACAATACTTTTCAAAAACGTATTTTGAAATTTTTTATTAGTGTTTAAACGTACCGTTTTTTGTAAGTACGGGCGACCATAGTGATATTATCAGAAAATAAGAGCAATACTTATAGTAAATTTAAAGCCAACATTTATAAAATTCAGTAAAACATTAGATTCTGGAGAATGCATTCCTAAATTTTTAGGATTCCTGAGTACTTAAAAAATTAAATAAAATAAGCCCTCGCGTCATTTGCTTCAATAATGTTTTACAGATTAAGTCTCCGTAGAAAATAATATTAGTCATCATCTTATTAAACATTCAAAAACGGCTATTGTCGGTTGAAAACACGATTACTGTTGCGTTAAAAAATACATTTATTCTGTATTTTAAACGTAAAGTAAATAATTCACAAGTCATCGTGGCCGAGGGTTTGAGCGTTTAAATTGTTGAAGACGTTAGATAACACGCTCTTTCCCAGAAACTGTAACTAAGGTCTGTTCAGCATAGTTGCAGTATAGAGGTTGGCTCTGTGGGTGTTGAACAAACACAAATGCGCCTGAGGGATTGGCTAGCTGCCCTAGTGGACGAATACGAATGGCCAGCTATATATATATATATATATATATATATATATATATATATATATATATAGTGTGTGTGTGTGTGTGTGTGTGTGTGTGTGTGTGTGTAATGAATAGCGGCTCGGATTGAGGAATCGGAAAGCCAATTTTGAATTCAAGTCGAGTTCATTACATTCACTTACGTGTTAAGAATAGACTTACCTGTTAAGAATAGTCTTTGGTAAATGGCCTTGTGCGGTAACTCGTCTAGAAGAAGAAAAATCGCTGGAAAGCTACGTTACGCAGAGTGACTGAAAACGAAATGCCAATAACTTGACAAATTTGTATGAATGTATGCATCAATGTATGTATGTATGTCTTAATTCTAGTGGGCGTTATCGAATATTATAAACAAAGAGGCATACACAGAGACATACAGACACACATACACACGCAGATATATCGATAGAGAAGGTCATACACGAAAACAATGATAATCCGTACATAAAGACACACGACCGCACGCTCACACGCACACGGACACATGCACAGACGTGTGTATATATATATATATATATATATATATATATATATATATATATATATATTCTCTTTTTTCTTTTCTTCTTCATCTTTGCGTTGCATCCCTTCAGGGCGTGAATGATCATAGCTTTCACGACTTTTGTATTTTTATTAAGTTTTGTCTTTTTGCTATCTCTCCAGGTGGCCGGATCATTGCGTCTAGCATGAAACAGTCTGTCGCCTCTAAGTGTTGACTTCAATGTTCAATTATATATATATATATATATATATATATATATATATATCTATATATATTGTATCGTCTTCTTTATTTTTTCAGACAAAAAAAACGTTGTGATCCTCTGAAGATTATATTTTTTTTTTATGTGAAAAACAAAAACGCTATGTTTAAAATAAAATTGTATGATTTTTATACGACAAACACTAACTCGGAATAAAATAAAATTGTATGATGGAACCATACGACAAACATCAACTCGGAATAAAATAAAATTTTATGATGGAACCATACGACAAACATCAACTCGGAATAAAATAAAATTTTTTGATGGAATCATATGACAAACATCAACTCGGAATAAAATAAAATTTTGTGATACCGCCATACGAGAAACATAAAAATCGAAGTAAAATAAAATTTTATGATGCAACCATACGACAAACATCAACTCGAAATAAAATGAATATGGTAATTTTCGTTTTACCTCTAATAAAGATACTAATAAAATTGTCCATAATTACGAGAGGACACTATTAAAAATAATTAGAGAAACCTTGCCTAAATTATTTAATCAGATATGTCTTAATGAAAACATGCTGCCAAAATATACGCAATATAAAAATCGCCTGAGGTTACCGTAAGGTTGAAACCAAGGTAGCGAAATCAACTGATATCCTAATTTAATTTTTAAAGTTAAAAGCTCTACATGTAATTTTTTATTTTTTCACAGGTGTATTGAGCACTTTTAATATTACTGTTTCTTAGTCAGATTGAATCATGTAATATATATATATATATATATATATATATATATATATATATATATATATATATATATAAAGGGTGTTTCATGAAAACGGGTCTAAGTCAGCAGTAAATAAATTAGTGCTTTTTGCGAAAATGTATTTCTCTATTGGATCATGTTGTGACGCCACCCTGGTCTTGTCCTGTGATGCTCGCGGCGACAATTGTAACGCCACCGGTCAGTCCTGGTCACGGCCGCCAATTGTGACGCCACCTAACCCTGGGATGACTGCATCATCATCTGTGACGATCTAATCCTTGGCTGGTTCGGATGGAAATCTGGTTTACCACGGAACCATGTGTGACACTAACCTCTCTGGTTGTCTTGGTCGCGGTCGATGTCCTGTTAGATTCGATATCAGCCTTGTTCCCAGCCCGCCTCCAACTTCTGGTTACCGAAGTAACTGCTTTGATCTGTAGTCTAACCTACACACGTTGTGATTTGATCTTACGCGTCGGGCCGTAGTGTAAGCTGAATCCGGGGCAGGGGTGATACCGCACAAGTGTATGTAAAAGAAAAATAATGAAATAAACTCAAGAGGTTCAAATGTGTTGAAAAATAACAAGTATCTTTATATCTGTCTGCTGAATACAGGAGTGCGTCTTTCTCCCAACCCGCTTCTATGGACCCGTGACATTTTCGCTATTCTTAGGCAAGTCTTGATATCTTAAGTTGTTTTTCAAGAAACTGCTTTTTGGTATCTTCAGGCGATATTCGTTAAAACTTGTTTTGGTGGTGTGAGTATCAGTCGTTCTTAAAAAAAAATTGCTTTTGGTTAGAAGTCTAAGTCGGAATGCGTGGAAATCTTTCGGTCAGCTCCTGCGAGGCTGGTCTCCGAGCTCAACAGATTTCTGTTGATCTGTCTTCGATCTCCAATCCAACTCTACTCAACTCTAACTGCAACTATCTCATTCTCTGGGGTCGTTCGTTGATATGGACACCGACCAAAACCGGGTGGGGGCCTGTCGTGTTTTGGGTTCCTCGATAATTCCAAATCCCCAATAAGGATTCTCTTTGTCATCGGACAGGAAAATTTATCACTTCCCATTTTTGGAAGTCAATTACTTTCTGTTTTAGAGGGGTTCTCCACCCCTCTGTTGGTGGAGGTTTGAGGAGAATTATCCTCCTAAACTCTTCCTTTCTCATATTGGTATCTCATACCAATCCCCTCAAAGGGCGTCATCAATTTCCCCTTCTTTCTCATATGTTCACCTTCGCCCATCACTCACGCCACCACTCATCCAATGAACGCTCGGCAGTGTGGGTGTGGCTTAGACTGGCCTATAGACTGGCCTCAGTTTACAGTTATCGCTCAAAGAAAAAAATTATCTTCCCTTATCGTTCTTTCTTTCTTTCTTTCTTTCTTTTTTTTTTAAGATAACCGAATTGAAATTTTTATTATTGCTACACGTGTGGACAGATTGTTATTCTTTATCCGTATTCTGTTTCCCTTGGTGCTTAACTCTTATCATGACAAGATCCAGACATACAGCAGATGGGTCCCCTTCTGGACACAAGAACCAAAACCAAATGATATCTCCGAAAGATAATTGGTGGCTATTCTTTTTGGGGTGGTCTCACTGAATTCTTTCTTAGTCGCATGCTTGACCCAGTTTCGATTATCTTCTAGAATTCTGCTTTGTATGCCGCTGACCGAATTGAAATTTTTATTATTGCCACACGTGTGGGCAGATTGTTAATCTTTATCCGTATTCTGTTTCCCGTGTGGCGTCATGACATTAACTAATTCTGACAGAATCCGATACCCACTTTTCTTACGAATTTTCTATCTTCTGCGAAAAATTACCTTTCTTCGTAAATAAGAATAAAATCTTTACCCATTTTTCTTTTGTTAAAAAAAAAGAAAATGTCGCTCGGTATGTCTTTCGTTATATCTCTTTCTCGCCTTAAGTATTTCTCGTTTTTAATTTCCATGCTTAATTAGTCAGCCAATTACCATAGTTAAATAGTGTCACAATGTTATTTACGTCATGGAAATTATGCCTGAAAAATAACATCGCCTAAATGTCTACCAAGGCTTCGGCGGCACACCTCGACACGATGACCAAAAAATAAGTGGGAGTAAAGAAAGGAGAGAAGAAAATCATCAATATGAAAATTAAATTCTAAACTACGATAAAATGGAGAAAGAAAATGGAGAAGAAAAAATAAAATGATGGAAAATATAGTGGTCAAATGGGGGTAATTATAATGACCAAGAAACAACGGTAAAACAAATTATATGTAATGTACTGGAAAAATATAAAAAGGTAGAAGAAAATGAATAAAGATTAAGAGATAATTTTGTGTAGTGTATTTGCACTTCTGGTTGAATAATTTAGAGTTGTGTAAGTTTTTTTTAGAATAACTAGATTAATGACCATAATGGGAGAAACATAAATAGCAGAATAAATCTTTCTTCCATAGATCTCTCCCATTATACCAGTATAAGTGAAAGAAATATAAATTTCAAACGATGGACAAGGCAACAGGCCACCACTCCACTATTTTTTCTATGAAGATTCACAGATCACAGAGAAAAGCGATCTGTGAACATGGCTTTAATGAAAAGAAAAGGCACTGAGAAATTTCTTTATCTCGCTTGAGAGATTTGGAAATTGTGGTATGTGAGTGACAATAGTGTCTTACTTAATGTGCCATATCATTTCAGGGCGTGGGCGATCGTGGAACTGAACAACTTCCAGAAACCAAAAAGTGGAATGACTGACGAAGAAAATAAAATAACTACCGTGTTTAGATTGTGGAGGTTGTAGGTGGTGTTTGAACTTTAAGAAAACTGGGTGTCCCACAGACTGTTGCAAAATTCAGCAGTAAATATTAATATGGCGGAGACTTCTGCTTCTACTGTCTCTACTCGTCATAATAAAATTTACAGTTGATTTTCCTGTAATGATGTAATTCTTAAGAATATTTTTTTTTACTTATTTTAAAGTATATCAAATAATATTATTATGAAGAGGTGTAAATAAGATATAGTTTTTTCGACAATAGAGTTAAAGATGATAAATCAATGGTGATAATTAAATTCATTTTGAGAATCAAATTAACTCAAAATTTGTACTTACCGACATAAAGAAAATATTTACTAAGTTAAAACTGACAGAAATTATAATGGTTCTTCTTTGAAAATATCTTCTTAGCGTATTTCTAAATGTAGACATTAGTTGTGAGGGAAATGATTTTAAAGTTGAACATCCTTCACCTGGAAAGTATTTGTAAAAGAAAGTTAACTTTACCTTCTTTACTCCAGATTGCTGATATTTTATTGTAGATCCAATCGGATAGTCTCAATTATAAATAAATAAAATACATTATTTTATTTCAATTTTTACTTAATATTATTACGGGAACAAAATGTAAAGATTAGTAAAGGGTTCGAATAACTTGGACCGATTTTAAATGTGAATTAAGTTTAAGCGTTTAATTTGTTTTTTCTTTCAGATTTGGCAGATATTTGGGCGATATTATTTTTCATACATAATTACGATGACTTACATAAAATGAACAATCAAGAAATAAATATATTTTCACGAATAACACTGATTTATTTACTGCTGACTTTGATCCATATTAATGAAACACCCTTATATATAATCCGTCTTAATGAAACACTCTTTATTTTAGAAAATATAATCCTATAATGTCTACGGACAGGACGAAATATCATGGTTGGTGGATAAGATCAGTGGGTTGTGTTTATTTACCACGGATGTAGGGATTGTGTAATCGTAATGGCTTGGGTTTAGACGTTACTAATGAGTTTTTGATCAGCTGGATTTTTAAGTAAAAATAACTTAGAGTTACACCATTGACGCAACCCAATATATACCGGCGACGTATGTTCAAATAATGCCGAACGGTTCATAATCTTTATTTAGACTCTTGAATGTCTCGGCGGCTAGACGTAATTTACGCTGTTAAAAAAATAGAGATGTCTACTGAAACACGGGTATAATATAACTTTTGCAGTAATAAGAAATAATGCCTTGCTCTAAATAAAATTATTTGGAAATGTCTTCTCAATGTTGTTCCAAATGTTGAAAGTGTTTGTTAAGGAAAGGATTTTAAAACTGAACATCCTTCATCTGGGAGGGATTTGTAAATGTCAGTTAACTCTCTCCATTCAACTGTTGATGACATTTTATTGTACATCTGATCAGAGTCTCTGTTATAAAGAAATAAATAACATATACACTTTTTATTTTTTTAGCTAATAATAAAGGGTGTTCCAATAACTTGGATCGATTTTAAATGTGAATTAAGTTGAAGCGTCTAATGATTTTTTTCTTTTTCTTTCATTATTTGGCAGACATTTGGGCGATATTATTTTTCATACATAGTTGTCATGACTTAAATAACATAATCCAATAGAGAAATAAATAAATTTTCACCAATGACACTGAGTTATTTACTGCTGACTTTGATCCGTTTGAATGAAACACGCTTGAGAACGTATTAAAAGTAATGAAATATAGTCAGAGCAGATTAAGCGACATAAATTATTAATTTACATTGTTCATGTAAAGTATTTTTCAGATGCAGTTTATAATATCAATGGGATAATATCTCAGTGTTTAAGTTAACCTAACAGGGATCACATTATTTTTAAAAATCATTTCACTCCAAGCAAGGCAATAAATCCGATAGCAAGTCAGCGATTAATAAGTGTACAAGGATGAGAAAAAAACATTATTAAGGAGAGTGAACAATAAAAGAACAGGAATTAAGAAGACAGGCGATAACGATTGATATTACATTTAAATGTTTGAAAATCAAAGTTGACTGCAAAGCAAGAACCCGGAAGTTCGATTGTTTGGATAGAACTTACGGTTGCATCTAGCCATTTCTCCTGTCAATGTAGTAGTACGTTTAAATTCATAAATTTTGATAGAAAAGAATAAAGCTCATCACAAAAATTACGCATAAAAATATTTATGGAAAAGACACAGGAAGCTACATTATGGCGGTGGGAATCTGACTAAAGCCGAAATGACAGGCCAGGACCAATAACATTGCAGATTCTTGACACTAAGCACTTGTTTGATATAACACGACACTTGCTCTGTGTAAACTAGAAAATAATATTTATCATTTCGCCAGTTCAGAAAATTGTAATTGATTGATTTATTATTGTACGATTTTTTTGCAGGTTATTTAAAGGCATAAACTATTTTTAGATTGTAAGAAATTGTTGGGGCGGGGATACTCATGATATACTGGTACAAGTCCTAATAATTAACCCCTAGCTGGTTGGAGATGTAGATTCATTTCACTGAAGAATTTATTCTTTGGATGATGTCTGTAGAATCGATCGGCCGGAATAAAAAAGAAGACTATGTAAACAACGAAACAACAACTCCGTGGATGAAATATATAAGAACTAAATGTCTGGCTGGGGATGGATAATAATAATTAAGTTTCCTGGGTATGACGATAAACTACATCCGGTAAAAAGGCTTCTGACCGGGAGATTGGAGGCTTTGAGTAGCGTGGATAGAAATTTTTAATTGATGTCGTTCCCAGGTCGACCTTGTTCTGGGGTAGTAGCACCTGTTAGGGTCCAAGCTATGGGCAAATAGTGGACGCCCAAACAAAAATCAACAGTACCTTTTTTATAGCAAAATGACAATCATTGCAACACTACGCTTTTATAGTAAAATTACCAACAATATATTTTCTCATATACAAAATAGATATAAAAAAAAACGTAGTTTTTCTCTGAAAGTATACAATTATGTGCAAATATCTATGTTTAATTTTATATTTGTAATTTCACTATACCGGTATGGCATATTGTTTTAAAATCCTTGGTTATTATAATAAAGGCGTCACACATTTATATTATTTAAAATTATAATAATCACAGTCAGCAGTAAATAAACCAGTGTTATTGGTGAAATTTTATTTATTTAACGATGTCTGTATGGCTTCAGTATGAAACCCCCATTAATGGTTAGAGGACATGACATATATTGACGGATTCATGTATCATTGACTGATTCGTTTGTGTGCAAGGTGCATGCACGGCGTCCATATATTATGTTTTCCACGTGAACTACAAAGAAAATATAAAATAGATATTAATAAAATATACAGATATTAATAATAGTATATAATAATTTGTACAAATATCTAGTTGAAAGCATAAAATTACGTACAAAATATTTGGATTTCGGCATTAAATAATCCATAGAAGTGTTGATAAGCCGTCAAACAAAATCAACCAACCAAACAACCAATATGAAAACAAAAAAGAAAACACTTTAATGACATTAGTTCATATAATATCCTCCAATTTCTTAAAGAAATCCAACTGTATTCTAAAATATAACTTCAACAAAACTACAGCATAAAACACACATATCACCGCCTCTAGTAAAAATCTCTACACAAACATGTATATGCATAAAAGCTGAGTATCATCTACCATATATTCAATTGTGAAATCAGAATAACCTATATTATATTTTTATTGTTTCAAAGCTTCCAAGAAAATTAAATTTCAGCATTAAATAACCCATAAATTGTTATGTCGTTAAACAAACAAAGCAGTCAAACATTCTAAGTGAGTTGTTAAACTACCATTTATTTTGTGGTAGATGCTTTTTGAACTTAAACTAGCCAGAAAGTTTGAAGGTACAAAGTTAATTGTGGATTGTATTATTTCGGAAACTGTGAATACAAGTACTCTACCCCTATTAAATGTGAATGTTGACTACCTAGACTGAGCGACAGAAAATATATTAAGATTCGAAAGGTAAAAGGTAGTCCTTAAGTGATGTGGTTTGTGTTATTTGTTACAGTTTTTGTGATTCTGTAGCGCCAGTCCACAATGCTCAAAGCCGAAGAATCTTTGCTAAGACCCTCAGGTTTTACCCGCGCAAAGCCTTTTGTCCCCAGTTCTCTTAGAAAACGGTTCTATACAGCTCACGGATTAGATATTTCTGAACAGGTTTGGTGCCATGTATAATATCCAATATAAAGTATCGACCTGATGAGGCTAAAGTACGTGATTTGTGTTGTCATGTTGTTGTTTTGGTTTCGTAGCAATTTCGAAAGGATTTGTAAAAATTCTCAGCATTGCTGCAAATGTTACAATTAATTTCTGGGGAAAAGATTTTTAAAGCCGAACATCCCATATCTGGAAAGGATTTGTAAAAACTCAGTTAATATTCTTTTCTTTCAACTCCAATATTCAATATAGTTTTAAGGTATGGCATTTTATTGTAGATGTGGTCGCGGATCCTAAATTATAAATAAATAAAATATATTATTTTTGTTTCTTACCTAATATTATTACGGGAAACATCGATATGGGCTTTGAATGGCCCAGCAGAAGGATTGGTATTTCATAAAATGAAGGTTTTCGTGATTGACCAACATCTCGCTCTCTCTGTGTGTCTCTCTCTCTACATATAAAGAGTGGATCGTAAAACAACAAATATTAATTAGAATAAACAAAAACAGGAGGATTTGGAGAGCCCACACCTATTGTGTATATATATATATATATATATATAAAATAAAAATATACTTTTAAGGTATACTATAATAATAAAGGGGTCAATATAAGGAGTAGAGAGTATGTAAATATAAAAGTGGACATTGAAGTCAAGAATTAAGTTTGGAAGCATGAAACAGTATCTTGGCACTCAATGTTAACACACGCACGCATATCTCTCTCTCTCTCTCTCTCTCTCTATATATATATATATATATATATATATATATATATATATATTTTGTTTATATCAGTGATTTTTCCCTATCAGGACGTGACGTGCTACACATGAAAAATAAATGCAATCACACGTGCGCATTCTTTCTTTTCCTCTTGCTTAATAATATACCAAAAGAATTTTTTTTTATATCTAAAATGTAAATAAAAAGAAAGTAAGAGAAAACAAAAAAAACAAGGCTCATGGCATAACTTGATAATTTGACACATGTTCTTTATTACAAAGGAAGTCAAACATCAATTGTTCGCAAGTTCTCACATTGACAGCGGTCAGTTTAGAATATCCTGGTGTTTTTTTTCAATGGAAAAGGAACATAGAAAATAGAAAATCTTGAAACGACACACCAACACACACGTACACACACGTACACACACACACGCGCACACACGGCGAGTTTATACACACATACACAAACATATTGGTAAAAAAGAAATTTGAATTTTATTCTCTCAATATGTTGTATTTTCCAGGAAGCTGGCGATCATAACTCTTCACAATTTCCTGTCTTTGTTCTAATATTTGTTTATTTACATCCTTCTTTATTTTTGCAGGATTTTCTTCCTTGATCCACTTGCTTGATCAATATTTTTCTCCTTTATACTCTGACTAATGGCTTTTCGTGGGCTCTGTGAGTGTTAGATTCCCCAGGCTTTCTTTTTTGTGCGCTAATTTCTTTTTTTTTTCTTGAATCCTTAAAAAATTCGGCATTAAAGATGTGCAGGTTGTGTACCTCAGAAAGAGAAATAGAAGATCCGATTTCGAATTCAGTTCGAGTTCCCTACGTTCACTTTTGAGCAAATCCCCCTGAGAAAGGTATGAATCCATCTTTTCTCCCAACTTCCAGATAGGCATTAAATATCAGAGCTGACTAGGATCTCTTGAGGTGACATCCAGTCCAGGAGAAGGAAAACTCTGGATTCAAAATCAGCCTTACCCTAGACACACCACTGCTGCTATGACGGCAGTACTAACTGGTTACTCGTGACGTACAGCCGAGACGAAGTTGGGGTTAAGAGCACACGTAAGTTGATTATTCAAATATCGCATTGTTTTGAATATACACCCTAAATTTTATAGGAAATATATATATTTAGAATGACCCATGCTAATTCAAGTGAAATTATAAATGATAAAAGGTGCTACTTTAGCTCTGCAGTCTACCAGGTCACTTATAGTTTAGCGTGCGGTCTACCTGCACTTTTACACTTCAATGTGCAATTCCCCCCCCCAGTACACGTACCTTATGATAAGAACAAATTGAATAATGTTGAATAATGATTTATCTTTAATGAAATGTACTTAATCATATAAATTATGATCATTAGAATCATAATACTCAAAAATGGCTAAACAGTTTATTAATGGTCATCATTACAATGGAATTCATTGGTGCTGATTGGGGTTGGGGTTAGGGTTAGTACTTACGTTAAAAGGGTAAAAATAAGGGAAGTACATGAAAGTTAGACCGGATACTAAAGGTCATTTTATATTGACCAATCAGAAGCACGCATGTCAAAAGGGAAAAAAATAAAAAAATAAAATAAAATAAAATAAACACAGGTAATAAATTCATACGATTAAATGTAGACCGCACGCCAAAGGTAATTTCACAGCGGAGACGACGCAAACTGCGTTAGACCACACGCTAAAATTGTACCTGATAAAAATTAATATTCGGATGAATTTCATATTCTGCTTCAACCTTCAATTTTAGATTTTGCTAATTGGCGTCGCGTGTTCAAATTCCATCTGAGACAGTTGGGTTCGCTTTTGCACATATGCACTTAGGAAAGGTATGACTATTCTCCCACAGCTATGGGTTAAATAGAAGGGTAAACTGGATGCTCTAGCTTCGTTTGACAACTACACTAAGAGAACAAAATCTCTGAATCCTAAACTAGTCGTATATGGGCCTAGCATCTCCACACTGTAAACAAAACTGTAGCAACAACTAGCTTGGGGATGCTGTACGAAGTGGGGTTATATAGAGGGAAATTGACAGAAAAAACTAAGTATAGGGGAGATTGAGGAAAAGATAAAAGATGAAAGGAGTTCAAGACAACAGATGGCGATTGACGTTGAATTAAAATTTTTGAAGTTTGTAGTTATCTGGGAAGCAATTAAACGGAAGGGAAGTGCGAGAAAAGACACTTTTGGAGTAGAAGTGGCGGTTACATTTAACTATTTCAACGGTAAAACGGTGGGATCTAGATGCCAGTCTAGTAGCACGCTTAAATTCACCTAATCGGGGCACCATGGTAGAAAGCTCGTCATAGCAATTGCCATGAAAATATTCGTAAAAAAGACAGAGGGAAACCACATCACGTTTTAAGAAAGTGATTGAAGTCGCGGTTACCAAGTCAAGATCGATCGCAGATCCTTCTTTGAATTTTGTCACGAACCTCGAGATGAACAAGCAGGGGCACCAGATAAGATATTTTTAATTTCTAACGAATTTGTCTATATCCCTGAGATGAGGTATTATGGTTATGTACATTACTTACATTATTCGAACTGATATCCTCATCTTCATTGCTGTATTCACAACGTTTCGGCCATTGTACGCTCCAACCTTCTGCAACACTTTATTTCGTCAACCGATGTAGATTGTTTTTGTTCCACGTGTGTATTAATTTCTGGGACTCATAAACATCATGTTTCAGCAACCGTTTGTTACCAGTGCTTATTTCTATACTTGGTAGGCTCAGCAGATTTTCGTGGCCTAGCATATGTTTTTATGACGGAAAAATTCCAATATGAGCACTGGTAAAAAATGATTGCTAAGACATTAGGTTTATAATTTCCAGAAATTCATATACAGATTTCAAGTACACATGGCCCAGTGAATGTTGGTTAAATCCAGATTGAGTTTAATACCAGTTTACAGCAGTGGTGAACCAACAAACTTGGAGAGATGAGTTAAAGGAAAATAACTGAGAGATCGGGAAGAGGCATGGTACGTCGAACTAGAACAAGCTACCCCAGTGGACAAAACAAAGGGTTCGGTTCGAAAGTGCAATCACCTGAAGCAGACCGGAGCGTACAACGGCCGAAACGTTGTGAATATGGCAATGAAGATGAGGAGAACAGTTCAACTAATGTAAATAATGTAAATTATTCTAACGAATTATTTGCTTGATTGCATTCCAGGCACACAGCGTATCGTCTACACAAAGCCTATCAAGAAAAATAAAGTGATTTTTAAAAAAAAATCATTATTACTTTTCAAATGGCAAGGTAATTCAAATCTCACTGAAGAGAAAATAATTTCGGCGTAAAATTTGATTTCGTTTTCCTGTAAAATGCATATATAAGCATAAAAAGTATACCATCTAATATATAAAAAAGAGAACTCCCAAACACACAAATATATATACATATCTCATATACCCCTATATACGCATTAATACATATACCCAGAAACACACAAACATACATATATACACACATACACATATACAAACATATTTATATATATATATATAAAACACATACATACGCAAACATAAACATACACACACACACACACACACACACACACATATATATATATATATATATATATATATATATATATATACATACACATATATACATATGTACACATATACATATATATATATATATACACACACATGCATATATATATATACATGCATAAACCCTACACATATTCTAACAATGACGATAAAGGACTGTAAAGTTCATACAAGATTAAATTGTAACGAGACACAACTGTTAATTAAGTCTACAAGCAATTATAAAACCATTATCAAACAAAAGTAGATTTTAGTTAGCATTGACACTAAGATATACAGATATATACAAAGATATATATAAAGATATACACACACAAATTCACCTATATATATATATATATATATATATATATATATATATATATACATCCATATATATATATAAACACGCATATATATATATATATATATATATATATATATATATGTGTGTGTGTGTGTGTGTATATACGCACATGCAGACACGTACCTAAGTTTACACACATACACATACATAAGCGCACAAACACACAAACAAGCACACATAAAACAGGTATCAACACAAGCGCACAAACAAGCACACACACACGTATATATATATATATATATATATATATATATATATATATATATATATATATATATAAAAAAAGAAGAGGTGCTGCAAACGTTTTTGGTTGTAATGTGGATTTATTGAGAAAAATATTATACTTTGTTTTACATAATTTCACGACACGTGTTTCTGGTCTGGTCTCAAACCGTCTTCAGGTGAAAGTGGAGATTTTTACATATTATTAAAAATAATTAATTTTTCTTCATGTTCAATGTGAATATTCTCGATATGAGACATTCTGTTTGTGTGTTGGCAATCCGAATTTTCTTTCTAGAATTGTCAATGAAGAGTTCTGCGTGAAGGGTCATAAAACAATTAAGGTTTGTCCAGCGAGTAGTTATCGGCATTTAATCTTTTAATGTTTTAGTGACCTCTATGTGCTCTTGGATCTGTTTCTATTTTGGCGTGTTCCTGTCAGCATGCGTGTATATATGCGTGCGTATATTTCCTTACTACGAGGAATTCGTAAACTTATTTGTACTTATACACGCATACACACACATACGCACATACACACTATCCCACCACAAGTAGTCAGTACACACACACGAGACACGAGGAGATATATATATGTGTATGTACACATACATACATTTATGTATGTATATGCGGATGTTGACAACTTAAGAAGTACGTGTGTGTGTGTGTGTGTGTGTGTATGTATGTGTGTGTGTGTGTGTGTGTGTGTGTGTGTGTACTGGTTCCATGTAGCTTGGGAAATATATGTGTGTATATGTGTGTGTGTACTGACTACTTGTGGTGGGATAGTGTGTATGTGCGTATGTGTGTGTATGCGTGTATAAGTACAAAATAAGTTTACGAATTCCTCGTAGTAAGGAAATATACGCACGCATATATACACGCATGCTGACAGGAACACGCCAAAATAGAAACAGATCCAAGAGCACATAGAGGTCACTAAAACATTAAAAGATTAAATGCCGATAACTACTCGCTGGACAAACCTTAATTGTTTTATGACCCTTCACGCAGAACTCTTCATTGACAATTCTAGAAAGAAAATTCGGATTGCCAACACACAAACAGAATGTCTCATATCGAGAATATTCCACATTGAACATGAAGAAAAATTAATTATTTTTAATAATATGTAAAAATCTCCACTTTCACCTGAAGACGGTTGCGAGACCAGACCAGAAACACGTGTCGTGAAATTATGTAAAACAAAGTATAATATTTTTCTCAATAAATCCACATTACAACCAAAAACGTTTGCGGCACCCTCTTCTTTTTAATATACATACTTTTCTCTCGTTGGAACCACTACAACATATTTCTTTTTTATATATATATATATATATATATATATATATATATATATATATATATATATATTCATATAACTACAAACACATATATTCATATACACACATATATACATATATTCATATATATATATATATATATATATATATATATATATACCCCTCATACATACACATAGACATATACATACATACAGAAGTGCACGCAAATACAAATATATACATACACACACCCAGTGAAGAGATTGTACTAAGATAACCTAGAGAACTAGTCAAACAATTATTCTATAATGGGCAATTATTTGGATTGCTACAATTGCACAAGTTGTTATTTGTGTCATTATACTTAGTTGTACTACTTGCAACCTGGTGAGTAGTGAAGTTTTTTGAGTCCCTATTCCTTGCTAAAGACTCTGTTGTTATGTTTCTTCATTATTTTCTCTAGGTTTTCCGCACAACTATAGCTTAATTTAAGGGTATTATGATTGAATATTTTACTGAGTGGGTTAGATTCGGGGTCGAGTAAATATTTCTTGATGAGGTTTAGAAATTTACGTCCTAGTTTAGTTTTAAAAACGTATGTATCTTTTATCATTTTATTTATGTATTATGTATATATTATTTTTCTAGTTTAGTTTGAAAATCATATGTATTTTTCTACAGTTTCTTCTTTAAATAATTTTATACTTTTAAACTTAAAATAGATTAAATTCAAAATTGATAATTTTAATTTTGAATTTTATAGTATAATTTAATATTTATTAATTAGAATGAATTCTATTTTAATCTAATCCTAACATTAAAGCATTTAATAATTACTATAACCGAAGTCCGTTGTCAAGTTTTTTGAATTCTCATATACTTGTATTTTGATTGGTCATTTCAGCTTATGTAAAAGGTTTCCCTTAGCGAGGGGTATTTGATTGATTTGAACCATTTAAAACCCTTTATTGTATATTCAACTTGATAAGACACCAGAAGTGTTAAAACAAAATGGCTATTTTAGTAGTGATTTTATAAGACATTTATGTTATAATTTTCGAATAAATAATTATATTTGCTCTTCTCTGTATTGAGCACTCTTTTAAAAAATAGTATTTGTTTGTTATTGGAATTTATTCCGTATACACAAATCCTATACTTGGTTTTATTTATATATATATATATATATATATATATATATATATATATATATATATATTATATATATTATTAATTAATTTGTACGTCATATTTAATGGATAAACTTATTTGGGTGGATATTTCTATTTTTGTTTTGCTTTTTTCATAAAGTCAGTAGTCCTTTTGTCTACATGCATTTTCTATTCAAGATACTTAACCATGAAAATGCGCGTTCAAGAATTTAAACCACCGTCATTATGTTCATGTTTTCCAGTGCTTAACCACACCTATATATATATATATATATATATATATATATATATATATATATATATATATATATATATATATATATACACCACACACACATACATATATATATATATATATATATATATATATATATAATTGTAAACAGTAGCAGTTAGAATTAATCCATTATGGGATAATCCTAATTCCTAATATATACAATTTATATGCTCTGTTTGAATAAACCATTGAGCTTTCTCTATGAATCAGTGTTAATACTTATTTTTCATATTATATTGATAGGATGTGTGTGTGTGTGTGTGTGTGTGTGTGAAAAACTTCAGATATAACTAAAATATATCTGTTAAAGGACAATATTAGTAAAGACAAAAGGTAATCATATCTTGGCCGACACATTTTATCGTCTGATGCACATTATCTAAAGATTTGCCTTGATGAAACGCTTTGCCGATGATACGTTTTAATTTTCCTTTATATATATATATATATATATATATATATATATATATATATATATATATATATATATATATATAATAACAATCAGAGTGATTACTAATTAACAATTAATGTACCTCAAAATCTGCTGCTTCAGACTTAATCACTTTTGGAACTCCTCAATTTGTTCGCGAAATATCGGTTTTCCACTTTCTCTCTTTACAAAATTCTTAATTTATACATTGAAGTACAGCACTAAATGTACAATCGTGAAAAAAACAAATTATAGCAATGTTGAAACAACCAGGGACATACACAGTATGATTCAGTGAAAACATTTGAAAAATAAAAAAAATATATTCCAATACTTGCACATACAACTTTTACTTATTTTTAGGGGAAGTTAAGTGCCTTCCCCTGTAAAGGTAGATAACTCAAGATACAATTTAGTTACTTCCCTTTACTTTGAAGATGAGCGGGTTTCTCTTGAATTGAATGTAGGAACAATCTAACACGCTTGAATTTCATGTTTTCAATCCAAACAAATCCTTGCTGTTTGAAGTAGGTTAATAAGTTTATATGAATGAATAAAAGTTGTTTATTTACCTGTTAAAATACACTTGTTTTTAAATTTCCATTCGTTTTTTTCATACCAATCATACCAATATAAAACTAACCTACCTCAAACACATTTATGTGCACCACAATTTGATATACACTGTGAAAATAGAAAAAAAAATATCTGATTAGATTTAGTGAGTGTCTACCATAGACAGAACATGTGAGCAACTTTTAATGAGAATTAAAATAAAAAGCAGACATTTACTGTGAATCAGAAAGAGATATTTGAAATTTCTGAGACACATAAGGAGGAAAGAGGGTATGGAAAATTTGACACTCAAAATATACTGAAAACAAGCTGGACAAAATGAAAGGTCGAGTAATCTTACTACCGAGCTTATGTCAATAGATGGGAGAACCGGGACTGGAAAGTATTGTCAGGAAATCAAGCTACAAAGGAAAGATGTTGAGAACCATTATCCACTGAGCCCTATAAAAAAGAAGCATATTGAGGTCATATATATTTTCAGGAGGATGAATATAGCCGTGGATGTCCTTAAATTTATATTTTTCGTTATAGACTTAAATTTTGCAAATTTCCGCGAAACAATATAATTATTTATTTTCAAACTGTTTTTCATCTTATTTTTGTCGCTTTTATTGTTGCGATCAAAATATATAGAAATCTGTGAAAATGCATGGCTGAACAGATTTTAGGAGAGAGATAGCAAAAGGAGAAGATTAGCTAAATAAACTTAGCGTATTTACATGCTCACATCCTCCAACCACCCAATCAGCATAAATATGCAATCTAGCGGTTATAACTATAAATGACCGTCAGTATTAATCTTAAACAAAGGAAGTTAGAAAAGCCAGTTTAATTTTAATCTCCAGTGAACTACATATGCAAAACCGCAGTATATACAAATCTGTGTAAATGAAAGGCTAAAAAGAGTTCAGGAGAGACAGGAAAAAGACTATATTTACTAAGTCACAAAGGAAATTGTGGAGAGCCATGATATGCCAACGTCCTAAAAGGACATGGTACGTAGAAGAAGAAATATATACAGATCCCTCAGAGAATAATAGCATTTGGGGTGATGATGACATTGAAGCATGAAACCGACTGTCATCATACAGTGTTCATTCCTATATCGGCATCTTCTTTAATCAATCTAGCTCAAACAGCCATGAATCTATCACGCCATTCATCACGGTCCTGCATCAAGTTTGGAAGGTTATTAGGGTGGTTTCCTGTGTCTCATAGTTGTTCAATCTAGGTGGCTGCTTGGTGACTGACCTGTCTTGGTCTATTGCTAGGTGTCTACGGCAGAAGATCACCTATAAGTTTTTGCTTTGCTCGCCAACAGTGTCTTGTAAAACGCATTCTGCGTTCGCGTAAGATTGTAGAAATATTACAGATAGGTTCATAGAGATGTGATTTAGTTGGATGTTTATCACCAAAAGATGTTAAGTATAGTGCGCAGCATTCGAGTGTAGGTTTCATCCAGATTAAAGCCAAAGGTTTTAGTTAATTACTAATCAATGGCACAATAAATTATAATCAACTCTACAGTGGCGTGAAAAATTTCTGCTTGATGTTGTTTGGTTGTTCAAATATTCAGATTACTCCCATTTTATTCAAGGCGGCCCAGGCTTTAGCTATACGAATTTTAATATCCTACGCAGTAGAATTTATTTCGCTTCCTCGGAATGTAAAAGTTTCGACAGATTTTATTGATTCACTTGAGACAGCTTGCATTATTATGAATACTGTTTTAGGGGCATTGACATAGAGTCCAACATAATTAGCAGCATTTTCTAGAAAATATTGGACAGCTGTGGCATAGATAATGGTACATGAAGTGATAGCTAAGACATCTTAATTCTCAATATCGGTTAACGTTTTTGTAGGATATCGAATTGAGAGTCTTTTTGATAAAATGAAACATAGAAGATAACGTTTCTCAGGTGAAGTTATCAATATATAGTCAAGGTTGATAACAAAGAGAAAAGGTGAAAGGGTGTCATCCTGAATGACTCCTGCTTTGATCTCGAAGAAGCTACTGTCTCTGGGGATCTAACGAAAGATCTGACATTTCTGTATAGCAGAATTATGGCAGATACTGTCTCAGAGGGAAGAAGAATTCTCTCCATATTAATCCTCTGAACAGAATCGAAGGCTTTAGAGAAATCTCCAGAAAGTAAGACGGCCTGTCGATTCTTTGTTCCGACGCCCTCAATAATCTGCTAAACAGTCAGGATTTGTAAAAAGTGTTGATCTATATTTTCGAAAGCCATTTTGATTTTTCCTATTATACACATATATCTAAATATGTGGCATATAACACCTTGCTTCAGTTCAATGCTCGTTGGCATCAACAGCATTCCGGATATTCAAGGGATTCTACACAGCTATTGAAATGAATCAAGTTTTTTTTACTGACTTAGTATACGTACCCCATATTTAATATTTTGACAACGTGGCTGAGTTTTCAATTCAGAATTATCATTTCCTCGACTGGTTGCCAATGAAAAACCAGAGATCCCAGTCTGTAACTACTATTTAACCTATAGTTGGTGAAAAAGAGATGGATTAATACCTTTCCTAAATGTATTTCCAAGAAAATGAATGCGACTAACTCGACCGGAATTCGAACCCGGTTTGCCGATTTCTCGTTCCGAGTCGCTAATTTCACTACAGGCGTTGATTTTATTTGTTCTCGCCGGTTTATTTTTAATTTATTTAAAAAGAATAATTCTATTTTTATTTTGTTAGTGAATATTGCATAAACAATTTTTTAAGAATAAAAAATGATTTTTCCAGATAAATGACCTACCATTTAACCTCGTTGGAGGGTGGAGATGGAGTCAGAACTTTCACATGCGTACATGTGCGTAAGTGAGTGTAACGAACCCGACTGTCATTCGATCCCGGCTCGTCAGTTTTCTCGTTCTGTGCCGCTATTAATTAAACTACTACGATCGCACGTTGCACTACAGAAATGTAGTTCTACATAAGGATGACGAGAATAATATTGATGTAGAGTGTAAGCAACGAAGAAGTTTTAAGGAAAATGGAAAAAGTAAAAACCCTTATATTGAGTATCAGAAAGAGACAGCTTAAATTTCTGAGACATATTACGAGGAAGGAAGGCTTCAAAAATGTGACAATCGCTTGAAATATCGTTGGAAAAATGGCCAATGGGAGGCAATGGTTCTGACGGGCTAACGTGAATCGATAGCTGAACGGAGAGTGAAGAGAGGTGTAAAAGAGACAAACATCAGTAAGAGCTACAAAGAATAGGAAGTTGTGGAGAACCATGATCTAGTAGGTCCTGAACGGACACGACACATAAAAGAAGATCTATTGTATACTTTCTTCACTCCAAATTTTATTAATTTTATATTATGCGTTATCAGTTGTTTCCTTTTTGTAAGGTGATGTACTGTTCTAGAGAATGTAGCAGGGTTTTTTTTTTCGTGTCTACATTTGCTAATGAACTCTGATACTTTGCTGTCTAGTCTATTTTGATCTGGAAACGTGATTATTACTATTTTGTGCTTTAGGTAAAGATTATGTTGCTTTCAGGTGATGTAAGCTTGTGTGGTTTTCCTTATTTTCCACGTTGCTATATAATATATCGCAGATTTCGTTTCAACATTGTTTTTTTTTTATCTTTTGTTAAATGTTTTTTAAATTTTCCCAAGATCTTAAGATCGTTCTGATGTTGGGTGCCTGTGACTTCAGAATCCATTCCAATAAAATTTACAACTATTTGAAAAAACGAAACCTATAAAAAAATCAAAATAAAAAGATTAATACATTTTGTCTCCGAGCCCAAAATAAGCATATCATTAATTATATTGGTTAGAATCTTACTGAAAATTCCGTGTTACTAATATGATCAGATTTTGGCTACCTAATCGTAAAGAATTGCTTAAGAATCAAGTGATGTGGATTACTGTAGTTTATTCTAATTTGTCAATGATTTTTTGATATATCATTAAATCAAATTGCATGAACTTTACATGGGAGGTAACTCCAGAATATATTGTACTGAATTGTCTCCCTTGAAATTTTTTTTATTTATTTCTATTCATTTAGGCTAATATACAAGCCCCAAATTTAGTCACTTGCTCAGATTATAAAAACGGAATCAGACCGAAAACTTCCGCACACTTTAAGTAAATAGAGTAAGGGTGGATGTGAAATAATCATCTTTTTTATATTACTATGGAATAAGCACTGCATATTATGAATGTGCAAAAATAATTGCTTATATTAAATTTTATAATTAAAAATGTTTTTAGACTTTTTAAAAATTTTATTTAAAATTTAATTTTAAAAAAGACGTTTTAAGAAATTAATTCGTTTGAAAATATTTGTTTCGGCTTCCATGGCAGAGACAATCTACAATGATTTTACATAGCAAACTGGACCACCTATTAATTTTCATGAAATTTAATTAAAATAAATGATATTCGCGATTTATACTGCTTAACCTATAGTAATCTATCTATCTATCTATCTATCTATCTATCTATCTATCTATCTATCTATCTATCTATCTATCTATCATCATCATACACACACACACACACACACATTTATATTTTGTTTTTTTTTAAGCGTTTCACCCCAAGCAAGGCTGGAAGCCACTAGGACGCAAGGGGTTACAGAAAATTTGGAGCAAGATCAGATAGGAGTGATAGAAGAAAAGGATGAGGAGAAGGGTAGTGGATAGATCAAGGCAACTGAGATGTCGATTGACATTAAATTTGAATAGCTGGAGATTATAGCTCTCAGAGAAACTGGAATAGGGAAGGGAGTTCCACAGGCGAGAGGTGCGAGAGATGAAGCTATTGGAGTAGAAGAGACGGCTACATTTATTTATTTGTATATAACATAATTGAAAACATAATGATTATTCCTGATCGCAATGCCTACTGTGCAAACTCGCCAGAATTCAAGTAAAATTAAAAGAATATTCCCCAAAATTGAAAGATTATATAAAAAAAATGTACTTGTACAATATAGAGCAGTGGATAGAGATTATACAAATGAAGATTTTTATTTATCAAAAGGATTATTTCTGACTGCAATACCTACTATAAAACTATACCTTAATTTTTCCTACAAACTATGATAACATTTATTTGAAAATACATATTTGTATATTGTATATGAAAAAATATGTAAAACAAATAAACGCAAACACAAAAATAAAAGTAAATTCAGGTACTGTTCAAATAACAAGGATTTGAAATTGTAAATAAAAAGATTGAAAACAACTGAAAACAAAAAAAACAAAACAAAAATGACGAACCAATAAAAAAAAAAAAAAAAAAAACAAGAACAAAACAGAATAAACCCAAACTATTTTTATATGAATCTTCTCAACTGTTCATTCTATAAATAGACTCTCTAAAAACATTAGAGAACTTCCGTTACCAGAAGGTGGTTGCTGGGATAATGCAAAAAATGAAATCGAAACGTGAAACGTTCCCGGAAAAACGAAATCATTAAAATATTATGTTAAATTACTATTTCCTACTTTTCTTATTTTTCATGAAAACATTTGCAAATTTTAATTTTGGATTGTTACAATTTATATTTAATTTCTAATATCCGCTCGAGCATAAATGTGGATATATGGAGACATCAATAAAAATGAAAGTAATACCAAACAGCATATTTACCAGTAATTAGTATATGATCAACTTCTGCTCTCGCTATTACTAATTTGTACTAATGTAATAACAAAATTATCATTTAAATACTGTATATTTAATTATTACTTCGTTTTATATGAAATATTAACTCCTGAAAATCGGAATATTGAATATTAACTTTGTAAGGTCTAAAGAGATATATTTAGAAATTCGCCTATGATGATTCGTTTGCAAATTTCCATTTTCCCCATTTTCACAGAATTTTAATTAAAAAATATTTTAATAAAGTACATTCGTCTCTGGTGATAATTCTCGAATATCTGTCTGGATATTCGAATATCCGTCGGGACAATAGCCTAAAGGATGTGATTTGGTGGGAAAGTGATTTTGAGTTCAATACGTAGTACAAACCCCCACTCCATAAGAACACAACTAACACTAACTGAGCAGTACTAAAAAAAAAAAAAGAAAAGTTGTATCATTCCTTGACATGGACCGACAAAAGAGAACAATGTACAGTGTAGATTGAATATAGGATTTAGCGCGAAATTCCCTGATGCTTGCCCCGGTTGAATGACATAGTGAATTTGTCCGGAGAGTACAACGGCCGAAATATTGCGCTACTAACAAAAAAGAGGAGGGCATTAGTTCTTCTATTTTTTCTAGCTGTTTATTCGAGCTATTTACGTATTTTGCAGAGAAAGCCATTTTTGTAATATACTAATAATAATGATATCGAAATATCAGGTAAATTGTTTACCTTCCTTGGCTGTTAATCAAATACTACAGTTACTTATATGCCATACGTGATACACGCTTAGGCGATCATGTATCTTTCGATACATGACTGACGAGGCAGATTTTTTTCACGCAGTTGGTTGCCATTTCTTTCTGCGGTAGACCAGTTGCCATCCAAGGCTATAGAACCCTGTCTGTCCTACTATTTAGAAGAAGATTCATACCTTCCCCAAGAGTATTAGCACGTGAATGAATTTCAGTCAGTTATGTGCCATGCGTGATACAGGCATAAGCGATCATGTATCTGACGAGGCAGATTTTTTCCCGCAGTAGGATGCTATTTCTTTCTGCGGTAGACTAGTTGCCATCCAAGGCTACAAAACCGGTCTGTCCTGCTATTTACCCATAGCTGGGGGGAGAAGAAGAGGTTTTATACCTTTCCTAAGGGTATTAGAACGTAAGTGAATGTAATGGATTTGACTAGAATTCGAACTCGGCCCTCCGATTCCCCAATCCATTACTCCACCATGCCTTCTGAAAGACTGTTTCGCTGTATCACAGCTCTTCAGTTTGGCTAGACGTCCAATTGCTTCAAGCCGGGATCGAAACTCGACCGATTTGGTATTAGTCTGAGAATGTACCCCTAGGCTTGTCCAATAATCTATGTGCCATGTCCGTTAGGGAATTGTGAATTATGGTACTTCACAATATCTTGATGTTTGCAGCTCTTAGTGACTTTTGTCATTTTGCTATCTGTCCCAAACTCTGTTCTGACATCCATTGGCTCAAGCTCGTTAGATAGATCCTGTCAAATTTTCCATGCCAACTTTTCTCATTATGTGTCCTAGAAATTTAAACTCTTTCTGATTCTAAGTCTACTTGTTCTTTTTGTCTCCATTTTTTCTAAAGCTTCGGCGTTGCTCACATGTTCATTCCATTGTATTCTCAGCATCTTTATGTAGAACTACATTCTGTTGCTTTAAGTCTCTTCTTCATCTGTAAGGAGATTGTCCCGCATTCATTACCATATTGGAGGACCGACATTACGTAAGTGTTCAATACTTTTTTCTATGTTTCCAACGAATTTTTCTTGTCTTTAATACTTAGCTGATCTTTTGGAAGGCACCTTTCGCCATTCCAATGCGCCATCAGATTTCGGTGTTGCACATTCTCTCATCCGTTTAAAAGACTTCCTAGTTATTTAATTTTTGTATTTTGCAATATATCTTTTATATAATTTGTCCCCTCAAGATGTGAATATAAGAAATAATGTGTCCAATTTTATGAAACACAGTTGATGTTTTGGTAAAGAATTTGGAAAAAGTTGATTCCAGAAGTTTTCCGTGAAAAATTGCTAATCGAAGAAAGTGTGAAGATATTTGATATGATAGTTTAGTGGAGTTTCCTCAAACACACGTATAACAAAGAATATACAAACAAATATTCATAATTAACAACACTAGAAATGCCCATAAAATTTTACATGGTTTTCCTATTAAGTTTTTATGAATCCTAGTGATTAATTTAATTAAAGAATAAGCTCGTGGCGAGTTCTACGACAAGAAAATATCCGTAGAAAATCACATCGTTAAATATTTGAGTTTAAGAACTTCCACAAAATATAGCAATAGTTCTCAGAAATTTGAATGCTCATCGGTAAGTGAGTAGAGATGAAACATTTGAAATTCACGAGTTTTTCTTTCCACTGAGACAGATGCTAAACACATGTTTCATTTACGCTTTCATTTAGTGATTTTCCAAGCGTAGCTTAGATGTGGCACAAGGCCGAAAGTATGTGGCACCCAGTGAAGATCGAACTCACTACTCAGTCGTAATTGTTCTAGCCAGACAAGCTTGCTAACCATGACACCACCTCGAGGTACCATTTACGCTCTCATTTTCTCATTGAAAGTAGCTAGGGTCTATAATATGTCATTTCCGTCTTTTCACCTGATCAAAACGGAATAGTTCATTATTTATGAGTTACTGGGAAGAGGCGTTAAAAACTTCTTTCTTTCTTTCTTTCAATTTACCATTTCCCTTTCTTTCTTTCTTTCTTTCTTTCTTTCTTTCTTTCTTTCTTACTGAAGCCAAACATCGTTTCTCATATATCTTTCCTGCCTCATAACAGGATAAAAAACGAAATAGTCCATTACTTATTAGGTGATGACTGAGCGTAACGGTCGTGCTAACTGCTGGAGGGACAAGCAAAATTAAAATAAGTTATTTTATTGCCTTAGCAAACTAAATAAAACAGAATACAAAAAAAGGATGAATAAAGTTGGGTATGTAGATGTATCCTTCTTTGCATGTAAATATGTGCTAAGTTCATAATTAAGATTGTAAGAGTCTGGCATTTAAGAAGAATTCTTTATTCACTGATTTTGAATTCTAGAATTATTAGAAATGCCTGTGTGCATTCCATTAATTTTCGGGCATTTATGAATTTAAACGCAGTACTACATTAGCGGCAAGGTCTCTTAATTTTACAGTTGGAATGGCTAGATGCAACCGTAAGTTCTATGCTAATAGTTTCTTTTATAGCCACTTTAGGTTTGTGGAATTCCCTTTCGGCTTCTTGCTTCCCAGTCAACTTTGATCTTCAAAAATGTAAATGCAATATCAATCGTTATCTTCTGTTTTCTTAATTCCTATACTTTTATTGTTCTCTCTCCTTAATAGTGTCTTTTTTAATCATATTTTCTAACACACAGTAACCACTTGCATCTTAGTGGATTTATTGCCTTGCTTGTGGCGAAATGGTTAAAAAAATGTTCACCTCTTCGAATGAACATTATATTGAATAATAAGATTACGTAATCGTAATATTTTTCACTTGCATTCCAAGAAACTTACGACAATTAGCGATCCTTTGTTTTTGACAATGAGAACGTGATTGAAGACGAGATGCCTGGTCAAGATCGATTACATTACAGATCGTTCAGTAGATTTTAAAAAAAATGTACAGCAGGAGCACCAGACCAGATATGGCAACAGTATTGTAGATTTGTAAATATGCAAGATGGATTCTGACGAGAAAAATCTGGCACGATAGACAGTGGATGAAGCTATTGATTCAATGTAGTCGCTCCAATTCAAGTCAGTGGAAAATGTGAGGCCAAGAAGGTGTACTGTGATGCTTTCCTGGAGTCTAACGTTAACCATGCTTATGACAGGCATAAAAGGTTCTCTATGATGGTTAAATGAAAGCGGTTTTCTTTTCGAGTCTTTATAATTTACAAGTCATTTTTTGTCCCAGTAAACCACTGATTGGGGGTCCTTTTCAAGAGCAGCTGACAGGTTTAATTTGTCAGAGCTGTCGTATTTGCGACTGAAATAAGAATAAATGGTAGTGTCGTCTGCCTAAATACCTAGTTGGGAACTGATGACATCCGTGAGATTATTGATGAAGATCAGAAACAGCGTCGGACCCAAGATAGAGACTTGGGGACCCCCGCTTTCGTATGAAAGGATTTAGAAGAGGACCCGTTCAACACGACCTTCATT
This sequence comes from Acanthosepion pharaonis, assembly GCA_903632075.3. Taxonomy (NCBI): domain Eukaryota; kingdom Metazoa; phylum Mollusca; class Cephalopoda; order Sepiida; family Sepiidae; genus Acanthosepion; species Acanthosepion pharaonis. Next base: position 1,475,617 of record CAHIKZ030003604.1, on the reverse strand, counting down.
TAAAAGTTTTTAGTCAATTTGCGATTACGTTATCTGTGCGTATCACTTTACCTCCAAGTATATAATTGTTTACTGCTAGGTCATTCCGTTTGACGCATATGTACAAACACACACACACACACACACACACACACACACACACACACACACACACACACACACAGATATATAAATATTTTTATTACGTCAAACATTATTTTTACTAGATACCCATATTTGAGTAGAGGGATCCGTTTAGTTTCAAACAGTATTTATTTCTTATACTGGTCTGCATACTAGAAATATTTAAATACAGAAAATGTACCCTCATGTTTTTTTCGAGAACTCAAGCCGGTAGACGAAATAAATACTTTTTAAAATAAACGGATCGTTTACTGAGATACGGGTATCCATTAAAAATAACGTTTGAAGTAATAAAAAATTCTGATTAAAAAATAAAATACACTATATATATATATATATATATATATATATATATATATATATATATATATATATATATATTTTGCCAGATTTGCCCTCACATTCTCAAGGGATAGAACGGGCAGTCAATTTAACAACAGAAGAATCCCAATCTGTGTATCGCTTTTTGAAGCAAGGCACCAGCACATAATAGCAAAAAGTTTTGTGTCAGAAATTGAAACCATCATTTTTGTTGAAGGGCTCTTATATGGAGCTATTTGACTCTATATATTAAACCCTATTAAACTATTATTTGTTTTTCCATATTTGTTTGTGTATTGCATTTTAATTCATAATAGAAAAAAATCAATTAAAAAAAAGTGAAAAATCAACCTACCCTAATGTGTATGTGTGCAATCGTAATCACCAATTAAAAATAGAGTATAAATTATAGTTGAAATAAACGCACAAAAGTGCTCAATGTTTACAAGAGCAATCCTGTTTAATTTGAAGGAACTTGTGCAGCAGTTCAACGATTAATCAATTTTCACCGAAGAGTATCTTCAGGCTGTAAGTGCTGTTTTATTTTCCCGCGGAAAAAGAACGAACGTTTTCCATTGCAAACGGAAAACGTTTCAATATCGTTATATATCTTTTGCTTCTCAGAGAAAAACAACAACAAAAAAAAACAAAAAACAAAACAAAACATCTGAGCATGGAATAATTAAAATGCGCTCATTTATTCCACAAAGCAAATTTCCATAAAATATAAATAACCTGTTATATTTCTTCCCTGTTTAAGCAAATTCTGATATCATAAATAGAATAAACAAATAAATCAAAATGTTCATTCTCAAGATTTCACGCGTCGAGACATTTCCGATTCTTGTGGTCGTGAAAAATGAAAGGAAGTGTTTTAATAGATGACAGCAAATATGACACCGAAATCTGAAGAAGCAATGGAATAGCGAAAGATATTTTCGAAAAGCTATGCAAAGTATTAAGAAACAGGAAAATTTCGTTAGAAACAAAGAAAAAAAGTACTCAATTGTTATGCATCATCGGTCCTGATATATGGCAGTCAAAGTCTCATCTCATCATGAATAAAGAAACTTGAAGTACCAGAATTGTGGCTCTCCAGAAGGATACTGAGAATACCATGGACAGGACATGTGAGAAACGACGAAGTTTTAGGGAAAATGGAAACAAAATGGACACATAATTCGAATTAGAAAGAGACAATTGAAATTTTCAAGGCGCATAATGAGGAAAGAGGGCTTGGAGAATTTGACGCTCACAGGAGATTTGAGGCAAGTGGGACAGAATAAAATATATCAGGAGCTTGTGTAAATAACGAGTTTGTCATGGGTTCTTACCTATAACTACAGAATGAACTCTTCCTAACACTATGTATACCACGCCTCTCAAGAGAGAGGGTCAATTCGAGTTGAGCCAATAGTAGTTCACTCCAAACCAGACTGACAGTCATACTAACACCTTCCACATCTTGTATTATTATTTCGTGTAATATACCTTCGTTATTTTTACGCTAGTGCTGTTCTTCATTGTTCCTAACCTGGACCATAACAGAGTTACATTCCTTAATCCTACCATCCCTGACTTTTACAACTGGGACTCACCATACCGCGTACAAAAATGTAAATCATCCACATTCCTTTCGTATTGCAACAGCAAGAAGTAACTTACATTGGAACAGATTCTTTCCAAGAACTGATGCTTTGTGGAACAGACTCCCGCAAGTATGTTTTCCCAATCACTACAATCTTGAAATCTTCAAATCTAGGTTAATCTTTATCTTACCTGTATAATCTCATGAACTTCACTTTTCCTTTGGCTGCGTTTATACAACACCGCATATTAACCCTCTACCGTGAGCAATCATCGGTATGACGATAAACCACATCCGGCAGTAAGTCATCTGATTGGGAGATTGGAGCTTTTGCGGGTGGCAGAACAACGTTTTAATTGCTGTTGCTCCCAGGTCCACCCTGAGCCCGGAGTGGTACCACCTGTTAGCGTCCCAGCTATGGGTAAATAGTGAACCCTCAAACAAAACAATATTAAAAAATACATTTTATATAAAAAATCAACTTATCAACAATACCTATTTATAGCAAAATGACCAACAATATATGTCATGGGTCCTTACCTATAACTACAAAATGAACTCTTCCTAACACTATGCATACTACGCCTCTCAAGAGAGAGGGTCGAATCGAGTCGAGCCTCTCGGCTTGACGGTCGAACTGTCTGCCTCTGAGCAAAGAGGAACCCGGACGAGGCTCCGCCGAAGGGCAGATTCTCGTTCGGGGAGGTTGACCAACCCGATCCCGTTTATACGGGTTCTACGGGCATTTTTTGGCCGGGCCCACGGGCTCGGGAAACCCACGTTTCTAGTGGGGTGGCTACATGCCGAATCGAGTCGAGCCGATAGTAGTTAACTCCAAACCAGACTGATAGTCATACTAACACCTTCCACATCTTGTATTATTATTTCGTGTAATATATCTTCGTTATTTCTACTCTTGTGTTCGTGTTGTTCTTCCTTGGTCCTAAACTAGACCATAACAATATATTTTTATCTGTATTTGAAGGCATACAATGGTGTTTAAAATATTTAGATTTTAGCATTAAATAACCCATAGACGTTGATATGCTGCTAAACAAAATCAACTAATCAACTAAATCTTTACCCTGTGTGGCTCTTAACCTCATCAAGTCTCGGGTCAGCAGTTATTTACTTTTAACAAGCATATTTTGTAAATATCTAAGCACTTTTTTTTATTTCTCTTACTTATGAACACGTGCAGGACATTTCTGCTGTTTATTTCTTCTTCATTTAAAGCGATAAATCCTTTCAGGTCGTAGCTGATCGTAGTTTTCCAGAGTTTTTGATTTTGCTACTCTAAGTAATCATTTAAGTCCTGGGTATGACGATAAACTACATCCGGCAGCAAGGCCTCTGTACAGGATACTGGAGGTTTTGAAGAGTGTGAAACCACCTCTTAATTGCAGTTGTTCCCTGATCCACCCTGACTTGGGGTGGTAGCACCTGTTGGGGGGTACTATCTATGGGCAAATGATGGACCTCCAAACAAGAGCAGAAAGCTGTTAAATGGCAGAAATGCATTTTTAGGTGAAAAATCACCAACAATGCATTTTATAGCATGATTGCCAGCATTGTATTTTATCTGTGGTTGAAAGCATACAATTGCATTCAAAATATTTAGATGAAGCCATAAAATTGTTCAAAATATTTGGATTTCAGCGTTAACACGTTGGGTCGCACACGACCTACAGGAGTGCCGTGGTAGTCTTCTTCAACGCCCACACGGCGCACCTGTCGGTCGTTTTACAATTTCTTTTCTACGATGATTATTGGGAGTGGGATTTTATGATTGATTGCTTATGAGATCATGATACACGCAAGCCACATTTTTTTTCTGTTATGATGTTGATTTGTGGTTAGTAGAGACAAACGCCAAATAACACAGAACAATAAAAACAGTTTTAATAGGTTGGTAAAAAGGTACAGAAATCGCCTGAGTAGTCAATAACTAGCTCAGCTAAGAACTTCTCTGAATATTTATCGATCCCGCCACGAGGAATGAATGTGGCACAAAGCCGAGTTCAATGTGGGTTGATCCGAGCCCGTAGGCGCGGCCAAAAATATAGCCCTTGAACCCGCCTAGACGGGTTCAGGCCCTGTCTACCTCCCCGGACGAAACCTTGCCCTTCGGCAAAGCTACGTCCGGGTTCCTCTCTGTTAACGCAGAGAGTTCGACAGACGTCGGAAGTCAGCTAAGAACTTCTCTGTCTATCTGTCTTCTGACATGCCACTATTTAAAGTCTTTGTTCGCAGACAAGTTCATCTTCCAGAGAGGTGGTAGGTTTCCGACACAACATTTTCCAAAAATATTTAAATATTTAAAAAAAATTGAAATTTAGTGTCAGTATAATACATGTATATTGGGAATTTTCCAACGACACACCAGTACCCATGGTACTAAATGCTATCTAAGATATCCTTGCCTCATATATGAAGCAATGCTAAAATAAACTTGCTTGTACCAAAATTAAAATATAGTTGGGATCCTTGAACAACACTGGAAATAAGGCTTGGGAGCCAACGTCTTAAATAAGCCATACAGGTTGATATATCACTAAATAAAATCACCCAGTCAACCAACGTAAGTGAACTCTTTTATGACAATAATCTATATATCCTATATTTTCTTAAAGAAATAAAACTGTATTACAAAATATAACTTCAACAAAACTACACTATAAAATACACATATCACCGCCTCTAGTAATCATGTCCAAACAAACATGTCCATGCACAAAAACTGAGTATACTCTACCAGGTATCCGATTGTGGAAGCAGAATAATATATATTTTATTTTTATTACTTCAAATCTCTCAAGAAAATTAAATTTCAGTATTGAATGACCCATAAGGAGTTGATATACCGTTAAATAAACAAATCAAATCAAAACGATTTGACTCTTTTAACATTTCTCTATATCCTTCTAATTTTTTGTTTAATAAGAATCATCCCAAGCAAGGCAATAATGCCACTAAGACCCAATGGGTTAGAAGTTGTAGAAGAATTAGGAGCAGATACATTAATGATGAGTAGAAAGAGAAGACAGTAATCAGGTTTGCAGTAGATAGCTATTAACATAGGATTTAAATGTTTGCAGATTAAAGATGAATTCTGGCATTCAAGCTCATTAACGAGATTACTCGTAGGTTTCCTCTATTTTACTTGCCATGAATATATCCTCTCAATGCTAAACTCACTAGACCCACTATTATGTTCCAGAAAGTTCACTTCATTCTGATTGTACTGAAAGATTTCCTTATAGTTTTTGCTTTATTTAAAACTTACTCGTTACTCCAATCTTTTGTTTATTGTATTCTTATCATTCATCAGGAGAATCATATCACAGTCGCTTCAAATTTTTTTTCTTCATCTGTTAGAAGATTGTTCAGTAGTTATTGTGTTATTTAGACTGAAAGGCAACTCAATTCGCGGGTCTAAATTATAGAAATGAAATCGAATGAATACAGTAAAAAAAAAAGAGAAGACAGATAAGAACATCAGTTTTCAAGTAAAATTTGTTCTTTTGAGATTCAAACTGTTTGGTTAAGGCCAAGAAAATTGATAATGTATTTAAAATGGTAATTAGATGTCATGATGATTAATTATCACCATTTTTCAGTTCGTTACAAAAGATTAGAAAAAAAATAAATATATAAAAGAATAACAGTATTTGATTTCCCAGGAGGACCGACCTGTTACTTTGAAAGATTTTATTGGTGCGTCTCTGTCTAATAACGTGTTCCTATACTCGCGTAATTAAATTTTTGAATACATACATACATACAGCGATACATAAATAGATATCCATGAACTTCCAAATATAGCCATAGTAATAAGTAATTCTTTATTACAATTATATATGATATAGGTACATATTATCATGTTATTTACATTCTTTACATTGTTCGGACTTTTGTCCTCATCATTATTGCCATATTTACGACGTTTCGGCCGATATTCGCCCCAGTCTTCTTCAAGTCATTGGGCCATGTGTCTTTGTGAAGAATGGCCCAGTGGATAAAAGCGTTGGCTGGATCCAGTGACTTGACCCAAAGTGTTATGAGTTCAATACCTGGCTACTGCATTGGCGAACAAAAAACTTGGACAGTTGAATTAAACGGAGATAACTGAGGCATGGCACGTGGAACTAGAACAATCTTCCCCGGTGGACGAAATAAAGGGTTTAGTTCGAAAGTCCAATCAACTGAAGAAGGCCAGCGCGTAAACGGCCAAAACGTCGTCAAAGATGAGGACACGAGCCCGAACAAAGTACAATAAATTCAATATCACATTTAAAAAATATAGACAATTACTTTGTATATATGTTACAGCTATATATACAGGTCTTTTATTTTTATATTCATACATTTTTGTATCTATATATATATATATATATATATATATATATTTGAATAAAAGACAGACCACGTTAAGATTCCATGTAATAAGCTATTTCACCATAACCCCTTTAACAGGGTTCTGGATCATCAGACTTTACTTCCAAAAGCTGAAATGAAAAATAAATCCCAAATACAAATCCCAAATACAGTAAATGCTAGAATAAATAAACTTTCCTCCAGTAAAACAATTTTTAACGAGAATAAATGGGAATACAATAAAGCCCTGCTAAAAAGCAATTTTAAGCAAACACTAAATTACGTAGATAAGTCAGTAAGTAAAAAATCCACTAAACCCAAAAATAGAAAAAGGAAAATTATATGGTTCAACCCACCTTTTTGTAACCTCTCCAATATTAACATAGGTAAATACTTCATAAATCTGATAGAAAAACACTTTAGCAAAAATGCATCTCTGAAAAAAATATTCAACAAGATGAATCTAAAGATTAGCTATTCTTGCATGAACAATATGGAAAGAATTATTAGCTCACACAACAGTAAAATTTTAAAAAGACCTTCAGGATAATCTAAGACAAAATCAGGATACAACACGAATGGAAAAATCAACATGCAACTGCAGGACAGGATCAGAGTGCCCATTTGAAACCTCCTCAGGTCTACCCTTACGGATTACCTAAATTTGCATAAACTATATATATATATATATATATATATATATATATATATATATATATATATATATATATATATATAAATGCCAGTTTCAAGCTTAACACGATCATATGACCATGTGTCATTACTCATTTTGCAGGCTCTATATATCTTTGTGAGGAACCTGAATAGAGAACTGGCTTTCTACTGTTAGCTGTCTAAATAAAAAATAAAACTGTGCGAAGCGAGAGTGTCAGATAGAACCTGAACTGTCGTTAGACTCTCAGTCACCTATATATGGATCCTGCACAAGAAGTGGTGACATACACTACGTTTTGAATTATTAACCAGGTGACATTTTTTCATTTTGTCCAAAAACTACCAGTAGGAATTTAACGAAATTTTCACAGTATAATGGGAATAGTTATATGCGCAGATTGTATAAAACTGTATTGTTCTGCGCAAGAGGAAGCAAATGGTGGCCATTTGCAATGTAAACACAATATAGAAGTGTTCCAGACTACAAACGAGTGTCATTATAATCGTGCAATTATTTTTTTAAGCGTTTCACCCCAAGCAAGGCGAGAAGCCACCAGGACGCGAGGGGTTACAGAAAATTTGGAGCAAGATCAGATAGGCGTGATAGAAGAAAGGATGAGGAGAAGGGTAGTGGATAGATCAAAGCAACTGGAGATGTCGATTGACATTACATTTGAATAGTTGGAGATTATAGCTCTTAGGGAAACTGGAATAGGGAAGGGAGTTCCACAGGCGAGATGTGCGAGACATGAAGCTATTGGAGTAGAAGAGACGGCTACATTTAGGAGTCTCGACAGTGAAAGGCTGAGAGCGGGATGCCAGCCTCGTAGGGCGCTTGAACTCATTAAATCTGGGAACCAGCGAATGCAGCTCCTCGGAGCAATTGCCATGAAAGTATTTGTAAAACAGACAGAGAGAGGCGACGGCGCGTCTGTTATGGGTCACAAATGTGACTTGACCCCTTCCGAGAAAGATATTATAACATCTGAACTTTCCAAAGGCAAATCTACATTAGAAATATCGAAAATAATTGGAAGATATCACCAAACTGTGAAAGGATTTGTTGCAGCTCCTACGGAGGTACATAAGATGGTCCATAAGAGTCACTCGAGGGTAGTTTTCCGACGTTCTTTGTCACGAATAAAATGTGAACCTATAAATAACCCAGGCCTGACCAGTGACGCATTTCCAGGGGCATTTGAGAAGCAACAGTGTTCAGATGTACTCGCTATTGTCTTCTGAAAAAGACCAGTGACAAAGCCTCGGTTGACAAAGGTACATATACAAATGCGTTTGAAATAGACAAAGAACGTAAAAGTCGATTTCTCGAAAGTTCTTTTCACAGATGAAAGTCGTGCAACAATTGATGGGCCTGATGCTTGGAGCAATAGTTTGATCATAAATGAACGAGATTGTCATCAAAGCTTGACACGGCAACAAGGAAGAGGAGGAGGTATTATGATTTAGGCTGGTATAATTGGAGGTATCACGGTTGGTCCGTGGAGAGTGTCTGACGGTTCGGAAATAACCGCAGATGCTTATATAGCCTCCCTCAAAGTGAACCTGGAATCTTTGATAAAAAAGCAAAGAATCACCTTCAGGAGAACCATCGTATTTATGCAAGGTAATGTTCCTTCCCATTCAGCACATAAAACTACGGAGTACCTGCAGAAATTAGGCTTCTGTGGACCTCGGAATATAAACTGGCCGGTCAATTCTTCAGACTTAAACCCAATTGAAAATTTGTGGAGCATTCTAAAGCGACGTGTTTATGAGAACGAACGCCAATTTAAAAGCATGGACGACTTATGGCAGGAAATAGTTAACGTGAAATTATATCAGTTGAGATCCAGATATTGACATGTTCAATGGACCAGCGCATTTTCCAAGTCATTTTAAAAAAAGGATCACATATCTCATATTAACCAAATCCACTATCCTTTTTGAACTCTGTTTACTTATTTTATTTCCATTTAATTTCATCTTAGTTACTAAATGTATCCATAAAAATCTGTAAATGAAGAAATTAATGTGTTATTTTCTTTTTTTTACAGCGGTTTTTATTACAGGTCGCTAATAATTTGACACACTAATAATTTAAGTAAATTAGGTAAATGAATACGTTGGAAAAGTTTCACCTCTTTAATAATTTGAAACGCAGATGGTCTGCTGATTATTTGGATGTGAAACTGATAGTCAATTTGTAGATTTTTGCGTTCTTACTGTCTTTATCTAAAAGACTCTATCTCTGATACTGAGCATTATTCCGCTATAAATATAGCATATCTTAAACAATACACACATACACGCGTGTGCGCGCACACACATATATTTATGACAATGTTTCAACATGTCTTGTTGATGTAAAACACCTCATCATTTGCATATCTGGTTCTGTTGTTTCATCTGACGCTAAACTGAATAAAGAGATTGAGGGTAGAATTTATAAGGCAAGGTTCTGCCTTCAGAAAATTGCAGAAGTGTCTTTGAGACAAAAACGATGTTTCTCTGATGTACAAAAAACCTCGATGTACAAAAACCAGTTGTCATAATACTGCGCCTTGTCTAAAACAACTTAGTAGCTTTCCGCGTAAAAAAAACAAATATTGCATAAAATACTAGGACTAAGTTATAAATTCCACCATCTTGTCAAGCTGTAACATTAATTGGTATGGAAGGGCTCCTTAGCAAATCCGAACTTAGATGGTGTGACAATTTCATTCATAGGAATAATCACATACGTGAGAAAATTCTGTATTGTCAGTTAATCGATTCAAAGCAACAGGTAGGGAAGTCATTGCTTAGATAAAAAGACAAAATAAGAGATAATTTGAAACACCATCAACTGAATGGTTGTGACTGGGAGAAGGTCTGCATGCAAGCAAGGATTAGTGCTACCAATGTCTTGCAAATGTCAATAACTTCGAACAACGTAGACTTAAGCACTGTGGCAATGAGACACGTAACAAAAAATTACGATCAACCTAACAAGGTCCACCTTTATTGCGATTATGAATTTACTGCTAAATCCAGAGTCGGTCTAGTCTGCCATGATCGTAGACGCAGGCACTATTAGTCCAGATCACTCATATATTTTTTTTAACAGGCGATTCCATCCTTAATATAAATTGAGTTATACAAAGACATCGATTATTCTTAAATAGCATTAAATATTCGTAAATATCATCGGGAGGATTTATCATTATTTTTATTTGCTTTTTTTTACGCCTTATCGACCTTTTGCTGGATACTTAAAACCAGAAAATCTTTTACAGTCTAAGAATTATTTTTGGAGATAATACAAGTCCTACTAATCAAATCATAGCTTGGCAGAGAAAAGTTTTTTTTATTTTTTTTTACTGTAAGGCTAGCCGGGGACACTCAAGATAGAGCATTAAGTTAAGGGGTAGTTTATATGTCTAGGAGGGTAAGATAACGAATAACGAATGACTTGAACAGTGAAAGATTGTAGTGATCGGGAAAACGTCCTCTTGGGAATCTGTTCCACAGAATAGTGGTTCATGGGAAGAAGCTGTTCGAGTGGAACTTACTTCTCGCCGATAGAATACGGAAGGAATATGGGTGCTTTGCTACAATGTAAGACCAAAGACAAAACCAAGGAATGTAGTTGGTCCTAGCACTCTCCATAGAAATAGCGATAAAGCAGTGAGAGTCTCGCCCGATCCCACTTGTAAGAGAAAGGTTAGGGGTGGAAAATAATTCTTCTCCAACATGGACTCTAAGACGCTTTTGAACTCTATCAAGACTGGAAATTAAGAACTAGGCAGCTTCCGCCCAAATACGACAATAGTACGGCATTTTCGGCCTAATCTGGCTCATAAAGGTAGAGGATAACATGAGGAGTCAGGTATTTACTAGAGCCAATCATTTCTTTGTAGACCCCTTACAATGACGTAGGAGATGGTATACCTGCGGTGTACATTTTTCAGGGTTGGGTTGGGTTGGGTTACCGAGGTAGATTTATACCTTTTCCCAAAGATATTTACGCGTAAGTGAATGTAACGAGACCGATTCTGATTGAGACTCGGCTCCTCGATTTCCAATTCCGAGCCGTTATCTATTACACCACCCGCACATCCAAGCTTACAGTACCTGATATTTCCAAGAGGTTTACTAATGGGTATTAGCGCGTAAGTGAATATAACGATCCTGATTCGAATTGGAACTTGGCTCTCTGATTTTCATTTCCTTTATCCATTACACCACCCGCACATCCAAGCTTACAGTATCTGATATTCCCAAGAGGTTTACTAATGGGTATTAGCGCGTAAGTGAATATAACGATCCTGATTGGAATTGGAACTCGCTTCTCCGATTTCCAATTCCGAGCCGTTTTCCATTACACCACCGGCACATCCAAGCTTACGGCACTGGGTATTTCTCAAGACGTTTACCTATCTATGTACTGACAAGACTCGACATTGTTTAACTTCGTTAATCGTATGGGAACAAGTATTTCAACGTGATATGGCCGTAAATATTGAGAGCATTTAGTTTTAACTTAATTCATTAAAAATTCCGTTCACTTCATATAGTAAAATTCGAGATTTTTTCCGTTGAAGGCGAAGTTTCAATTAATGATCAAATATATCAAAAGTCTTGTTTTTTTTTTCTTATTTTGCGTTTTATGCTGAAGTCTTTTCGCCGAAAAAAATACCATGGTCAGGTAGATCATTTGAGGCTAACTACAATTTTTTGAGAATAATCAATGTCATAGAACGCAATAGATAGACTATAAAAGCAAAATAAGAAGCGTCGAAAATCATTTACATCAGCATGGTTATGTTAGTCACTTTGATGTGTATCTTCCATAGAGAATAAGAAAAATAAAACGCTGAAACGTAACATAACTGTCCCGTTTTTTTTTTATTTATTTATATTTAAATAAGGATATCATTATTGAAAGGTTGATATAGGTAAGCATCAGGGAACAAATATGATTGTGTGGTAAACGAAACGAATGAACACTGAACGTACCAAAGGTTCGTACTTATCAAAAAGAATCAAAAGGTGGAGTTGGAAGGAAGTCTTCAACTATAAACTACTTTAAAAAAAAATGGAACAGTTGATTCAAACAAGTACTGCTCCAAACTTGGTCAAATGTAGGCAGCTATTGAAGAATGTCCAACGTAATTCTTTCGCTCAAAAAAAAAAAAAAAAAAAAAAAAGATAGTGTTGCAGGCCCGGTAGGGTGCAGTGCTGGTTTATTACAAAGTGGCCCTGTGCCAGACACCACACTAAACTACCGAGTCCACAAGCAAAGTAAAAAAAAAATAATAATGCGTGAATGAACAGTGAGAGGAAAGGGGTCAATCAACAAGTGCATAAATTAATAAACATCAAAGAGATAGCCGGAATAAAATGACAAAGACGTCTGTTTGTAAAACATGTGTAACTTTAATTAGATGGAAACAAGTAGATTATCTCGTGGTACGAGATTAAGGAAAAGTTCCGCGCCTATATCGGAATGCAAGATGAACAAGGCGGGAAAAAGAGTTTTATAAGGTTCTGGAAAAAGGGAACTCGTTAGACACGAGGTGTATGTGCGCACAGATAGAAAGGAGCACTCACTGTGGATTTTTTTTGGCGTTGTGTGTGTGGTATTTTTGTGTTCAGGTTCATAGTTAGAAAGAATGTTCGGTCGTCTCAGAGTTTTTGGTGAGGCATTGAATTGGCTGCTGGAAATTTTACCGGATTGCTGTGGGCATCTAGCCAGGAGAAACAAAGAATGTTTGAAGCGAGTTTCATGGTCTTGTAGAGTTGTTTACGGCGAGCCCAGGGAGACGAAAAATGTTTGTTCGTAAGTAAGAATATCCCTGTCTGTATTTACTGGTTCACTGACGAGGGGTAAGTGTAAGTCACCTGTTGAACACGAAGTTTTGCCCACGACTGTGTCGTGTCTCGCACATTTTCTAGCAGAAAACGGAGCGGATAGCAAGTTGTTCGTTAGTAGGATATCCCTGTCTGTATTTACGATTGACTGACGAGGAATAAAAATAAGCCACTTGTTGAATACGAAGTTTTGCTCACGACTGTGTCGTGTGTCTCGAACGTCTTCTGGTCGAAAACGGAGAAGGTCTGACCTGCGGACAGCTTCAAGACGAGAAGAAGTCTTGGTAAAGTGTGAAGTCGACATTGTTGAAATAAGATATTCCGGCCCGCATATGGGTTCAGGGCACGGAATAAATGAGTTGCCCGTCTAGTCAGGTTGAAAGTCGGGAGGCAACTGGCTTGCAAACGCTGGCCGTTTGAGACGCCGCGAAACGCGCGGGAAAAAAATTCAAAATCTGTTAGTCTGACTTCATCAGTAGGAGCTAGCGAAGGTCTTCTCCAGGTTACTGCTACGTCTAGCTGTGAGAGGAAGGAAGGGGTGAAAACCGCGCGCACACACGCACGAGTGTGAAAGGAAGGGAGGAAACCCGCACGCGCGTAAAATATAGATGGAATTAATGTGTTAATTCCATAATAGTTTTCACTTATTCGACGCATAAAGCCAACATCTCATCTTCCGATTATCATTATAGCTATATGGTCGTTTTAAAAGGCTTTCAAAAATGTCAGTTTCCTAGAAGACAACATCGAAAAGATTTGTTGACTGAGAAAGATAATGAGTTCTATGTCAATGCAATTATGATATATCCTGAAAGACGACAGAAAAGAATGAACGGATACTACATGTTGCCCATTAAAGACAATATCGAAAATAGAAAGTACTTTGAGAAGAAAGGACTAAGCATAAATTGTAAGATGACATAAATGTATGGTTGTCAAAAAGAGAAAATCTATAATGCGTACTACGAACTGGTGATCAAATAAGAACAGAAGTTTAAATATCTGACAACAGTTTTAACAGAGAATGGAACACTCGACACAGAAATCTTAAGGTGCATTGGTATAGCGAAAGAACCTTACAAAGCTAAGTAAAGGATTAAGAAATTGGAAATTTACGTTAGAGAGAAAAAGAAAAGTATAGGAAACTATTATGTAATATAAATCCTATATAGCAGTAGATGCTGTTTAATCTTCTCACGAATGGAGAAGAGACTTGACGCAGCAGAAATGTGGTTCTACAGAAGGATGCTGAGAATAATATGGACGGAACTCGTAAGCAACAATGACATTTTAAGGAAAGTGGAATCAAAAAATCAGAATCAGAAAAAAAGCTGTTGAACTCTTTAGGACATAATGACAGTCACGGAAAAAATCGAAGGCAAAAGGACAGGGGGAGACGTGCTAGTGTGAACAGATGGCAGAACACTGCGTGAGAGAGATGTCAAAACGACATGCCTTACTAAGAGCTACAAGGGATAGGAAGTAGTAGAGAGGCATTCCCGTCTACGTTCTGAAGATAATGCCCACCATCCCGAAAATTGGACTGTGGATATTAATGTATTAGTAAAATATCCTTCTATATAGAAACAAACAAACAATATATATATATATATATATATATATATATATATATATATATATATATATATATATAGAGAGAGAGAGAGAGAGAGAGAGAGAGAGAGAAAAAAGAGAAAAAAAAAAACAAACTAGGCTCACTACAAACTAAACACATGATTACGTATTCTCGAAAATATGTCAGAACACATACAATAAATTCAAAACAGAAACTGTAAACGCATTACTAAACACCTCTGGATATATGCCTATATTTCTGTGATTAGGTATAGTAACTGTTTACATTATTTACATTGTTCGGACTGTTGCCATATTCACAACGTTTCGGTCATTGCACGGTCCGGCCACCTTCAGATGATATCCGTTGGAATTTCGAACTGAACCCTTGATTTAGTCCCAGTAGGTAGATTGTTCTAGGTCCACGTCTCATGCCTTTTCTGGATATTACACTTTCAGTTAATACTCTTTAGTCACTAACTCTCCAAGTTTTTTTTTCACCACTATTAATAGACAGAGAACTTCATTGGAAAGTATGAAAAGTTAAGGAATCAGCACATATGCAAGGATACAAAATCTCCGGCCCATCATAGACAAGAATATAATAAGGGAACTTGTAATATAGAGGGCTAGAGAAAAACAACAATAACAACAAATTGTAATATGAGCTTTGGTAAAATACTTTTACTGAGTCATTAGGTTTATAAGTTCGAAAAATTCAATCACTGATGCCCCCAAGTGGATAAAAGCGTTGGTTGAATTAGTCCAAAAGTGACTTGACCCAAAGAGTTGTGAGTTCAATACCTGACCACAGCAGAGACGAACAAAAACGTGGAGAGTTGAGTTACTAAACAGAATTAATTAAAAGTGAGATACCCAGAAAAGACATTGATCTGTCTCTTTTCCCTTTAGTTATGAGTTAAATTGGAAAGTAGACTGGATTCTTTAATCTAAAAGCATGAAAACTCTCAGTTCTAAAACGCGGCGAATAAACGGGGAATTCTTCAATTATCTTTCCTAAGAATATGTAGCAGTTCACAGATAAGGAGAAAATCATTGGGGTGTGTCATGATGGCCTTAGCAATAAAGGACATGGCATTAAAAGAAAACATTTGAAAAACCAAACAAAGAAATACAACCTGTAAACAAGGCAAAATCCATTCGTTTATTCGTGCATGCTGTTCCATAGGTTAATTTGCAAAATATCTCGGCGCTTGAATTCTATGGAGGGTTGCTAAGATATTTATTCACTGACAGTTTGATTGAAACGCTTAATAGGATCTCCAGACTAAGTACCACCACTACATTATTGATATATATATATATATATATATATATATATATATATATCTCCTGAAAAATTTATTTCAGTTGAGCTCTTTGGGGAGGAAGTGTGAGTTTGTAAACAGTGACTATTACGGCTAATAATGCAAGATTCTTCGGTAAATCGAATCGAGTTCTCTCAGTCACTGTGTGTTTATCTAAAAATAAGTACTTTTAAATTCACCTCCAACGGCTTACTGGCAGATTCCCCGCCTGACGCCAATTCAGTCGGGTTAAGATCCTAAAGAGGCAACCGGACGTCTAGCCACAGTGATGAGCCGTGATACAGAGAAACCGTCTGTCTGTGGATGACAATATATATACTCCTTAAATATTTATTTCAGATGAGCTCTCTGGGGAGGAAGTGTGGGTTTGTAAACAGTGACTATTACGGCTAATAATGCATAACTCTTCGGTAAATCGAATCGAGTTCTCTCAGTCACTGTGTGTTTATCTAAAAATAAATACGCTTAAATTCACCTTCATCCCTGCCGTGCGCCAACGGCATAGTGGGAGATTCCCCGATTGACGCCAATTCGATCCTAGCTAGAGGCAACCGGACGTCTAGCCACACTGATGAGCTGTGATACATCGAAACAGTCTGTCTGTGGATGACAATATATATATATATATATATATTGGTTATTAGGTGATTAAGGGAAGTAGGGTTAAAAGTGAAAACTTACCCATTCCAATTCTTTTGAATAATAATTTACTTTTGTTTATAGTCATCAAACTATTTATGCTGGCCTGAGTGTGGCAGTCGCTGTACAATATTGATTCCTTTGTCCACACTATATATATAAACACTCTTCCACTCGAAGTAAAATACTGAATTAATGAAAAATACAGGAAAATATTCAAAAGAAATATATAAATGAATAAATAAACACAGATGTAAATAAGCAATCTGGAAGTTTTGACCATCTATAAAATTAGCCATCTTTTTAATCCTTTCACCCGAAGCAAGGCGATAATGTCAGGATGACGGAAGGGGCCACTGTGAGTGGAAGAGAATGAAAAGACTTTAGTGAGTAGAAGTGAAGAGAAAGGACAATAACAAAACAGATTTCAGGAAGACAGAAGATGGTGATTGGCGTTGTATTAAAATTTTTGAGGATTGTATTTGGCAGGGAAGCAAGAAATCGATAAGAGATTTCCACAGGCCAGAAGAACGAGAAGAAGAAAATATTATTATAGAACGTACAGTTGCATCGATGTAGTTCAACTGTAAAACGGTGAGACCTTGTTGACAATCTATGAGTACATTTAAAATACACGCAGTTTATGCACTATGGACGAAAGCTCATCAGAACAATTGGAAAAGCTAGAGGGAAGCCATGTCACGTTAGTGAGAAAATAAATGAAGGCAAGATCCATGATCCATGCCATGATCGATTATATTACAGACCCTTTTTTGAATTGAAACATAAATAAATAATTTAAAAAATTTTAAATAACACACACACACACACACACACACACACACACACACACACACACACACACACACACACACAAATGCACACAGACACACACACATACAGAAACGCACCCACACGCATATACATACATTAATTTTGAATTTGAATTTAAGCTTAGATTAACTTTGAGGATTACAAATATTATTGGAAATAAGAAATACAAATTCTAAGTTAGGGAGCCAGTGGTTTCGAAAACGTAAATAAACAAAGAAGGGGGCGTTAGGAAACCAAGGGAGGCAACTCTATATTTATTCAGAAATTAAGAGAGTTACCGGTAATTACCGATATTATAATACTAGCTCAACTAGACTAATGATATCAGTAACAAAGCATTACATATGACACACAAATTTTCTTGCGTAAATGTTTGGCTTAGATTATTTCATTTAAGTGGACAAAATCTGCGAGGAACTAGGTCCAAAGTCAGTTTTTGCTATTTAGCAATTAGTTTCATCATATGATTCCATCCTAAATTGACATTAGAAAAACATTTGATCAAAAGATTGTTTGGTATGGATTATTGAAGCGTTAAAAGGGAAAAATTCCCGAAGAACGTCTTATTAATCCCAGCTTTACAATAAACGTGTGAAGAAGGAGTTGCAGTTGAATCAAGCTCTGACGCTTCATCCCTGTTTTTTGCTTGATTATTAGATTTGTGAACAATGTCATACAATTTGAAAGTTAATACGGCCATAGGAAATTTACTAAACATTCAAACGATGTAACCCCGTGCAACAGCCACTGAAGAAGTTTTATATAAGGAATTCCTTTATCAAGAACAATCAAACATTAGCAGAGAACATACTTTAAAAAGATGAGGGTTGGGAGCAGCTTAGTATACCAACGGAATGCAAGCGGGGACGTAGACAGACATTTCTAGAGAGGGCGTGCGGGTATACGAGGGAAGCGGTTATACAATTGCAGCCTTGAGCACCCAGGCAGCGCCGGGAACCTTGGCTAATGTATATATATTTAGGATTATCATCTAGTTGTTATTTCATTTAGCACTGTTCAGTTATAGCTCGCCTGTTCAGTTATTGTTCCGCTGAGTGCAAGTACACACTGTTCAATCCAGGGATTGAACTCGCAACCATTATGTCACCAAATTCATAAGCCAACGCTTTTACCCACTAAGACATTGTAAACGTTGTGACAAAAATAACAAAATCCTACATTGTTATTGCACTAGATTTAAGAAAGGTAAAAGGCTGTGTGAACCTGGAAAAAATAGTGTACTTTGTATTCATTTCCGTCTTAATAAATTAGTTTCTTTAAAATTAAGCTGCATTCTTGGAGTAGAACTTATGATCGGACTCTGCTAGCGAGTGGGTGTGTTGTTTCATGCAGGACTCCTTCTTTGTTCATAGAATGTCTGACGCTCAACATCTCGAGAGAACCTCTCTGCAGCTGCTCGGTCTCACGTTGACTGCTGACCTGAGATGGAACAAATACATTGAGTCATTTGCTTCGTCCACCGCAAGGAAAGTCGGCTCCCTGTGCCGCGCCCAGAAATTTTTCTCCCCGGAATCGATCCTCCAGATCTACAAATCAACAATTCGCCCTTGCATGGAGTATTGCTGCCATATATGGTCTGGAGCCCCTTCTGTTTGCCTCGGTGTTCTGGATAAGATCCAGAGGCGGATATGCAATATAATTGGCCCTCTTCTGGCATCTCGTCTACAGTCGCTCTCTCACAGACGCGCCGTCGCCTCTCTCTGTCATTTTTTTACAAATACTTTCATGGCAATTGCTCCGAGGAGCTGCATTCGCTGGTTCCCAGACTTCATGAGTTCAAGCGCCCTACGAGGCTGGCATCCTGCCCTCACCCTTCCACTGTCGAAACTACTAAATGTAGTCGTCTCTTCTACTCCAATAGCTTCATGTCTCGCACCTCTCGCCTGTGGAACCCCCTTCCTTATTCCAGTTTCCCTGAGAGCTATAATCTTCAACTATTCAAATGTAATGTCAATCGACATCTCCGGTTGCCTCGATCCATCCACTATCCTTCTCCTCATACTTTCCTCTATCACTCCTATCTGATCTTGCTCCAAATCTTCTGTAACCCCTTGCGTCCTAGTGGCTTCTCGCCTTGCTAGGGTGAAACGCTTAATATATATATATATATATATATATATATATATATATATATATTCTTTTATGTAATTTTCTAGGTGTTTCGCTATTTATTTCATGCGGCATTTATAAAAGCCTAGAGCTTAAATTCCTGCTTCAGTTTTATGGTTAATATCATTTTCTTTTTAATAATTACTTGTTTTATTGTTTTTTAAAAGAATTTTATGTCCAAAAATTCTTGGGATAACGAGTTATCATTATTTACACTATTTATATTCAGACTATTGTCTTCCTCTTTGTTGTTGTTATCACAAGGTTTCGGCCGTTGTGCTCTCTGGCCTTCATCATATGTATACCGACCTAGGTAACTGACAGACGCCAAGTTCACTGCAATGGATTAAAATGTTTGTTTTTGGAATTGGTGGTAGAGTAATTGTGAGTTCAATATGTGGGCCGTGCAGTGTGAACTTGGACTCAATGGAAACGGGCGAGCAATATCTGAGCAGTACTAAACAATATCTTTTAAAATGATTTCTCACCAAGCAAGGCGGTGATGTCACCAGAACGCAGAGGGACACAGGGATTGAACGTGAAAAAGAATGATAAGACTGAGAATGGGGAAGATTGAGGAAAGAACAAAAAAAAAGAACAGGGTTAAAAAGGGGGAAGAGAGAGAGAGAGAGAGAGAGAGAGAGAGAGAGAGAATGAGAATTTGATGATTGACGTTTATTTAAATATTTTGAAGATTGTAATCATCAGGGAAATCAAAAAATCAGAATGAAGTTCCGCAGGTGGCAAGTGCGGGAACAGAATTTTAGAAAAATGAGTAGAAATAGCGGTTAACCTAGCTAGTTCGATAGTAAAACGGTGAGACCTAGTTGCCAATCAAGTAGTAATTTTAAATTCATGTCGTCGGGGCACCGATAAAAAAAGTCATCAGAGCAGCTGCCATGAAAATATGTGTAGAACAGGCAGAGGGAAGCCACATCACATCGGTGAGAAAGTGACTGAAGACGAGATGCCGTGTCAGGATAGATTGTCGTATAGACCATTCTCTGGATTTTGTCAAGAATATATCCGACAGTGGAATGAGAACATTCTATCCTCGTCGTTTAAAAAAGGGTTCAGTTTAGAATTCTGTGTAGGATATCCAGGTCGATAAACAGCCGATGATGGAAATCGGCTGAAACGTTATGATAACAAAACAATTAATAGTGTTTTTGAAGTAGTTTTGGTAACTTTCAGAGAGATTATTTTTAGTGGTAGTCATTATTATCTTGGGAGCCACTGTAATGCGTTCAGTTTTTTTTTTCCAAATTATATTATTTATTTTTTTCTAATTTATGATTTCGATGGGAGTTACGAAATTAAATGATTAGAATACTGGAGGATTTAAAAAATATTTACAATGTAGTTTTTCATCATTTTAAGTAGCCTTAAAGAAAACAAAAAAAAAAACAACTGAAAATGTTTCTTAGCATTTAATAGGGAAATTTGAATAATGGGCTATTTATTTTTCTTTTTATTATTTGCATTTTTGAAGGTCTACTGAAATAAGTGGTTGAGTCTAACAACGAAAAAGTTATATTTTTTCTTTACGCACAGACACATATATACACACACGCGCACACACATATATATTTATTATATGCATGACTGCGTGTATTATACGTGTTATTTGACATTCTTCAAAGGAATTGGAATTTTTTCATGAAGACTCTTCTGTAAAGAACTCATCATATGATATGCATTGGTGACCAGACAGACATGATATATCTGCATGTATGTTCTTGTGTATTCATAAACGCATGAAGTCATTAGCTGTATTAATCTCAAGAACGTCAAGTATAAAACAAACCGTTAACAAGAGACGTAAATTATTGTTAAAACATATTAGTATTGAAAGTGCTAAAAACTGGTCGATCAAACATTATTTGTCGAGGTCGCCAAGTTAATAAAGTATTTACGCAGTCCGTCTTTAAAAAGCACGCACTTTTTCAGCCTTTTCCCTAAGGCAATTAGCGGATGTTATTCATTATCCGATGGTTCATGGCGTCTGCTAGTCTGCAAATTACGAGGGCAGAATGAAAAGATTTACTTATTAGTTCGCTATATATGATATAGTCGTTTCATTTCACTGAAGAAGGTAAGGTCAATAATATCAATATATCTATCTCCGCCTGTTCACATGTATCTATCGTTATAAAAGTCCTTTTAAGTAATTTGGTTAATTGTTCATATCTATTTATCGATTTACTAAGCGTAGCTTAGATGTGAGCAGCCAGTGAGGATCGAACTCACTTTTCATTCGTAATTGATCGAGCTAAGCTTTTTTACACCACGTTGAAGTGCCCATCGTTATGTCTATATATCTATAGTTATAAAAGTCCTAAGTAATCTTTTATTGTTACTTTATGTATTGTTTCAAATATATGTTTTAAATAAGTCACTCCACATATGAGTATATCTTTATTACAGATATCAAAAGAAGCGAAAGACCGTAGAATAGACTCCATAAGTTGTGATTAAAGTTAAGTTTTATAAATTCTTATTATTTTATATCTATATATTTATTATATATTTTTACATGATTTTACATGGATTTCTATGATAAACAGTTGCATTTTCAATGTTGCTTCTTGTATGTTTTTGTTTTGCCTTTGTTAGAGCGTCCCTACACGCAAGACTCTAGTGGCACACTGGCGGACCGCCGATGGCAACAATAATCTTGTGGCAGCCACAGGCAGGCCATCGGTGGGCCATCGGTGGGCCTCTAGCTCTCCGCCAGCAGCAACATTGCCTAGACGAACACACCCGCGGTACGACAGCAGGCCACATGCGTTAAGCGCTAGTGGCATGCCACCAAATGACAGATTGGTGGCTTGAGTGGAGGGGTCTTTTTTGGTTACAGTCATTCTCATGAAGTAAAAATAGTACGAAAAAATAAATCTACTTAACTACACCCTTGTCATGCTACATTTTAAATTCAAAAACGCAAATATCCCTACCCCTAATCCACCAATCTGCCACTGGGTGGCATGCCACTAGTGTTTACCGCTGGTGTCTTGCTATCGGACGGCCGAAGTTTTCGTCTCGGCAATGTTACCGCTAGAGGACCAACAGTAGCCTGTCGTTGGCCTGTTGATGGCTGCCACTAGAGGAGCGCTGGCGTTGCGATCGGCGGCCTACCAGCGGGATAATAGAGGCTTGTGTGTAGGGATACTAAATATATATAGTTCTTGATAAAAACTGAGATGACGGAAGAAAAGGTTATTTACAATTTTGATTCTATATACAACAACTGCCTTCGAAAATTAAACATACATATCTTGTCTGTTAAATTGAACAAGAATTATATATATATACAAGAGTTATATATATATATATATATATATATATATATATATATATATATATATATATATATATATACTAAAGTTCAAAGTTGGAAGCCACCCCAAAGAGTTGGCATGGGATGAACTTAACAGAAGAATGAAAAAAAAATATAAAAGCGCTTATAAATTAATTAAAAATCAGAATGGAATCAATTATCAAACTCATACTTAGAGAAACTTTTGCAACGAATACCAAAGATTTGTGCTGCAGTAATTAAGGCTAAAGGAGGATATTTTGACGAGAGCCAAATTTAAAATTTAATCATAAAATCCATTTTTTGTTTTAGTCATAATAGAATTTTTAATAAAAAAAAAATCATGTTTCACTTTTTTTAACAATGTATAATAATTTTCTCTTATTTAAAGTAAAAAGAAAACAACTACTTTTTGGTTCTTTAAAAAAATTGCTCAGGGTTTCCTCAGAATTTTGAATCGTATATATATATATATATATATATATATATATATATATATATATATATATATATATATACTATTTGAAATCAAAAATTTCAATTTAATCGCTATTCTGTAAGGTTTTGGTGAGCAGCCAGCGTAATATCTTAATTTTCATCAGTAAGGGACTCTTAGGGAAAAGCATGAAGTCAAGTAGGTTTTTCTTTCAACACCTTGGACAAGAAAAAAATATTCCTCATTTTGCAGTAAATTTAAACAAATTCTAGTTCAGTGAAAACTGTACTACACTCCGTATCTAAATATAAAAAAAATATACACCATTCAAATTTATGAAATCATGATTATGAGCCATAAAGGAAACTCACTAATTCATTCTTATTATTTTCAAGATGGAATTCTAGACAATAAAAATATAATGTCATTTAAAGTTAAGCGCTTTATTGAGCAGTTAGCAATGGCAATGATAAAATGCAGGAAGAATTTCCTATTTACTGAGCAACTTGTTAGTGTCGGTCAAGATGAATAAAACCTTTTTCTCAAAACAGTTTTTATGGAAGTTAGATATCTTAAGCCTGCTGTTAATTTTTTTTTCTAGTATTGATGATAGGTGCGTTTCAATTTCTTCTTTGTTTAAGGTAGAGTGGAAAGTTAACATTTTGATTATATAATTAATTTTCGTTCTAGGTACATATACCACTCTGTTTTAGCTGTTTTAGTGATTTAGTACTTGTTATTTGGCAGATCCATTGTTTGTGATTTAGTAGCGCCAATCAATAGAGTATGATGAAGGAATGTTTTCTTTTAAACTTTAGGGACATTTTTATTATTATTATACGTAAATAAAAGTAAAATATAAAATATATAAAAAATTATAAAAATTAAAATATAAAATAATAATAGTAATAATGAAAATTATAAATAAAATAAAAGAGTAACATAAAAAAATCTATAAAATAAATAATAATAAAATTATCTCAGCATGCAGCAGTAACTGTTACTGCCTGAAATACAGATATCCCGACAAAGATGATGAATTTAATCTCTTCATTACGAATCTTCGGACGGACAACACGTGTTCCAACTTCTCCCTTTTATAACATGTAACTATAAAACACTTGTAAACAAAACTAAACACACCGGGACACAAAAATACATAAATTGTATGATATTAATGTACAATTTACCATGCTTTCACTGTTAATTTTGTGTACGTTTTATTCCTGTAGGTTTTATTTCTTGTGAACACGAGGCTATTTCTGCTGCTATGATGTGAGTGACCTCATAAAACCTAAAGATTTCATTCATTTAAAGGCATTTTAACCATTGATATGGGAAAAGATTTTTCTATAGATTATAGCTAGATTTTGTCGGTTATAAATACTTGAAACAATTTTGAATAGAATTCTTGACGGATATAGTAAATTTTGTTTTGTAAACAATTTAAATGCATGAAAAAGAAATATTTATACTCCAAATCTCCAACTTTAATTAACCAAAAGTGTGCTTTCTTTCATATCATCTCCTTAGAAGAACATAGAATCTTGGGATAGATCGGGATAGATTGGGATAGTTTACTTTCTTCTCCTAACTCAAACATATTCTCTCATAGCTTCCATTTAATCTGATCAATGGAACATACTTCGAATCGTAAAATATATGAATTTTCGACAATCTGAAACCATTTTTCTCCAGAATCTCAGATTTTTTTCAATAAGAAATAAACGACTGAAGGTCACAATTGGTTTTCCTACTCTTTTTTCTCTGGGCCAAATTTTCTGCATGAAAATTTGCTCACGACTCACGAAGTTCCGGTGAAAACGCGCAAGAGTCTTCCTGCAAAGAATGCCCAGAGAGAGGGTAAAAGGGAGATAACCGCGTATTCAAAGTCAGAACATTATCATTGATAACTGTCTTCTATAATTTGGGGAGCCTAGTTATTATACTCTTAATACTCGATATACCGCAAAAATATCACAATGATAAAATGATTCAATAATTATTTATAACTATTTATACTAGGACTAATGAATGTAATTACAAGTAATACATAATGATATTTTAAATTTTGAAATCATATTTATTTTTGGCATCATTCTTTAAACTGTTTCTAAATCTTTGATTGTCATTCTAAGGCTCACCTGCTATCCTCTTTTGCCGCCACTATGAGCAGCACCGCACTGTTTTCGTGCCACTGTATAGCGTAATAGATATATACTGAGGTTGCTAATATCTACGGTAAGTATAAATGTACTGTGTCTTACCAGACTTTTATTATAGTATAATGTTTCAGTTGCTTTATTTCATTTTAGTTACTTCGCCTAATTTCTTATGATATCACAGTAAACTTTCCTTATAAGAAAACATTCGACAGTCACTGACCGAATAGCCACTATTATTTTTGTTTTATTATATTTTTGTTTGAAGTACAGTGGAACGTCTTGATTATGTTATTATTTTGTTGCTGCTGTATTATTATATATGTGTATATATAGGGGGAATATAGTAAACAATACGTTTATAGGAATTAAATCCTCTATATCTACACACACACACACACACACACACACACACACACACACACACACACACACATATATATATATATATGTATTAACCAAAAAAATCCCATCAGAAGGTTTGTTTGATAAACAATCATTACAAAAACAAACATAGACAAAATAGTTGCGGATGTAGTTGACCTACCACGTGTTATTTTTACACCATAAAAGAAATTCCCTTCGTCCCTGCCGCAAAGAATAAGATTCACGCGTGATAGTGTGAATTTTTTTTTTCTAATTAATAATACATTTGTCTTAAAAAAAGTTCACAATTTTACAAGTTTACGGATATAAAAATAGTAGCCTACTGTTTCTCGAGGCTCAATACAATTTTCAAGGCTAGGTTGCGTACACACACACATACACACACACATACACACACACGTCCCCACACGCTAATACACGCACAAACGAACCCATACAGTGGAGGAGACGACAGCCGGCTGCCGCCAACCATGGGGTTTTCCACGCTAATAGAAAGGATTGACCAGCAGCTGCCGTGTAAGCCTTTGTTTACGAACTAACAAACACATTAGGCTGACCGTCATAAGATAAGATATTATCTATGCTGCAAACCCGATCATGCAACGATCTTCCTCGATTTAGTCCGCCATCAGATAAATGTCAAAATCAAATTGGTAATTTGGAAGAAAACCCGGGGATGGATCCCGTCGAGTTCCACGAATAAGCGTTAACTTATTTAGGGAAAGGAGGAGGCACGGTGGAATAATGGATATCGACTCCGATTGAGGAATCGGTCGAATCCATTACATTCACTTACATGCTAATACCCTTCGGGAAGGTATGAATCTTCTTCTTCTCTCCCAAGCTATGGGTAAATAGCAGGACTGACCGGGTTCTATAGCATTGGATGGCAACTAGTCTACCGCAGAAGAGATGGCAAACTGACTGGCTCGTCATTCATGTATCTAAAGATACGTGATCACCTAAGCGTGTATCAGCACATAACTGATTGACTATTTAGGGAAAATTTAAAAAAATAACTTCCTTTAGAGACATTAAGAGCAAGGAACATTTGAAAGTTGCCCTGTATTCCAGAGTGGTATTGAGAATTTTGTCTTCATCTTCTCCTATGTGCTATGTCCCTCCATAATTATATTTTCTTTGTAGCTCGTAATAATTTAAAAAAATATTTCCTAAATCTTGTTCCACCATCGATTTACTCAAGTTCGCTAGGTAAGTTATGCGTTGTTTTGCTCTGTCCCTCTTGTTACAATTTTTCCTGTGAATAACACATTTTCCAAATCTTTTTTCATCATTATGTATCAGACATTTCAACTGTCTCTTCCTGATGTTAAGTATAAGTGTCCTTTTTTTGTTTTCATTTTCTCTAAAATTTCGTCGTTGTTCAGATTTTCGGCTTATGCTATTCTCAGCATCCTTCTGAAGAACTATATTTATGTGGAAATATATACTGTATTTAGCACTCTTTTGTTTGGTTAGGATATGATAAAGAACAATTTATGTATTCCAGTGTATTGGTTAGCATGATAAAATCCATGAGAGACTGGATAGAATTTGTAGCGGTGCTTCGGATGTCACAAATTTTAATAATAACATTCTAAAGGGTATAGTGAGATTGAGACCCGAAAACAAAAATTCACTTAATGCAGGTCAGTGGCTAAAAATGTCTTCGATATGGATTTAGGTCTAAGCGAGGACCATTTTTCAATGTTTACGGAATCACAAATAAAGTACTATACCAGATAATAGAAACCACATCTCTTGAAGACTTTCATTAGTAGCAACAACTAAAAAGGCTATAATATGTAACTCGATGAGAAAATAAAGAAAACGTTGACGTTCCACACTACTTAAAACCAAAGGGGGAGAAGAAAACACCTACTGGACTTGAGCAACCAATTTTCCTGAAAAATTATTTCAATAGCATGATTTTATAAATTTCACCCGACAGTCATTGAATGCTCGGTCAATGAATGGCGAACGTTTCCTTATAAGGAAACGGCTAATTATTTCATTACCATTCTTTACTGCTGTGGTTACTAAATTTGTTTTAATAGACATGAAATAAAAGAATTTTTCAATAATCAATGGTCACTTTAGTTTTAATAGTTTTTTTTTAACGATAATGGATAAGTTTAATATTTGCTGAAATGGCAAAGTTTCAATGTTCCCATGGTTATTACGGGCGTTTTATCAGGTGAGACATAAAAAATAATGAACAAAAATTTTCTTGCACTAGTTGTGATAGATTTTTTTTATTTTAATAAGAAAGATGGTGGCAGTGATAAAAAGTACAATATGATGGCAGTGATATTTGAACAGCAAGGACAACTTCATTTATTAGGGAAATATATATTCGGAACATTTGCCAGTCACAAACCGCCTGTAAGCGAATGGAAAATGAAGTGAGCATGTACACAAAACCAAAAAAAAAAAAAATGAACGTAAGACAAGAATACATCTTCTCGCCGGATTTCTTTAAATTTCATTGCGCTGCGATTCTAATGGAAGTAGAAATCCTATCTGGACTTAATGCTGGTAGGCATAATCTTAAAAATACAAAATGACAATATGTTGATGGGAGAAGCAGAAAAAGAACTGGAATAACTCTTAGATAAGGTAGCAAATGAAAGCTAAACAATCAAGTGTAAGAAAAGGGATAGCCTAAGATGCGAGCTACGAATTGGATATGTTAAGATCAAGCATGAACAGAAATTTTACTATATAGAACAGCGTTTCTCAACCGGGGTTCCCCGGAATCCTAAGGTTCCTCAAATGATCCCCAAGGGTTCCGCGAGAACAGGTGAGATAAGCTAATATACTTTTGAGATTCTATTTAATTTAAGCAAAAGACAGGCACAGGCTTCACATAAGAGAAGCATATTTCACTTTATGAAATGGCTCTGAAAGTAATATATTCTTAGCTCATTTATTGGTTTACACGACATTTGGCCATGATTTACCTTATGCCTTTTCAACATTCCCAGTAAAGGATAAAAAAACTAAAAAAACTGATGCAACAATTACCTGTTTTCGTTCTGGTTACATTTATATTATACGATATTGTTTACTGATGTTTATTTTTTACATCTGAGTTTAGATTTTTTTGTGTGAATGAAAACTCCCTGGTGAAGTATTAAACGAACAGTATGAATTTTATTTAGCATTACCGAAAAATTAAGTATAAAAAGTATTAATTCTTCCTTAAACAAGTTATTCAAAAATATATACTATGATATTTAGCACGTGAACTACGATGAAAATAAAATCAGAAAGATATAGTATATAATTTTGTTTTTGCGCAGGGGTTTCCTTGAGGCATATCATTTATTTTAAGGGTTACGCAAGGGTAAAAACGTTGAGAAACATTCTTTAGACAAACAACCATAAAACAACTCTTTAAAAGATGGAAAAAAACTGTCGAATTCTTCTATTTTATTTTGTCATTCAAATATTTGAGTCTTTTTTACAGTTTATATTATATTCGTATTCTTTTATATGTCGTGTCTATTAAGAACGTGCGTGACACGGCTCTCCACGAGTTCCCATTCTCTGCAATGTTTGACGCATTACTATCCCTCCTTGTCCATATTCAGCTATAAATTTACACAAGTTAATTAGGTATGCCACGCGCTGCTTCCCTTACTTTCAATACCTCGTATGA
This sequence comes from Acanthosepion pharaonis, assembly GCA_903632075.3. NCBI lineage: Eukaryota > Metazoa > Mollusca > Cephalopoda > Sepiida > Sepiidae > Acanthosepion > Acanthosepion pharaonis. The sequence goes on along the minus strand of CAHIKZ030003604.1, from coordinate 1,446,206 downwards.
GTGTCAGATTCTCCAAGCACATTTTCCTCGTTATGTGTTCCTGAAATTTTGGCGATTTTCTTTTGACCATCGTTTCTCAAACCGGGTTCCCTGGAACCCTGAGGATCTGCAAAAGGTCACTAAGGTTTCCGCGAGAAGAGATGAGATAAGCTAATGCACTTTTGACTTTTTATTTAATTTTTGATTTACCCTATGTCTTTTCAATATTGCCAGTAAAAGAAAAAAAAAACTGATGCAGCAATTATCTGTTTTACTTCTGTTTACATTTATATCACAGGTATATGATATGATATATCACAGGTATATGATATGATAGCTCACATGTATATGATATGATATATCACAGGTATATGATATGATAGCTCACATGTATATGATATGATATATCACAGGTATATGATATGATAGCTCACATGTATATGATATGATAGATCACAGGTATATGATATGATATGGTTACTTATGTTTATTTTTTACGTTTGAGTTTAGAATTTTTTTTTATGTGTGAATGAAAACTCCCTGATGAAGTATTATAAACAAACAGTATGAATTTTATTTAGCATTACAGAAAAATTGACAAAGAAGTATTAATTCTTCCTTAAACAAGTTATTCAAAAATATATACTATGATATTTAGCACGTGAACTACGATGAAAATAAAATGAGAAAGATTTGTTTTTGCGCAGGGGGTTCCTTGAGGCATATCATTTATTTTAAGGGTTACGCAAGGGTAAAAAGGTTGAGAAATGTTGTTCTAGATGTTGTTTTAATAGACGAAGAAAAAGTTGACAAAGAAATCGAAAACTACATTGGAATAGTGTATTAAAAACAATTACTGCTTGTCGTAGTTGTAATAGATTTTTTTAATAAGAAAGGAATTTAATACTAGTCTACCTGTGACTCGTTGGGTCACTGACGGTTTAAATTATAAAACACTGAAGTTGATTTCAACATTAAAATAATTGTCTGTTTGAAGAAAGTTGAAATAAAGTTACTCACTGTATTTTTATATCTTATTCACTTAAAATATTTTTTTAAAATCAGATTAACTTAAAAATATTTTTAATATGCCAAATATATTTTAAAATCATATTCATTTGAAAATATTTTTTAAATATTGCAAAAAATATCTTTTAAATATTTAAAATATTGTTTGTTTAAAGAAAGCGGAAATATAAATAATTACTCTACAAAAAACTGGAAGAAACAGCAAAGCGGGATTTCTTTGTGTCTGTCTTTAAGTTAAATATCTTTTAATTAAAAACATGTCTGTTTTGAGGAAGTTAAAATAAAAATACTTAGTGTAAAAACATATGGTATTTTTTAAATCTTATTCACTTCGATTAACTTAAATCATTATGCGCCGGACGGTCGCATCACGCAAACGTACGTGCAATCACAGAGAGGTGGAAAGATAGATTGGAAAGAGAGAGATGTGGAAAGAGATAGAGTGAGACGTGGAAAGAGAAAGGTGGAAAGAGAGAGAGAGAGAGAGAGAGAGAGAGAGAAGAGAGAGAGAGAGGTGGAAAGAGAGGTAGAAAGAAACTTAAATCATTATGCGCCGGACTGACGACGTACCACGCAAGCACGCAATCACAGACTTTTAAAGGGTTTTTCCAATAACTTACACCAATTTTAATTGTGAATTAAGTGTAAGCGTCTAATGATTTTTTCTCTTTTTTTTCCTATTTGGCTGACATTTGGGTGATATTATTTTTCACGCATAATTGCCATGGCTTAAATAACATCATCCAATAGAGAAATAAATAAATTTTCACCAATAACACTGATTTATTTGCTGCTGACTTTGATCCATTTGAATGAAACACCCTTATATATAATCCGTCTTAATGAAACATCCTTTAGTATTATGTATGTAGATGATGGCAGTGATAAACAAACTATCACAATCGGCTGCAGCAAGGACCGAAATTGCATCTTAAGTTTTTAGCTGGTAGTAATCATAGTTAAAAACTAACTTTAGATCTATACTTTAAATCGAGTACCTCAGTGAGGATCGAATACACTTCTCAATCGTAATTTTACTAACGATATAATAAAGAAAGAAAATAAACGTATACTGAGTTTGCTAAGAGCTTCGGTAAGTATGAATGTACTGTGTCTTACCAGATTTTTATTGTAGCATATTATTTCTACTAATCTCTTATGATATTATGGTAATGGTTCCTTATAAGAAAATATTCAGCATTCATTGACCGAAAAGTTGGTATAGTACTTTATTCTCAGTTGAAATTTATAAAAACTTTCTCTTAAAAAAATACAGGAAAATACATTTCTCATGCTTAGTCGCTCATTCCAATATTGACAGGGGTTACCTTTCTAGCCTTTTGTTTGAAGTAGTGTGGAATGTCAACATCTTGATTATATAATTATTATTTCTTGGGATTACATGAGATATCCGTTTTAGTTGCTGCTGTTGTATGATCATATGTGTGTTCAGATAAGGGAAATATATTACGTACAGGGCTGGGTATTATCCGTAGTTTACACGTGGACGTTTGGAAGATATCCTCTGGCAAGAGTTGGGAATATTGCTCGTCTATCCGAGTCCAGATATATTTAATAAGAATATTTTAAATCTTAATATTTTAAGTGACTCATATGCAGGGAGTGGTGATGGGGGGATAAAAATGTGTCGAGCAGAATTAAATTCAAAGCTTGGTTTTATGAAGATATGAATCAGAATAATTTAAGAGATATGAAATCTTTGGAGTGAATTTAATCAATGCTGGCACCTTCAGCTCAACAAGTTAACTGCGTTGACAAGGAAACAGGAGGAGTAAGTAAGAGAAGGAAAGGGAGAAGAAACTAGGAGTGAGGGGGAAAATGATCGAGAGGGAGTGAGAGAAACATAAGGAGAAATAGTTGGAGATGGAGTAGTAGTCTGAGAGAGGAAGAGAGTGTGAGAGAGAAATTAAATAGGGAGAAGCTGGGATAAAGAGTAAGGGAAAGTAGAGAGGGAGTGAAAAAGAATGAAAAAAGATAGGAAGAAAGAGAGTGGAAAAAGAATAAGAGAAGGAAAAGAAATAAGAGAGATAGGGAAATAAAGAGAGGGGCGGAACGAGAGGTAGGGGGTAATTGTTGGTTCGTAGGAAGGAATAATTCATAGCGTCCAGATTTTTTCAATTTTATCATCTGCAGACATCTCACATCAGACTCATTTTCCATAACTTGTGGAACTACTTCTCGTAAGAATAATGATAATAAAAAAACCCAAAACAAAACAGAAACCAGAAACTTGTGGGAAGAAAGCGATGTAGAACGGACTAAATTCATTTTATCATTATCATCTTATACTATAAATGTCCCCTATCATCATCTCATATTATAAATGTTCCCTATTTTCCCCTACATTACGTTTTTTTCATATAATTATAATTTTTGTATAGTCCTTATTAATTTGTACATATCAAGCTTTTACATCAGTAGTCATTGCAAGCACTCACTAGAGATCAGTTGACAGCAAGTCATCGCCATACGACAGAAATCTCCACAATATTCATGATTTTAATAAAGCTCTATTTACATTATTTGGACTATTATCCTCATTTTTGTCGCCATATTTTTTACAACGTTTTGTTTTAATAATCATCTCAGAAATATAGACAGATACTTTAGTAAGGCTGTTCGGATGATTTTAATGCTTCCTCGCATTTCCAAGTCTTCCAGTCATTTTGCAGTTGGCATCCGGACTTTTCCAAAGACTTTAATGACAATGGCTACAGTTGTCAACACGTTTTTTTTATTTCTCTAATAGGGCCGATATATTTATCTATTCTAATTTGATCTGTAGTTTCCTGAACAAGAGACATCACGTGACAGTTTCTTTATGAATTCTAGACGTTATATTCTAACCTTGAATTGAGTGATCCAATTTAACAACAGAGTTACACACAATTTTATTATTTTTTTTAATTTGTCTTGAGTTTCGGAATCATATTGAATTTTTTCTACATTAAAAGCTATTATTATTATTATTGAAATTTTATGGCGATGACCTCAAACACAGGAAATAATTTTAAGTGACTCTGTCAAGTATCAAGAGCTCAGACGGCAAGCATTTTTCGCATGATATTTGCTAAGATATTTGTTTTTAAAACGTTGTTATGCTGGATGAGATTCCGATAGTATCAAGGTTTTTTTTCTGAAGATTCTGTTGAATCGACCCAAGGGCTCCAATGACAAGTATCACAAGCTTGGCATGTACGTTACACATTCTCTCAAAATATACACTCAACTCTGGATAGTTCACAATCTTTTCAATTTATTTATCTGTAACGTAGTGATCTCCAAGGCATGGCGTATCTATTGACTCCTATGTGATCTTTTTATGATCGATGATATGTCTGGTCCGATGTGTGTTATAACTCTGAAAATTGGAATTGTGATGTCCCACAGGAGTTTCACGCGCTTAGCTTCCAGTACCCTCTCCGACTTTTGTTTTTAGCGCTTGTCCGAAGTTTGGTAGCCATACTTCTGGCATAAACATCAATGGAGATGTGAACATATCTACTCCACAATTGTTATTATTACTATGATTATTTTCTTTTCTTTAATTTCTGGTGTATTCTCATTTCTTTCTTGGTCCTAAACAGAGACCTAAGGCCAGAAATGGCATCATGGCATTTTAAACTGAGTAGTTTTGAAAAAACAAAAACCAAAAACCAAAAAAAAACCCCCAAAACCAAAAAAAAAAACCCCAAAAAACAAAAAAAACAAAAACAAAAAGAACCCCACACACATTTTACATTGATAAAGCCCTTCATAAAATGTGATCTGTACTTGTGTGTACATTTCTTTTGTATTTCTTTAAGATATGGGCTACCAGGAATCCCTTCAATGAATCTATATCCAATCAACCCGAGGGCTCCAACTACAACTGGAGATGTTGAAATCCTCATCTGTCACTATTATTATTATTATTATTATTATTATTATTATTATTATTATTACTTTTGATTTCTGGTGTATACTTATTTCTTTCCGGGTCCCAACCAGAGACATAAGTTCCTTAATGGTACTATGACATTTTCTACTGAGAATTTTTTTAAAAATAGAAAGTAAAAGAATCACACATATTTCACATACATAAAGTCCTTCGTAAGGTGTGGGATCTACTTGTGAGTACAATTTTTTTTGCATTTCTTTAAGGCATGGGCTACCAGGAATCCCTTCATTAAGTCTATTGGAATCTTTTCCAATCAATCCGAGGGCTCCAGCTACTACTGGAATTGTTGATGTCCTCATGTGCCACATTTTTGAGATTTCGATTTTAAGGTCCTTGTATTCTGATATTTGTTTTAAGATCTTCGAAGATACATTGCAGTTTACAAGCACTACTATGTCAATACGAAGGCACATTTTGTCATTGCAGTCTCTAATCACGATGTCTGTGCTATACTTATTTCACATCTATACAGGAAACGGTATAGGATCCTGGTAAAAAGTATATTTTCACGCCGCCTCTCGTGCCGTGAGAAAATAAATTGAGCATTTGTTCTTTTTAATCGACATGCTGTTCCCCTACTTTTAGAACAAGCCTTTGTTGGTTCCAAGAAGACAGGCTTTTTTTGTGATGTCTCTGTTTCCGGAATCATAGTCCAATATCTATGTAGTTTTTTTTCCATGATTTTGTACAATCCCCAAAAGCTCCAGTGTGTGAAAGAGTGTGAGAGAAAAATAATAGGTAAGATAAACGTTAACGAACGGCTGACAGAGTGGGAGTAATAGTTGGAGAAGGAGACGAAATTCGAGAGGGGGAGAGAGTGTGAGAGAGAAATGAAGAGAGAAGGGAGGTAAAAAAAATTGGGAGAAGAGAGAGAGAGAGAGAGAGAGAGAGAGAGAGAGAGAGAGAGAGGGTGTAATTACAAAGATAAACAGAAAGAGAATGTGAAAAGAATATGGAAGAGAAAGAAAGAATAGAAATAATACTATACATATTTATAGAGGAAATATAGTATACACAGGGCTCGGTACTATCCGTGGTTTCTAAATTATAACGTACATCAGACCAGACATAACATTGATGACAAAAAGATGGGGGTCTGCAACTTGATGCATCAAGCGTTAGGGATCAATTCATTGCAGGTGAATAGAATGAAAATTTGTGAAATACTAAGATTTGATGGTAGATTTTGAGAGAATATGAAATGTATTAGGTTGGTACACAAAAAAATGACGTAATAATGTCGTTTTTTGACGTATTTTTAACGTCAAAAAACGACATTAATACGTCATTGTTTTTGCACCAACCTTATACATGCCAAGTTTACATTGTCTGCCTTTCGCAAAATTTCATGCTTTAAATCATTGTAGTTGTCGAACATCACCTTTCTTTTCAATTCTCATATCAAATGGACTGGGGACGTCTATCAGATAGCAATTGTTTTTGCTTCTTGGCCCAGAACTAATATATATGGCTTATTGTTCTATAAACTTGTCACTGCCCATCCAGGAATATCGCATAAGATTTTCCCATTCCAATTCTTCAGCACTTTGTGACCACATGTTCATTACACTTGTCACTGCATTTGAACCCGTACTTTTTACACAACTTCCATTGAATAACGACAGCAAATTTATAATCCTTTCATTTTTTATACTTATCATGAGCCATACTCTTGTATTCTAATCAGTCAGTTATGTGCCATTCCTAATACACGCTTAGGCGATCATGTATCATTCGATAGATGATTGACGAGGCAGATTTTTTGCTGTCGTTATTCACTGGAAGTTATGTAAAAAGAAATGGAAACCTACTAGAACTTACTTCTTATTAATGGAATACAAAAAGAATGATGATGATTCATCCTTGTGTACGCAAGATGGCGGGTCCCAGTTGCAAAAGTTAAGGTTGGTCGAACTAAGAAATGTGATTCGTCAAGATACAGGCCGTGGAAATAACAAAAGAGTAGCGAGAGTCTTGCTACGTTTCATTTGTGGGAAACGGGTGGTAGGGTGGAAAAAAATTCAGAAGAGAGTTCCACAAGCGAGGAGTGCGATAGCAGAAATTTAAAATTTAATAAATATGCGATAACAAAAACTGTTAGCGTAAAACTTAGGTTTACATCTAGCCATTTTAACTGCAAAATAATGAGACCTATTTCTTTTTTAAATGCCATACGGGATACACGCTTGTGATCATGTATCTTTCGATACATGACTGATAAGGCAGATTTTTTCCCGCAGTAGGTTGCCATTTCTCTCTGTGGTACTACGTTGCAAGCAAGGCTATAGAAACACGGTCTGTCCTGCTATTAACATATTTATATATCTGGGGGGGGGGAGAAGAGGAGGATTCGTACCTTTCGCAAGTGTTTTAGCACGTAAGTGAATGTAATGGATTCGACTGGAATTTGAATTCGGCTATTCATTATTCCACCATGACTCACAGTTCCATACGCATTTTACTTAAGGCTGAAGTACTGATCTTATCATCATTTAAGTTTACTCAGTTTGTACGCAATGTATAATTTGAGCTGTCATTAATTAGTTTATTATTATTATTATTATTATTATTATTATTATTATTATTTCTTTTGTTATCTGTTGTATACACATTTCCTTCCGGGTCCCCAAAAAGTTACCTAATATCAGTAGTGGCTTCATTATATTTTCCACTGATCATTTTTGTAAAAAACAAAACTAAGATCACGCACATTTTACATGGATAAAGTTCTTTGTAACGTGTGTGCTGTACTTCTGAATACCATTTATTTGTATTTCTTTATGTATGGTCTCCCAGGAATCTCTTCAATGAGACTATCGGAAACCTTTCAAATCAATCAGATGGCTCCAACTACAACTGGAATTATTGATGTCCTCATGTGCCACATTTTTTAGATTTCTACTTCAAGGTTCTTGTATTTTGATTGTTTTTTTTTTTTTGAAGAACTTCAAAGTTACATTACAATCTGCAGTGACTACCATATCAATAAGAAAGCAGATTCTGTTTTTGTTGTATTTTTTCACGATGTCTGGACGATTAGCTTTGATTGTTTTGTCTGTGTTTATTGTAAAAACCGATAAGGTTGTCACAGGTCCTATCTCTGTAACCGGGTAATTTCTTGCAGTTTCCTTCACATAAAAGTTTCATATTTTCTAGTGCAAATATTGACTGATTCTATCATGCCGAGTTTTATATTTCGAGGGCGCTAACACTGTGCAACCTGATAGAAGGTAGCTGTATTTTGGTTTATTTGCACTTCTTCTCCCGCTTGAAATTCTCTTTTGAATTTACTGGAATTCTTTTATTACTCTACAAACTTTCTCATTCCTTTCATGTTTTCAATAATCTTCGAACATATCGTCATCCCGTTTTTTGTAGTTTTCAGGTAACTTTGAAGACCGATGCTTGTGGTTTTGTAAATCAGTTCTAATTGAACTACTCCTCGTGCTTCCTTCGTATCTGGGCTCATATAGACGATCAACATCAGCCTTAAGATGATGTATACAGTGGAAAAGGAGAAACTTTCTAGTTTTGACATACATTCGGTTAATGTCAGCTATGGTCCAATTAAGAAGGTGAAGCCATATTGCATTACAGAGACAGCCAAAGCCTTTATGGCTGATATTGTTTCGGGAAATCAACTAGGTATCTGATACCAGGTTCACGCGTCTTTTCTTACAATTGGGTATGCTGTATTCCATCTCCTTTGCTGACTCCGATGTATTTTTAGTCTTCTTGTTCCAGTTCCCTATTTTTGGGACAAAATCTAGATCGATTGAATTTGTTTCTGCAATTCTTCCTTACGTGATTGTTACTTTTGCACATTTATCTAGTCCGAAATCCATACTGATGACATCACTGAAACACTACTGTATTGAGGATATCCTTCAACACATTGTTGTCTTAGGCGAAGAATTTGATATCATCCATGTAGAATAGGTGATTAAAAATTTTATTGTTACTTTGTATCCGTAACTATTATTGTTTAGTTTGTTTGAAATGGGGATTAGCGACAGACAGAACAGAAGGGGTGAGATAGAGTCTCCTTGAAAGATTCCTTGTCGGATATTCAAACAGTTGGGAGTGGTAATATCTTTCCACAGTTCCTTGCGATACTGAGATTTTTACTTTTTTTCCTGCAATTTTCCAGGATCATTTTATTTATTAGTAATTGAACTTTGTAACTATATGAGACTTTTCGACATCACTTCTGTTTCAAGGGAAGAATGTTGTTTTCATCGGGGAAAGAGTAAGTACAGTTCGTCAGGACAGACGTGATCAGTTTATATGTGGTGAACAGACATGTTATTGGCCTATAATTTTTTGTATCAACTTTTACATCTGTATTTGATAGGAGATAGTGATCCACTCTGGAATTTCATTGGAGTTATTAATTAGGATAGATAATGTTCGTGCAATGTTATGGCAGATAATAGACCCAAAAGATGAGTACCTTGTTACTTCCTGGGAATTTCCATTTTTGGAATTTTGTTAGATCTTGCCTAAAATTATTCTTGGTATATACCGCACCTATGAACACTAATGGTTATGTTCCTATCCACATAAGAACATTGGACACTATTGTAAGTGGGGGTAATATGATGTTTAAGTAGTCCACCACTAGCAGTGGTTTACCTACTTCACGCCGCTGGCGAGTATTGTATTTTGTTGATGTTATAAAGTTTACCATTTCATTTCCAAAATCCCTTTTGGTTATTCCTCATTCAGTAACCTTTTCTAGATTACAACCGTATATTTCACTTCATTCAGTATTTTCACATTTTAAATATATATATATATATATATATATATATATATATATATCTGTGTGTGTGTGTGTGTGTGTGTGTGTGTGCGTATGTGTGTGTCTGTTATATACCGTACCTATAAATACGTTGGACACTATTGTAAGTGGGGTAATATGCTGTCTAAGTATTCAACCACTAGCAGTTGTTTACCTACTTCATGCCGCTGGCGAGTATTGTATTTTGTTGATGCTATAAAGATTACTATTTCATTTCCAACCATTTTGTAATTCCTCATTCAGTATTTCTCTCTAGTTTAAAACAATTCTAGGCTATATTATTCCGTTCTTACATGGATTTATCCTTCATTCTTTCTTGTTCTCGCTTGATCTACCCTGCTTTGAAATTATTTTTCTTTGGGTTGCTCCAAATATTCTCAACATTTTGCGCTTCCTCAATAGATGGAGGCTTTTTGACATCTATAACAGCTTTTCTAATTTCCATGTAAAACTTCATGAAATGCGTTTGGAAAAATCATATTTTTTAAATAGAACAACGTTTTTCATATCGTCATTTACTCTGTGCCCGTAACTCCAGTTTCTGTGTAAGTATTTTCTTAATGGTTGGAATTTCATTTACTGCTTTAATTTTATATTTCTGCTTGATTTTCTAATTGTCCGTGTTGAAACATTTGAGACTTGAAATCACATCTAGTATCGATAACCCACTTATATTTCCCTCAATTTCTGGCTTTAATTTTGCCTTTCAATTGGATTCTTTTTTTAGTCATTTAATCTTTTATTTGTCTTGGTATTAATTTTTTCAGTAACTTCCAGAGCTTTTGCATATATGATATTATTTACTTCTGTGATGTTTTCTAGTGGTCTCTCTGTTAACAGTGTTTGCACAATATGTTTATTGGACTTTGTCATATGAATTTTTGTGTTGTGGATTCCGAGATGAAATCCGGTCTCCAATGAATGACAAACGCAGGAATTAAATATAACAAATAAATGTATTTACACAATAATACAATTGGTAATACGGTTAGTATATCCAGAAACGCGTTTAGTAGCAATAATAATAATAATAATAATAATAATATATATATATATATATATATATATATATATATATATATATATATATAATATATAAACAGTCTAGTAAATTCAGTCTCGAAGTAGGACTTCCTTAGAGTCTTACGTGCTCGCAACTGAGACTTCTACAAGCGGTTACCTCACACTATTACTTTACCTCCAACTCAATCACAATCACTGCTCTTACTACTCTGACTGACTCTGGGTATTTAACGGCAGCAGTCCAAGTACACACTGGTCGAGTCCACTTGTATGAAAAAGGAGTGGACCCCATAACATTTTGGGTGCTGGTTTCCTTTTGACATTTGTGTGCAAGCTATATTGCTGATTATTTGAATGATGTGGTTTTTCGCTTCAGAGGTTTCAACTCTTTTGTTTTCAAGAAATTCTGCTCTAATGTCCTTTGATTCATCTTCATCAATGACAAAATCTAAAACAGTGCAATTGTTGCAGCTAAATTCCGTTTTATTTTCTTAGAAATCATTATTTAGTATCTCATTTATTTTAGTTTGTATCTCATCCTCTGTCATATTATCTATATCCATTCTTGCTTCATTTTTGTTTGGATTACGTCGAAATGTACTTTGTCTTATATTTAATTTTATCTTACCTATTTCTGTATTTGAAATATTTTTTTTTAATTTCGCGTGATGTCGCCACGGACATTGGCAAGCATATTTTGGTCTAGATAAGGTTTTGTTTTAGTTCCTATCATAATTATCTATATCTGGTATGTGTGATACGTAATGTTCTTTTCTGGATTTTCGGGTGCAGTGAAAAAAAGATGCCATGACTGGTTTGCACTCTTTAGGTTTACATTTCGTTCGCTTTCTTTTTATTAATTGATTTGGCATTAAGTCACCAGGTCCAATACAGGAGTTAAACCGGTTTTGGTGATCAGGTGTCTCATTGTTGTCGGAAGAGTTTCATATGTGACATATTTTTTGACCAGCTTAGTTACTCTCTGAAGATCGCGGCACTTGCTTACCCTTCTTCTTCTTCTTCTTCTTCTTCTTCTTATTCTTCTTATTATTATTATTATTATTATTCTTGTTATTCTCCTTCTTCTTCTTCTTCTTCTCCTTATTCTTCTTCTTCTTCTTCTTCTTCTTCTTCTTCTTCTTCTTCTTCTTCTTCTTCTTCTTCCAAACGAATAAAAAATATATTGTTCTACCCACAAACTCTATGACAACTTCAATATAAAAGAATTTATTTAAACTCAACATAAAATTTGTCACAACTACATCTAAAACAATGAAATGACTTAATCAATAGAAAACAAACCAATGAACGAAAACCTGAAAGAAGAATTTTATTACCGCAAAGATTGCCAGAAATGATATATTGGAGAACCTTCAATATGTTTAAATAAAATATTATATGAACACAAAAGTGACATTTTTAAAAACAGCACATTAAACGCGTTAGTTGCTCACCGTAACGAGACTGGCGCAATTTTGACAAATGACACTGTAATTAAAAGAGAAAATAATTAACTAAGACAGAAATGTTTAGAAAGTACCTTAATCGCTAGTTCATCCACAGTAAATTTACATCCTGGTTGTTACAACATTTCACAATTCTTGGCAGATCTTCTGTCATGATAACGTGGGATATTTAATAAGAAAAAATGATGGAAATAAAAAGAAAAAATGATCTAAATGAAATTAGCCAAATTTTATATCATAAACACATAAACAAATTATAAATTAAAAATTTCCAGCGGCTCTCATTCCTTTTATTTCAACACATCTGGTGTCTTATCAAGTGATGAACATCATCATTTAATAAGACACCGGAGGTGTTGAAACAGAATGGCTATTTTTGTAGTGATTTTATAACATATTTATGTTATAATTTTTAAAAATAAATAATTATATCTGCTCAGTTATTGAGCACTCTTTTAAGAATAGTAATTCTTGGTTATTAGAATTCATTCCGTATACACCAATTATATACTTGGTTATATATATATATATATATATATATATATATATATATATATATATATATATATATATAGTTGGATTGATGTGAGTTTGTGACCCTGGGTTTCACGCTATTTACGATCGTCAGACAAACTGATTAATTTTTAAATTTTGGATTTATATGTGGTTGCGTATATCGGTATTTTTATGGAAGTGGTAGGAAAAATTGTAGTCGGAACGGCACTCATACTTATGCAAACATACATACACACACGTACACTCATTGACGTACGCAGGCACACGCACACACGGACGCTTCACTCACCGGAGCTCACACAAAAATAAACATATGCAAACAGTGTGAGATTGAGCATATATGCTCACATATGTGTCGTTGCACACACAAGTACGCATTTGGTTGCTGTATTCAATGTTGGACTGTCTAGCAAATATTTCCTTGCCTGTTGCGCTGTCAACGCGCAGACCGTTTTTCTATTTTTGTTCGCTGAATAATGTTTACTCGCACGCACGCACGCACGCACGCACGCATACACGTATAATGGAGTCTGTGTAAGACTATGTTAGGTAAAAATTGCTATTATTTAAAATTTTTAAGGCCGTTTAGTTATTATTTTAAAGACGGTTATTTGCTTGTCATTCGCGATCGCGCATATGCTAATGGTAGAAATTCCAATTTGTAATACTTATTAGTATTTATGTGGTGATATTAATTTTGCTGGAGGAGGGAAAAGTAAGTATAATTGTGGATTGATACGGTAATGGTAATTGTGGACTAATACGTCCATGGTAATTGTGATGTGGTAGTAATGGTGGGAAAGCTGATGATGATAATGACAATTGTAGCAGCAAATAGTGTAAAGTGGTAGAAGCGATCGTAGTAATGGTGGTGGAATAATAATAACAATAATTGTAATTATTATGATGGTATTTTAAACTAGAAAATAATTGATAATATTATGGTGTCAGTGGTTTTTCTTTTCATGTTTATAGGGTCAATGGTGGTTTATGTAGTAGTGTTTGTTGGTATTTTTTTATCCGTTTGTCATAAATTTTGATAGTAGGTATTTATTTTCATGTCTGCATTTGGAAATTATTTTTGATATTATGCTTAGTAAATTCTTTTGTTGGGTATGAGAAGTTATTGCTACCTTTTCGTGTAGGCAAAGTAGGTATTTCTTTGTAATGTTGTTGTAGGCAGGTGCTTTTTTCAATATTTTCCAGCTTTTTCTTGGTGTAATATTCTGTCTTTTAGATGCCATATGTATGTGGATAGTGTGGTGCTGTTTGAATATTTTCTGTTGGACAATGAAAAGTCGTGGTTGTTCTTTCTCTTCTTGAATGGTCCCTCAGTGGGACCGAAGTAGTACATTTTGCTTTTGTTAGCACTTACCTTGGCTTTATATATTATATTCCTTTGTTGGCAATTTCCTTGGAGTGAACATGTTGCTTTATTTCTGCAGTTGCATTGAGGTTCCTTGGTTGCATTATTGTAGGTTTTTATTTTTTGTCGTGGCTTTTTATTATTTGTGTATATTTTTTTCCAGCTGTAACTGATTTTAACGTTATTTTTGTTGAATATTGTTGAAATAAAATATTGTTGAAATAAGATCCATAGTTACTTTCCATTGTCAAGCGATGTTAGGAATAACATTGTAAGGAATTTACTATCAGTATTATCAGTTGTTAAGGTTAAGGAAAATTCAATCTACTTTGATTAGGGGCGGTTTGGTTTTAATTACCCTAGACATCTTATGTATCCAATATATTTTACTTACAATATCAGGTTAAGTTTATGTTGAGTGGGGGTGGCTGTTAACAAAAACATACATCTGTTATTCAACGAGTTGTCTGTGTTTTCAATGACAAAAATTAGCATTTTTATTTATTCGCTTAATTCATATTTTTATATAAACACGTAAACATTGCGACTATCGGTTAAAAACACATCTACTGTTATGTTTAAAATGTATTTCTGTGTTATTGTAAACCTAAAGTAAATAATATTTGTTTCAAATCAGATTAGTTATACTTTAAATCAGTTAATATTCCTGAAATAAATCTCCAGAAAATGTATATTTTATTTTTGCAAAATTTTTTATTAAAGAGAATTACATTGCGATAAAACACAACTAAGAAGGGCGCTAATCAACTATTTAAGCCCTCCCTCCAATGATTCCATCAATTTAAATTAGTTTTAAATTAGTTTTTAAATACACCAAAGTATATTACTTATTGTGAATATTAAATTTAATCTAGTAGCTTGAAAAGATTCTAGAAAGATTTTTTTATTTGTTCAAATCAATTTTAAACCTTAGGTGTCGTTTTTCTTTGATTTTTGTGGAAGTAACTAAAGAAAAAGAATATCTCATGACAAGCGCCCACACTCTTTTGGGGGAAATATATCGTATTTCTGAAAGACAATATATATCGATCTGATACCTACGGGTTTAGAATATTCACCAACGTGTGAAAATCCTCACCAGAAGAAATACAGAGAATTAGATGTTAGCGGGTTCATGACAGTTGTGTCGGATGTCAGGCTTGAAAGATTTGATAGTGTTAGCGGACGGTCACACTTAAGTATTACACTGCAATAAGGTTGTCAATACTAATTAGGGGATTGGCATCAGTCTTCAGAAAAATGAAACAATAAGATATTGAAGAAAAAGAGTTTCGTTTTATCAAAGTGAATATCGCGGGTGTGCGTACCTTTTTATTTGACCTTGCATTGTTGGACATCACAAATTATCAGTTAGGGCGAGGGATTTTCTAATAAAATGAGTTTCTTCTACAAAATTTTCAGGGAGATTTTCTGTTTTTTAACAAACACGCAGTCCGAAAAAATCAAGGAATGGGAAAGCGTGACCACCAACCACCCACCCACCAAAAATAAAAGGCATTCTTCTTCTCATTCACTTGTTCTCTCTCTCCTTTATTTACAAGTGATTAGAATTTCACAAGTAAGGACAATGAAAGCAGTTATATTATAAAATATGCTTTGTGCTGTTTAATAACACGAGAAAAATATATATCTTATTTGAATTTTATCAAGACGCAGAGACAGCCCAACTTTGGTATATTGCTTCCAAGAAAACAATGAGAGTGAACGTGACGACGTAACCGACTCTGTCCACTTTCGACAACAACAATAGTCGTTAGACACTCGTGCCAATAAGACGATTCTCAGTCGTACAAAGAATTTGGAGGTAGAGACACTGACCTGCAGCCACATAGCCAACCACATCAGATATTGTAACGATATTAATCCATTTTCTTTGTTAAACCTGATCTTGTCAATATTGTACGGTAAGACTTATTGTAGCGAAAACATTTATGCAATGTTAAGATGAAGACAAAAATATATTACTTAAAAATTTCCTATATAAATTGATACCTAAGATTTCTTTGTACCATATTCTAATAAATGCTGAGATCACGTTGTATCATATAAAAGCAGATGTTCCTTAATACCATATTCTAATGATTTTTAGGAAGACATGAATAAATATCTCATTAGGTAATGATTTTTTAAAAAAAAGTTGTTTCATATTTTATGGAAGAGTGTTTATTTTTTACTTGCTCTTTGACCCGGTGAACAACATTTCCAAGATACCTGGCAGTACAACAGAACCCAAAGAGAATTATTTTCATGTTTAACATATATAATTCAGGTTGACCGTTTCTGTGACGTCACCTTGAGTGAGTTGAAATTGGTCCCATCAAAGGTTTGAGATTAATACCATCAAACGTGAGGAAGCCGAAATTAAAAACCAATTCCGTAACTACATACAGAAGAATCTTTGAAAACAAATGGAATATCATTGAAAAGTACTCAGGAAACACACACACACACACACACACACATATATATATATATATATATATATATATATATATATATATATATATATGTGTGTGTGTGTGTGTGTGTGTGAGTTACATTAACTTTATTGATTTATTCTTTGAATGACTATTTTACGATATCAATTAAGACACAATATTTCTTAATTTGAAAACATTCGGTTTCGATCTGCGTTAATTTTTTTTTCTTTTAAGACGTTTCTTTAATTATTGAACCAATCGTCCATGTCAAATCAACGAAAAAATAACAATTACAATAATAGAAATTTTGAATTATTGCATTACTACAACATTCAAAAATCTATCTACATTTCTACATTTTCAAAAAAAATATTTTTAACTGTTAATAACAACACGCTTTATAATAAAACATATTTCTACAAGTAACACATTCATTTTCTTCTTCTAATTTTTACTCGAAATTCCTCGCACACACACACATACACACACACACACACACACACACACACACACATATATATATATATATATATATATATATATATATATTAGTGAATATACATAATATCCGACGTTGATATCACGACTCGGAGTTTCTTGCGATCCTGCAGTCTTCAGGTGTTGAGTATATATATATATATATATATATATATATATATATATATATATATATATATATATGTGTGTGTGTGTGTGTGAAAATTTTCAGAGTTAACCTGTAGAAAAAAGACAATAGGAAAATTGTAATATTAGCCAACACGTTTCGTCCAATGTTGTCTTTTTCAAAGCAAAAACGAAATGAATTTATTTAAACAAGATAACTAATAATACAAAACAAAATGTCCCCAGCAACTGGAAGAATATAATAGCGTTTTCTAAATTATTCCACTTGCTAAGGACATTTTGTTTTGTTATTATTAGTTACTTTGTTTTAATAAATTCATTTCGTTTTTGCCTTGAAAAAGTCCACATTGGACGAAACGCGTCGGCTAATATTACAGTTTTCCTATTGTCTTATATATATATATATATATATATATATATATATATATAGACAAAATATAGTTTTAAGGCATGCTATATTAATAGGTAAAAGTGCTTAATATCATAAATATATACTGAGGTAAACGCCGAGCGGCGATAGTCTGTTTAATACTACAACGCAAAAGTGAGATAGTAATCTGAATTTTTAGTACGATAACACTGAGGAGAACTAAACCATGCAAAGTAGAGAGTGAATAAGAACGAAGCAAAATTTGCATGTGTTTTTACAAACCTGATCTCTACCTGTCCTTCTTATCAAAGACCATTACCAACCGTTCGTGAGTGCCAATGTCACTGTGAGCGTCACCTCCGTATCTGTAGCATCGTCACTGTCACTAACGGGTCACCAACATCCGACCTCGTTCGGTCAACTTCACCTCACCTTGACGTGACTCGCCATCTTTGACTGCACTGACAAGGGCACTTCAGTTTTTACAGGGAGCCTCGGAAAGGAAATATTGGTGGATTCTTCTCGTCCATTAGTGGCAAAAGGAACTAGATTCCTGCTTCGGTGTGGACAGAAAACGGTCCGAATGGAGGATCGTTCAATGTCTCTAATGGAATGAGACGTCTCTGATGCAAAGTTCATCGGTCGATCGGAAAATCGGCAAGTGGTTTGTCAAAAGTGTCCATCTAACTTATACCTGTGCTGCATGCCGTTCCATTATCACGGAAAGACAAATCAGTGAGAGGGAGGCAAAGTAGTGGGAAAAAGTGAGAGAGAAAGAGGAGAACTAGGAAGTGGAAGAAAAGAGAAAAATGAAAACGAAAAAGAAGGAAGACATGAGGAGTATGAGAAGAAGAAGAAAGAAAAAAAAGAAAGAAAGGAAGCAAAAGGAGGAAAAGAATGGCGAATGGTGGCGGGTCGGAACAGAAACGTAAAAGCCTGGGAAGAATGAAAAAAGAAAAGGTCAGAGAAAGAGAAAAAATATAAAGGAGAAAATTATGAACAGGCATTATCTATTTATCAATGTATATTCTTATATTCATATCTTTCAATCTCGGAATGTCTAGTTTATATCTATCTATCTATCTATCTATCTATCTATCTATTTATCTATCTATCTATCTATCTATCTTAGGCTGTTCATATCTATCTATCTATCTACCTCTAGAGATATTCTTATATTCATATCTTTCAATTTTAGGCAGTTTCTATCTATCTATCTATCTATCTATCTATCTATCTATGGATATTTTTGTATTCCTGTCACAGTCTATTCATTATCTATCTATCTATCTATCTATCTATCTATCTATCTATTTTATTCTTATATCTCTATCTTTCAATTTTTTCATATCTATCTATCTATCTATCTATCTATCTATCTATCTATCTATCTATCTATCTATCTATCTATCTATCTATTATCAGAGATATTCTTGTTCCTATTTTCAATTTTAGACTGTTCATATCTATCTTCATTATCTATCTATCTATCTATCTATCTATCTATCTATTCAGGGATATTCTATCTGTCATCTTCATTATCTATCTATCTATCTATCTATCTATCTATCTATCTATCTTCTTATATCTGTCTTTCATATTAGGCTGTTCATATCTATCTATCTATCTATCTATCTATCTATCTATCTATCTATCCAGAGATATTCTCATATTCCTATCTCTCAATTTTAGACTGTTCATATCTATCTATCTATCTATCTATCTATCTATCTATCTATCTATCTATCTATCTATTCAGGGATATTCTTGTATTCCTGTCACAGTCTCTTCATTATCTATCTATCTATCTATCTATCTATCTATCTATCTATCTATCTATCTATCTATCTATCTATCAGTCTTAGTCTGTTCATATCTATCTATTTATCTATCTACCTATCTAGAGATATTCTTATATTCATATCTTTCAATTTTAGGCTGTTCGTATTCTATCTATCTATCTATCTATCTATCTATCTATCTATCTATTCAAGGATATTCTTGTATTCCTGTCACAGTCTCTTCATTATCTATCTATCTATCTATCTATCTATCTATCTATCTATCTATCTATCTATATTCTTATATCTCTATCTTTCAGTCTTAGGCTGTTCATATCTATCTATCTATCTATCTATCTATCTATATTCTTATATCTCTATCTTTCAGTCTTAGGCTGTTCATATCTATCTATCTATCTATCTATCTATCTATCTATCTATCTATCTATCTATCCAGAGATATTCTCATATTCCTATCTTTCAATTTTAGACTGTTCATATCTATCTATCTATCTATCTATCTATCTATCTATCTATCTATCTATCTATCTATCTATCTATCTATCTGTCGCATTGGGTACGTCAAGGAGAGTGATGAGTGCGGAGGGATGGGGTAAGAGTTTGGTTTTGATCGTTCGATGATAATGGGACGATCTGACGATCTGTGATTCTTGGTGATCTGTCAGTCAAGTTCTCTCGATATCATGTCACTTGATGAGGTTAGGACTTACCCGCCCACATCACTTTGCTATGCTAATGATGATCATGAGACACAAAGCATCATAATATGCAGTGCAAAAGTAAGAGTAAAGCGTCTTCAGTTTGAAACAACAACACAGCAATTCACATTCACTTTGAAATATATATAATATCCCGAAAAATTATTTCCAGGACAAGTTTCTTCTTCTAGATGTTGAGGATTTTAACTCTCCATAATTTCATTAATAAATTTTGTCTTTTTGTTATCGCTCCTAAAATCTGTTCGTCCATCCATTTGCTGAAGCTCACTAAGTACATTGTTTCCCGCTGTTTCTCTGCGAGTCTTCCGAGTTTATCTGATTTTATAACGAATCCTCTGCGTATCAAATTATCCCAGCCCTCTTTCCTCATTATGTGCCCTGTCTCTTTCTGATATTATATTGTCCTTTTTGCTTCCATTTTCTATAAAACTTCGTCGTTGCGTTTTCGGTACATGGTGTTCTCAGCATCCTTCTGTAGAAACAGATTTCTGTTGCTTCAAGTCTCTTCTTCACCACTGAAGAGATTGTCCAGCATTCATTGCTATATAGGAAGACTGATATTATTTAACTTTTCAATACTCCTTTCTTTGTTTCTAATGAAATTTTCCTGTTTCTTAATACTTTGCTTAGGAAGGGCAACTTTCGCTATCCCAGATTGAATGCAAAAGGGCCTGAGGAAATCAATACACAACCTACTCAGAGAGATAGTGTAAATCGATGACAGTACAGGGTTTGGGAGAGATAACAAAACGACAACATTTGTTAATAGCTACAAAGGACAGGAAATTGTGGAGAGTCATGATCGCCAACGTCATGAAAGGATACAGCGCATAAAAAAGAAGTTTATACAATGTCTCTCTACACGTTTCCGATTATGCTTGTATGGTAGAGTGATTAGGTAATCTATGATGCAGCCCACTGCTGAAGCAGATATCACAACTGCATTATCTCTGTGAAAATTATCTGGCGTGATCAGCAACTGAACAAGGCATATACGCTTAAAATCTCAGTCATGATTTGTGACCTTGCTCGCCTATCTCCGGTTTCCAATCAATTTTGTCTGCCCAACTTCATTCACAGGTTGTATGCTTTTCAGGCACTCTCCAGCATAGCCACCTATTGGGATCATCTCCCTATATCGATATTATCACCTCACTGACAAATCGATAATTGTAAGGTTCGAATCCGTGTCTGATTCGAAACATTAGGTTTCTAACCAATCAGCCAAATAAATATATACTTATGCTTGTGTGCATATAAACATAAACACGTGTGTAAATATTTTGCTAAAGTTTTTATAGGGTTCTTTTACAGAGAAAATATACTGGAGTCATGTCATCTTTTAGAAAATAAATATTGTAAATAATTGCTTCAAACAAAAACAGAAATCTAAAATAGAGTTAATAGGGAGTTGATTATAAATGATTAACACTTTCACTGCTACTCATTTGACCAGTGCTGCCCCCATCCGACCAGCCATTTTTAAAGAAAATGTCAAATTTCAACCTACATAATTTATTACACAGAAAACTGGTACCAGTGTGTTTTACAGCATTCCATTTTCATGGATATACCTGGGAATTACTTACCAGATTAGTAATGGGTATACACATGATATCTTTTGAAGCATTGTCCTTTGTGATTTTACGATAGATGGCGCAACGGGGCACTCATACCAGCGGTATGTAAAAAACGTATGTTTCCGTACTTAGCCAGCTGGAGCAAGATAAGAAAAACGAACATCTCCGTAGTTAGCAGCGGAAGTGTTAAAAAGTAAATAAACAGTAAATAAATATTTAAGGATATTTTACAAGTTACAGGAAGATCAGTAATCGGTAGGGACATTGATTTATTTAAGTGGGTGTCATTTTTAAGAGAAAAAATGTCCATGTTTAAAAAATTAAACTTTTTTTTGCTAGCCAAAACATTCATCCAGTCAAGAAAAATAGAATTAAAAAAATGTTTGCATCTGTAATTATTAAACAATATATTTACTTTTTGTATCACTAGTTCGAATCAAATATTGTGGAATCCTGTAGAAGATCAGTGAAATATCGCTATCGAATATGAACAGAACCAACATCTTTCGTACGCCTAGTTGTAGCAGATCTTGCATGTTTCATTAACTCTTGGGTTTTACAATGTGTTACACTAGAACATTTTCATTATGTTTCAGGATGTTTTTCTTTAACCGACGTGGAGGTCATATATAAAAGGAAAAAAAAACAAACAAATGATTGGCACAAATAATTGTCAATGTTATATCGCTCTCAACATAAACTGGTGTAATCGATCGTAAGGCATACGTTAGAACACTACCATAAATAATATAAATCCACTTTGGCATATTCATATTCACATTATTACTGCTACTACTATTATTATCATTATTATCATCATCATCATTCGATTTCTGCTATGGACACACTACCTACCAAGTCTGCGGAAAGACCTAAGGCAGGTCGTGGTGTGTTGTTATGGCCACATTTCATGTTAATTTTTTTTTTTTTTTTTTTTTATCTCCGATGAAGTTGCTAGCGTTACATAGACAAAGTTCTCCTTAGTGTGTGCTGTACTTAATAAGACAATTTTCTGTATGTCTCTTAAGCTGGGGGTTTCCAGGGATTCTTTCAATGTGTTGTTTTGTTCCATTTTTATAATTCCAAGTGCACCTATTACCACTGGTATTATTCTTGTTTTCAATTTCCACATTTTTTCTATTTCAATTTCCAGGTCTTTGTATTTTGATAGTTTTTCAAATTCCTTGGTTGCTATGTTACAATCCGCTGGACAAGCCATATCAATTAGTAGGCAAGTTTTTTCTTTCTGGTTTTTGACAATAATGTCCGGCCTTATTATCATTACTATTATCATTATTATTACTCGTATTATTATTATCATTATTATCACTACTATTACTACTATTATTATTATTATTATTATTATTATTATTATTATTATTATTATTCTCCTCCTGCTTCTCCTTCTTCCTCTTCTTCTTTTTGTTCCTACCTCTTCTTCGTCTATTTCTTCTTCCGTCTATTTCTTCTTATTTTCGTTTCTTCTTCTTCTTGATTTCAATATATCCGGTATGTGTCAAATCCTCAAACGCTTATTCCTCATTATGTGTACCATAAATTTCAACGGACTCTCATTCTAAATGTCGTTTGATTTAAATCTTTTAAAGAAAGTTTCCCATTTCGTAATACTTTCTTTCGTTTCAGGAAGGCATCTCTCGCAATTCCAATGCACTATCGCATATTAAGTAGCATCTTTCGTAATCTGTTTACACATTTCCCAGTTAGTTAAATATTTATTCACGGTTGATTTCAAGGTTTCCAATTTGTAGCTGGTATTTTCAACTTTCTTCCTTGATAACAACCTCATATTCCCTCTTTTTTCAATTGATGGTTAGTTTTTTTTGCGAAAGCTTTGGCTGAGTTTTATTCTAGATAATACGCCAATTTTAAGATAATTAAAATATATATTCAAACGTCTGCTGCCACAATACAAAACAAAAAAAAATGTTTCAAGGAAATGTTAAAATCAACATTCTTATACTACATAATCACAAAAACAAAGAAATTTTGGCCATGCGAAAAGAAAAATTAGCTTGAATTTAAAGTATATAAATAAATTCTGCCTGCCATCAGACTTCTTGGCCTCACGTTTTTAATTGACTTCATGTAGAGCGACAACATCGAATCAATACTTGCATGTACAACAAGTAATGTTGGGTCACTGTGTCGTGCCAGAAATTCTTCTTGTCAGAGTCCATTTTGCCCTTTTATAAATTTACCATTCGTCCTTGTATTGAATACAACCGCCATATCTGGTCTGGTGGTCCTGCTATTTATCTCGAGGCTCTTGACACCGACGTGACGTGATTTCCCTCAGATTTACTACAAATATTTTCATGACAGCTTCTCTGACGATCTTTTTCCACTGGTGCTTCAACTACATTAATTTAAGCGTGCTACTAGATTGGCATTTATGTCCCACTCTTTTACTGTTGAAATAGCTAAATACAACCTCCACTTCTACCCTAAGAGTTTCTTGTCTTCCCACCTGTGTAAATACCTTTACTTGATAATTTTCTTTCGTGATAACCACAATCTCCAAAAATGTAAATGCAACATCAATCGGCGTCTTCTATCTTCTTAAATACCATTCATCTTTTCTCCTTTACTCAACTTCCTTACACTCACTGTTTTCTCTCACTTTCACTCCTTGTAGCCATCTGCGTACTAGTGACATTTCTGCCTTGCTTGCAGTGAATTCATTAAAAAAAAGAATTAAATAAAAAATAAAACAATGCATTTATAAAAAAATACATTTTTAGAAAGAAAAAGTATAAAAGGAAAAAGATCCACGAGGAAAAATAATGTAATAACACAATTTACAAACAAACGAATGAATGTAGAAAAACAGACAAAAAAATGTCTGAATGATAGACACTGAAAAGAAAATTATTAAAAAAAAAAAAGAAATCTTGTGTAAATTTAAGGAATCTACGGCATGATTTTATAAACCAAGTGCGCATGTGCGTTTGCGCGTGAAAAATAAAGAAAGAGAAAAAAAATCATAAACGAACAGTAACGAAGCATGTAAGGAAGACGATACATACTTATGTCAATCAAATTTGTCACGTGATATCCTCCCCTATTCTAAAGGCGGTTGAATATTCACCAATCTCTTCCGAATCAAAAAACATTCAATGTGAATCGTTAAAGCGTGAAATTGGATATTGATTGCCTGAATCCCTGCTTCCCTTAATGTCTACGACAAATTCATGCAAATATAACGTACGAGAAAGATGCATGCACACAAATATTTATAGACAAATAAGACTCTTTCTCTCTCTCTCTCTCTCTATCTATCTATCTATCTATCTCAGTCTCTTCGTATCAATCTTAGTTTGCATCTATCTATCTATCTATCTATCTATCTATCTATCTATCTATCTATCTATCTATCTCAGTCTCTTCGTATCAATCTTAGTTTGCATCTATCTATCTATCTATCTATCTATCTATCTATCTATCTATCTATCTATGTATGTATGTATTAAACGGTGCAATAATCTGCTCCCGGCATGGCCTTTCGAGTTTTCAATGTACCCTTCAGCAAAAATCAAACTTGCGTACCCCTTATATTGGGGTAGTCTCCGTATAGCACCGAGGTTTTTTAAACTGCTCAGTCACGAAGGACTTTCCTGGAGATGCAACTTTCAATTACTCTTATTAAGGGAAAACACATCTCTCGCTAATATCTTCGGAAATCAATTTCTGTTAATTTCATTAACGCATACGAAACATAAACAAAAACAAAGTAAATGATAGATTTTTTATTTATATATATCTATTAGAAAAAAATTAATTTTGGAACACACACAAACATCCGCCACATATGTATATGCCTTTTATTCTCTCTCTCCCTCTCTCTATATATATATATATATATATATATATATATATATATATATATATATATATATATATATATATATATATGCCTATAGACGTAATGCATACTGTACAACAAATAAAAATAAGGCGTCTATTTCAAATAGAAGTGCCTACTGCATTTTAAGTAATATATATATGTGTGTGTGTTCGTGTGTATGTCTATATATTAGGCTGGTGCAAAAATAATGTCGTTTTTTGACGTTCAACTTAACGTCAAAAACGACATTATTTTTGCACCAACCTGATATATAAATTTATATATATGTTAACATATATTGATAAATTGATGTTAAATTAATTAATTGTTAATTATTAAATGAATGTCTATTCTGTCTGGTCATGAGCCGTTCGGATGTTCTTATGTTTCCTTTAATTTCGGGTGAAAATAAAGACAAAAATTGTGCAAAATTTAGATATTTTTTATTAAGTTGCTCCTTGATCTAAGCTTTCGGCTCACATGAGACATCTTCAGAGTTGTTATACGGACATTTTAACAAAATTTATTCACCATCGAAGATGATATTTCATTATGTTGACATATAGGATTACTGTGTGACGATAACAGTCGCGGAATAGCAGACACAGGTCGTAAGTTGAAGATGCGATTCTATGATGTCTTACCACGTCAGAGGCCGAAAATATTCACAACAGAACCATATGTCTAGATGCATGTATTGTGTTGTGACTAGTTTAAAATATAATTTTGTTGAATGTGAGTTGTTTGTTTAATGTAGATGACATCCAATATCTGAAGGTTCTTTTTACAGTGTATATGTGTGAGTATTATTGTGTTATCAACTAACATCTGTCTAATATTATGTACATGGCTACTGTCTTTGCATGTACAAAATTTATTTACTAATGTCCCCGTCCATGAAACGATTGACATCATTATCCGTGATGTATACAATCACAATTCTCTCCCAGCCACAGATGTTAAACCTACTTTAAAAAAAATATTAGCATACACCACTCAAGTACCTTTTGATAACACCCAAGGTTATATTTATGCTAAAATAGACAGAATTAAGATTGTATCTCCTTTAGGCACCTTTTTCTAACTATTATATGGCATAATTTGAAGATAAAATACTTAATGACACTAATAAAACCCCTATATGTGTAGTCAAGTATATATATATATATATATATATATATATATATATATATATATATATATATATATATATATATATATATACTGAGTAGTGAGTTCAATCCTTGCTGGGTACCCCATACTTTCGTCCTTGTGCCACATCTAAGCTACGCTTGGAAAATCACTCTCTCTTTATATATATATATATATATATATATATATATATATATGACGTCACACATTATGAAATGGACTAAGCCCGACAATTATTTTAAGATATTTTATGTTTATACATTCTTTTTATAGATAACATTTTTTAATTAAATGCTCTCTTTTTATAATAAACAGTATTAAACAACATTTACCGGCCTGAATGTCCGAGAAATTTTCACAGAAAATATTCGTCCTCCGACAGGATTCGAATCTGTATCCTATACGGAACCGTCATTTAGCTATAGGATACAGGTTCTGTGAAAATTTATCGATCATTCAGGTCGGTAAATGTTGTTTAATACTGTTTATTATAAACAGAGCATTTACTTAAATATTTTTATCTATAAAAGAATGTATAAACATAAAATTTCTTAACATATATATATATATATATATATATATATAGAGAGAGAGAGAGAGAGAGAGAGAGAGAGAGGATTAATACAAATATAGATTTTGTCTCTTAGCTGATTGATGATATATTCAGCACTTCTATTCCGGACTTTCATAGACGAACCTTTGTGTAATTTATCATATCAGAAGATATCAGCAAATGTTTCGTTTTTCTTATTTTTATATCACGTTAAAAATAAATTTATGCGCTTTTTATAGATGTTGTGTTGATTTTTCTTCTTTGTAAATGTGTGTACGTGTGTGTATCTGTGTGCGCGTGCAAACACACACAAACACACACACATATATATATATATATTATTTCATCTGTCGTTTTCGATTTCAACAGCCCTTGATTCAGTATTTCGGTATATTCATTCAATGACTAAGGCTAGATTGAGACTTACCCAAATATCCACATTATAGGACTAGAAGAAAAAACTTTTTGAAAACTCCAGGAATATTCAGAGAATCGTTTAGTTTTCTGCGACGTAACACGTTGATGTTCATCGCACGACCATTCAAAGATATCGCGGATTTTATGCAGACACTCCTTAACTTAAAAACATTTAAGCTTTAAGTTTATTCTTGTATCCTAACAAGGGTCTTCCCACTTTTCTTGAACCGCCATGCATTTGGGCTTACCTGTGCATATTTCATAGCCTTTCATAACACACGCGCACAAAATTGCCAGACTAGTAAATTTGGGAACACATTAGAAATCTTGCTTTGACATGACTTTTTACACTTTGAAAACAAAAGAAGTTTAAATATTTTGTATTCAAGATTATAGCCACAGATTTTACAAAGGAACCCGTTATATAAGAAATCAAGCTGCCGAATATAGCTACGTCAGGAGTTCCAGGATTCGGAAACATAGAAGTGTTTTGTAATTACTAAAGTTCCATAGCCGTTGGTGGAGCTTTCTAAACATCAGAAGTGTCTAAAGTGTTTATTTCATCAAGGTGGTACTTAAATGATTTTTTAATATTTAAGATCTTTACCATAAAAAGTAATTAGCACAGATGGTAGAATATATGCTGTGCTACATGTATTGTGTTAGGCAGTAACGTAGGGTAGTGTACAACCTCAGTCTTCCTAATTGTTAATCAAAAAAATATTACATGCACTTTAAAATCTACTCGAAAGCCCTTGAGTCAGACGAAGTATTGTTGGCACCAGAGTAGTAATATCGATAAATAGTAGATCACAAATGATATTGTCTGCTGTTAAGGTCTTAGATTTGAAACGCTGATGATTAAATAGCCCGTCAGAAGTAAGAAATTGGAACTTAACTTCCGTATTAGAGTCTCCGAATGAAAAACCAAGTAAAACAGAAATAAAGATAAAAAAGTATAGGAGCCATGGCATTCATCTTTTTTGTTCTATTGGTTATGGCAAACATGTCATGACTTTCACCTTCTAACATGAAAGAAGATTCCATACTCTGATGGAAAGACATGACAACACTAAACATTTTATCATGAATAACTAGCTTTTTCAGGACTATGCGTAGAACATCGGGGTCGCCGGGGACAAAGGACTTTGCCAAGATCACAAAAATCATGTAAAGTTCATGATACGTCTAGGCATTTTTCATTAAATTACCGTAGAAAAAATAAATCATACCCAAAATGGCCGATGCAAACGACTCAAACGAGAACGACAATTCAGGCATAAAGAACCGATTGTCAATCTTGCTGCGTCAACGGCCGCCTAACACACAAAATACGCAGGGACATATATATATATATATATATATATATATATATATATATTATATATATATATATTTTTGTGCGTGTGAGTACATAGAAATACTTGGTTTAGTGCCCAAGTGTACAGTAAGACTACTGAAGTAGACTAGTCTTCATAACTATATATTCAGTCAGTCAAGACCTCTCCTCATATATATATATATATATATATATATATATATATATATATATATATATATATATATATATATATATATATATATTTCGTGAGCGATAGTAGATTCGCTGTGTTAGAATATGCGAGTTGGTTGTTGATCCTATTTTATTTTGTCAGTTGGACTTGTGATTTCTGATTTTTACTCTTCTTTCCTTCATTTTGGAGTCGTGTGACTGGATTTGCACTTTTTGATCGCCTTTGATGCTTCGGGGGTTTCACAGATTCAAATATAACAAATTGTACAGAAAATTATAAGCAAATTTATGGCACCAAATTTATTGTAATATTATAAAATAAAAACAATCTTCAAATAAAACTAAAACGATAACAAAAAATTCATAGATTTAGAAAGTGAGCAATGACGATTTCTGTTGGCCGGTATTGAGAGTCGTTTTTTTTTAAGCAACGCAATATGACACCGAGTTTGTTATTATCATAAATTCCTCTGTTATTATCTTTCATTAATAATCCCAGTTAACACAGAAAGTTACCCATCCGTTTCATTTTGGTTGGAGGATATATGACGTTGTGGTGACATTACTGTGACGTTAAAACCAACTATTTTCCTGATGTAAATCTGGCCGGGATCCACAAATTTGGCACAACGTTACGGTAAAGTTGCGAAATGTTGCAACTTTAAAATTCCCCAGTGGTCAAATAACATCATATTGCTTTTATAGAAAATGGAAACAAATAAGGACATACTCAACGTCAGGAAGAGACAGTTGAAGCTTCTCCGACACATGATAAGAAAAGGAGGCTAGGACAATTTTGATACTCATAGGACATATTAAAGGGAATGCATAACCTACCTAGGGAACTTGAGGAAATGGATGGTAGAGCAAGTTTTAGGAGAAATAACAAAAAATCATTATATGTTGTGTCACTTTAGGTCATTGGCGATCTTAAATCGCCATAACATCTAATTCCTTCTAGCTCTTTGTAAGGTTTTTTTTTTCATCATCCATCTCACTCCTTACATATGCCACTCATTTACACAAGTTTGTTGTGTAAGTTACTTGCTATTTTCTCTATGTCATTCTTGTCTTCAACGTTGTCAGTGTCAAATTATCTGAGACCTCTGTCGTCTTTATACGCCCGAGAAATTTAAACTGATTTATTTCTTATTTTATATATAAGCGTATTTTGTTTGTTTTCATTTTCATTGAAACTTCCTTGTTGTTCACATACTTCGTTCAAGGTATTCTCAGTATCCTTCTGTGGAACCACATTTCTGTTGCCCTGTATTGTGGGTCGTTTTTCTTTAAGCAACGCAATATGACACCGAGTTTGTTATTATCATAAATTCCTCTGTTATTATCTTTCATTAATAATCCCAGTTAACACAGAAAGTTACCCATCCGTTTCATTTTGGTTGGAGGATATATGACGTTGTGGTGACATTACTGTGACGTTAAAATCAACTATTTTCCTGATGTAAAACTGGCCGGGATCCACAAATTTGGCACAACGTTACGGTAAAGTTGCGAAATGTTGCAACTTTAAAATTCCCCAGTGGTCAAATAACATCAGATTGCTTTTATGTCCCTTAACAAATTGTATAGAATGTTTAAATTTCTTTTCGTAATTTTCTTAAAGATTTTATAAATTTCAACCGAGTGTAGCACTGGCGAATCCATAGCAAAAAAACCCAGTTGATAAAATCTCAGTTGTCAAAAACCCAGCGGGGAAAAACCCAGGGGAGATAATCCCAACCTCGTACCCCAAAAATGAACAAAATCTTGTTCTCGTATTAATTAATAAGAGTTACTGTAAAGGCTATTCGACTGCTATCATATTATATTATATTAAGATAACATATACATATATTGTCAGTATTACTTTTCATCCAAACACGAAACTCATCAAGAGCAACAACGGGAGCCAGAAAAATTAATGGGGCATAAATTTGTGATCAGAAAATAAGTGTATATATTGGGTATTGTGCTCATTGTCTTAATGTGACATTGGAGTGTATATATAGGATATTGTACAATGAATATATTCGATATAATTATGGTCTCAATTTGACACTAAAATCTGAATTAAAATTTCGTCGAATTTTCAATGTTAAATTTGTTTCTTTTTATATGTGAAACTTTTATTAATGAAACTGGGATTTTGTCCACTTTTTGAATAAGAAGCTGGAATTTTGCCCTGTTACCCAGTAGACATAACGTATCATTAACAAAACTTGTTTGATGGAAATTTTACGACCGTGTGTTTTGTAGCTGAAACGATATTATTCATAGTAAGCAAAATTGAAGAAACATGAAGCCATTAAAAGAGATGCAAAATAATTAGAGAAGGAGTTTTTAAATTAATTAATCTATGGAAACGGTAATAATAGCCATTTCCTTATAAGGAAACATTCGACATTTATTGACCGAGCAGATCTTGCTACATTCGGTTGAAATTTATAAAATTCTTTTAATAAAACAATTTTTCAGGAAAATAGTATGGGATTTTTTCCACTTTTCTGATGAGAGGCTGGGGTTTTGTCCGATAGGATTTTGTCCCGTTACTGCACCGAATATTCAGTCAGCGATTGCCGAAAGTTTCCATGGCAGGGAACGGTTAATATTACGATTATATTTACCATTACCATGCGATTTGGAACTGGATTCTATTTCCTTTTATTTGACAAGGAAAGCGCATTACTAAATTAGTAACGACGACTATTATTTATTTATCAGCTTACAACAATTTATGTCAGGTACATAATAAATGGAATACTAGTTCACATTAGGTAGTCGGCTACTTCTTTATTGCGAACCAGGGCGCTTATTTAACTGCCGTAGAATATAAAAAGGCCTAAACTTTGAGATTAAAAATAGCAGTAATAAGAAGAAACCTAAATAAGTTAAAACTTAAGTCTTTTTTGTTTCTTTTGTGATTCATTTCTTCTTAGTTCTACGTCTTTATTTTAGCCATACTGTTTCTCCTCCATTTTAATATAATTCTATCCAAAGGACCAGAAATTGGCCAACGATTGTTTTTGTCTTGTAAGAGAGAAGGTGTTGTTAGTAGGCTAATATAATTTATGTTTTGATGAAAATCGTCGGAACAGTTTTTGACACAAGTACATTTAATGGTATGTACGCTTTTTACGCCTATTTCAAGTTGTCAATAGATGTCAGCTGACATTATTATTAATGTCTTTCCTTTAAAATATATTTCGCGAAATTGCTTTTATATATAATGTTTTTTACGAAAACTGCCAAACGTCTCGATAACACTATAAAATTAGCGATACAGAAATGATAATTAAATAGGCTGATTCAGTATACAGGTGACATCTATTAGTTGAAGTATTAATTCTAGTTTCCCCTGGGAATTACTCAGCTGGGAGTGTGGTCGAGTGACCATAACGTTAACCTGCGTTCGAATCACACCACGTTCATTTTGTCAATGATAATATAGGCTTGGGGAAACAAACACAATGTTTGAAACGGTTAGGAAGTGAGGGAAACTTGTTTATCCAGGCTCTTTAAGTGAAATTTGGTAGAGGTTAATATTCAGAACCAGTCATCGTGAGCGAAGTAGCTTTGTTCAAATACTTATCACGCCAGGTTATATGCTCTCTTCCAGGTACGATCAATAAGCAACAAGCTAACTCTCTGGGTGTTGATGAAACACGACTATATTTGAGCGGGTGTCCTCAAGAGGGTTAACTCATCCTCCATGCAAAGAGACACTCGGAAGACGAACATCTAACCATTACTATTAAAAACTAACTTAAAATAAAGTGTCAAAATTTATCGATCCTCTTTATCATCATAATCTCCCCATCTTGATACCTCCTCTTTCATTCATATCTCACAAGTCATTCATCGTAACAATTTTATAAGTAACCCTCTATCTTGAGTAGCACTCGGTCTTGTAGTGGGTCAGAATAAAAAAATAAAATAGAATAAAAAGATGACTGAGTTTAATAGGTAAAATGACAAACTAACAACTAACGAGGGAGGGAAGATTATATTACGTCAGGAGTCGGAATGGGGAGGTTCGGCTTTGAAAATCTGCATTTGAAATGATCTGCTTCCAGACATCGACTATGGTTGCAAGATATAAATATGTAGATCAGTCACAAGGCCGGCCAATTCCCTTTTCGATTTGTATAGAAAAGTGAACTTTTCTCTTTCCGACTGTATTTTTGGTAAATATCCCAGTTCGTAGCCTTTCTCAGTTTACGTCTTTAACGATGTGGTCAAAAAAAGACAAAAGAAAATAATCGAAGAAGTTAGCGAGAAAGCAAAAGAGATAGAAAGAAAAGAAATTAGGGAAACGAACTAGGAACATGAGTGAGATAATATGAAACGGAAAACGGAAGTATTGCAGCAGATCCGGAAATTGGAAGAAAATACGAGCCGAAAACTACTAAATAATTCCGATCGCATGCTTAACATTTAAACATTTCAACAAGGCCTAGATCAAGCGGGAATCTAACACAAAGCTACAATGCATTCAGTAAGACGCAATACACAAGGAAATACGAAACTAGTACAATTAAGAGGCGATGCCAACCTGCATCATTATATATATATATATATATATATATATATAAGCGAAGTGGGAGGAGTTTGGACAGGGCGAGGGGAAAGCCTATCTACTCCTATTAAAAAAAAAAGTTTTAACTTAGTTAAAGTCGTCATGGCCATTAGAAATTCAACTAAGAATTAAAACTAGTACACATCTGAAATAACTTAAAAAAAACAGTGCTGGATTTGACTCCCAATTATTTCAAAGAACCAACATCCAGATAACTTATTTGGAGAGTCAATCTTCAGCCCACAGAACTTTTGACCATGCTAGTATATTGAAGGGGAGAGGAGGTAATGGGTAGGAGAGGAATTTATTTCTAGACCATATTGTGGATGGCCAGTCGGCCAATTTGATAGCAGCAGGGTAAAAAAAGGAGTGAAAAAACAAAACAAAAAAAAAACAAAACACGATTGCTGTTAAAAATTTAGATAAACTGTAATCAAAATGATGAACGATTCAAACGTGAAATTTAAATTCAAATTTAAACACTCAAATACCACGGAGAACATCAATTCGAAAAAAAACATATAAGGGGAATTCGGAAGGAAGATTAGATTGGGTAGTTACTTTTGGGAAGAGACAAAGAAAAAATATCATATGATCAATTCAAACAAGAATTAAAAATGGCAATGACGTACCTCTGAAAGGACTTGAAAGAAAATATCTGTCACTGATTGATGTTACCGTCAACATCTGATTCCAGAGTTTCCTAGTGTTGTGGTAGGATCCACCTAATTTGCATAGTGGAGTACCGACCATATAAATATGGTTGGTACCGGGAAGAGAGGGAGGAATCAAGAGATTCAACCAGAGACTCTGCCCGACTGCGACTCAGTCAACACATTCTCCAGGAACGGTCTTACCAGGAATATACAAAAGACTATATGTAAATATTGTGTACACTTTCTTGTTTCAATACATTTTGTTCTAAGTACATTTTGTGTTGCATTTTATTCCATGCATTAGTCAAGTTTCAACACCTAGACAGACCTATCCATCCAATCTTCAGGGAGTATCAGCAACACACACACACACACACACACACACACACACACACATATATATATATATATATATATATATATATATATAGTTGTAGCATACCTACGAACAATAATGGATATATCCCCATTCACATAAATACAGTAGTAAATACTGTATGTTGGTCTTCAGTCAGAGATTCATCTCCAGTTGTGCTGGTCAAAATTTCTGCTTCCGGGCAGATAGGATCCCCAGACGATGCTAAGTCGAAGGGTAGAGTCTCGTCTATTGAAACAGCTACCCGACCCTGGGGAATATTTGGCCAAGCCTACGGGCTCGGATACCCCACATTAAATTCGGCCTAGGGAAGTTGGTAGATATCCTGTAGTTGGAGATTCATTGTGGAATTCACTTTACTCACTTCTAGCAGTTGGCTACTATTTCTACGTGCCGCTTGCGAATCTTATATGCGTTGTTCTTGCCCGAAGTATCTTCGTATGATTATTCTATTTAGTATCCTTTCCTAGGTGACAACATATATATATATATATATATATATATATATATATATATATATATATATCGAGATAGAGATAGAGGACAGAGAGACAGACAAAGAGAGAGAGACAGAGAGAAAGAGAGAATTGATTTAATTTTATTAATCCGAGACATTTTATTACTTAAACGTTATTTTTAAAAGATACGTATATTTGGACAGAAGCTCCGCTTATTTATCAAACAGTATATATATTTTTTATTTCCATTAGTCGGCCTTTAATAAGATTACTCGAATATTAAGGATGGTAGACAAAAATAAATAAATATACTGTCTGAAAGATAAACGGTGCGTCTACTCAAATATGGATATCCCCTAAAATAGCTTATAACAATTAAGTAATTAACAGTTTAATATTTTTTTCATTTTAAAAAATAATGATATGACACTTACACTCAAATAATTAAAGTTAAATTGTAAGACTGCAGTTAATCAAATAGCAAGAAGCTGTTCATTGGTCGATTTTAGCATTTCAGAACAATAGGCAGCTTAAGCCTTACTCCCACCGAAACATGTGTGGTTTTGTATCGAATTGTATATCTCCTTGCCTCTTGTGAATCACCTCGAGGCATTGGGCCGGAGCCAGGTTCATCTTTTTCTGTATCCTGTTTTGACTGATCCCCTTGAGGTAATGTGTCATTGATCCTACGTTTAGTTGATCTGAAAACGTAGAAGGAAAACCAAAGATATGACATTGTTTGGTGAAGGACGAAGCGACAGATAGATAGATAGATAGATAGATAGATAGATAGATAGATAGATAGATATTCGTTGAATGAGATAGATATGAATCTGATAGATTGGAAGAGAATTGGACAGATATATAGATATAAATATTATCAGATTGATAGATAGACAGACCAACAGATAGACAGATAGATACTTATGAACAGAATCAGGTAGATAGATATAAATAGAATCAGAGAGATAGATAAATATGAATAGAATCAGATTGATATATATATATATATATATATATATATATATATATATATATATATATATATATAGTCAAACAATTCCTCATACGGGGAATATTAAATAAAATACCCCGAGCTTTTTTTTAATCATTCCTATTATTTTTATTTTGCTAGAATCCATTTTAATTATATACCAACGGATTTGTTTGTTTACCTTATATATATATATATATATATATATATATATATATATATATATATATATATATATATAGCTAGGTCGCTAGATAGATAGATTGAAGATAAATAGATATGAATAGAATCAGATAAAAAGGAAGAAAAAATAAAGAATGAAAAAAGAAAGTTTTATATCCTGATATAGTTATGTAGATAAAATTGTATAAACAGTTACAATTTCAGATATGTATATTAACAGAGCGATAAAAAGAAAGATATAGAAAATGATAAATGAATTGAACAAGTGTATATTGGTTTTGAATGAATAATTTTTTACGGCTTATCAACCTTTTGCAAGTTATTTAAAG
The DNA here is from genome assembly GCA_903632075.3 of Acanthosepion pharaonis. NCBI lineage: Eukaryota > Metazoa > Mollusca > Cephalopoda > Sepiida > Sepiidae > Acanthosepion > Acanthosepion pharaonis. The sequence goes on along the minus strand of CAHIKZ030003604.1, from coordinate 1,409,454 downwards.
TCAGAACATATATTTAGATTGTAAGAATATTTGAAGGTAATAATGGTTTACTGGCACAAGCTCTCCTGATTAACCCATAGTTTGATGGCGAAGAGATGGATTCATACATTTCCCAAGAGTATTTGTGCAAATATAACGAACTCGACTGGAATTGGGACTCGGTTCTTCGATTTCCAATCCATCAATTCACCCGTACATCTAATCTTGCAGGGCTTATTATTCCCAAACGGTCACCCATCTAAGTTCTGACCAGGCTCGACGTTGTTTACCTTCGGTGATCGTACGAGAATCGGTGTTTCAACGTGGGGTATATTGGAAGGGAGGAGAATTAAAAAAAATGAAACAAGGGAGAGTGATTAAAATGGTTTAAAAAGTAGCGAATTAAGAAAATAGGAATCGGGTAAATTTGGCAGGAACTAACTGGGAGATAATTAATAGAAGAGAAAAGAATTAAAAGCTGATGGCGAAAGACAAAAAAATACAGACAGACGAATCAATGACTATTGAAAGTGGATACCGTGAAAAGTGACAGAAAGAAGTACAGATATGAAATTGTCTTAGAAATGAGTTATATTGAAAAATAGGAATATATGAAGGACAAAGAATAAGGTAATGTGAACAAAAAAAAAAAAATGAAACGCACATTTTAGGAGACGCTAAAGAGAAAGAGAGTAAAGGATTGATTGATTTGATTTTTCTGTGGGTTATTTAAAGCCGAAATATCATAATAATCGTGCTTGTCTTGCGCTTCATTAGTTCGCATGACCGTTACGCCCTGCCAACACATAAATAATCGACGATTCTGTATTGATCACATGGACACAGTGGAAAGGACATTACTTGATTCCAGTGAGCAAATGAAAGAAACAAAAATAGCAGTGGAGAGAGAGAATCAGTTTAAGCTGATAAGAACAGATACATCATCTTGATCTTAATCAAAAGGCCAAGAAACGATTATATTTTCTTGCCACAATTTTTCAGACGCATATTATCGAACAACGAAAACCGAGTAAGGTAATCGTCAAAAGTCTAGTTACCATGAATAAAATATCATTTGCTGAATTATTTTAAAATCATTATTAAGAAAAATGTTCGTAAGACGGGGATTTGGTTAGTATTTTGGATTATAGGAATAATTCCCTTTTTGTTACGAGTAAATATTCCATTAACGATTCTTTGGAAATAAAAACGATTTTTGCAGGTGTAGGTTCTACTATTTAATCCATAGTTTGAAGAAGGGGATCAATTCCTACGTTTCGCAACATTATTTGCGCGTAAGTGAATGTAAAATATCCGACTGGAATTCGATCTCGGCTCTCCGATTTCTACTTACCAGCTTCTATCCTCTATACCACCTTCACATACCAGGGTAAAGGAAATAGAAGAAAACGATAGGAAGACAAAAAAAGAGATAATATTTAAGACTGTATATATCGTTTTAGAAAAGCGTAGCTTAGATGTGGCACAGGGTCGAAAATATGAAGCACGCTGTGAGGATCGAAATCATTGCTCAGTCGAAAGTTTTTCAGGGAGACAAGCTTCTTGACCATTACATCACGTTGAGATGCCTAACTATTCTTATATATTAAATTAATTTTTTCAATTGTAAGAGAAAAAATCTTTTTATAGCGTCTGTTTTATTAGAAGATGTCTAAACGACGATGGTCATTTTTTTTTTTTAAATAAATGACATTGTAATTTAAACATATGCTTTCTCCGTGTACCGTGTCCCTTCAGGACTTAGGCAATCATGGCTTTCCGCAAATTCCTGTCCGTAGTTGCTAATAATTTTTGTCTTTTTGTTATCTCTCCTAAACCTTGTTCCGCCATCCATTTACTCAAGCTCACTCAGTAACTTTGTTTTTCCTTGTCCCTCTTGTTTTCTTATCTGTCCTGTGAGTATCACATTTTTCAAGCCATCTTTCCTCGCCAGAATCTATCTGACATATCTTCAAGTCTACTAAATCTACCATTTGTCTATGCTTAGAATATTGCTACCACATATGGTCTGGTGTTTCTGCTGTATATTTAGAGACACTTGATAAAAGCCAAAGAATAATATGCACTGTTATTGAATCTGACAAGGCATCTCGAGTTCAGTTGCTTTCCCATTGCTATAATTTATGTTCGCTGTGTATTTTCTATTATAACACGGCCGGCCCTGCTCGATCCTGTGATGTTCCCACGTTGCTCCGTACTGCCGCCGGTCAACTGATGGTTATCGGCTTCCCGCTTCGTTCGTTCCTCTGCTTCTATCCTCCGTTTTGTTCCTTGATGATAGAGCATTATATCAATTAAATATTTTCTCCAATTTTGGAAAAGCGACATTGGCCTTTAAAAAAGCGGTCAGTTATTCCAAACAGTACATTCTTCGACAACAAACTTTGTTTATCATTCCTTTCTATATCCTGACGACAATCGGCCCGTGATCGGTTACTTATTCAAAACAATAACTTTTCCAATAACAAAATTTGTGTTAAATTATTTCTATGTCCTTCACGTCAAAGAATTTCCTTTGTTGCCGATTTTCCAGTATGACCCATATAATTTTCTGGCCATTTTACATTTTTAAAAAACGACACTCCAGATTGTTTACCTTACCGGTTTTACGAATTTCAGTTTACATTTTACATTCCTATTCCACCTGCTTATCAGAAAAAAAAAAAAAAAGAAATAGAAAGAAAAAAGAAAATCTCTCTTTTTTTTTTCTAGTTTAATATTTAAATTCATGTTTTCACTTAAACATTTTATCGTTTCTATTCTCTAATTTTTATACGGGGTTTTCACATGGACCCTTTTAATCCTAATTTTACACTACCGGCGTCAAAATAGTGTTACATATATATACTTTCATAGAAAATATTCTGATGAATTCTTCTCGATGGTACCTAAAATATATGGTGATTTTCTAAGTGTAACTTAGATGTAGCACAAGGTATCGGGACACATAGTGAGGATTGAACTAACAACACAGTTGTAATTTTTCTAGCGAGAGAAGCTTGCTAACCATTACGCCATATTGAGATGCCCTAGATTCTATATGAATATAAGCGCAGTACTAGATTGGCGGCAAGAGGTCATTATTTACAATCGAAACAGCTAGCTGTAACCGCAAGTTCTATGTTAACAGTTTCTTTTCTCGCACTACATGCATTGGATACTGCTGTAAAATCTGGTCTGGGCATCTTGTTGTTTATCTTGATGTTCTTGAAGGATCTGTAATGTAATCGATCCTGACTTGGTATTTTGACTTCAGTCACTTTCTCACAGATGTGATGTGTCTTCCTTCTGTATTTTCTACAAATATGTTGTTGCAGTTTTTGCGGTATTATGTACTAGTGAGTTAGCCCAAATGACTTGACTTACTTTATAGTCCACCAATAGAAGTTTAACCAATCAGAAGACGTAAAATATTTAATCCGTCGTGTATAAAGGCGGCCATTTTGTTTACTCTATCCGAATGTCCAGTCCAGCTTGTCAGGCGAAGAGGAACTGAAGGAAGAACTATGCTCTGCTACTTTTATCGGGATATCCACTGCTAACCTGAACTACGCTTCCCTACTGTCTTCGAAATATTCACTGCTAACGTCTGGATTCTATACTCAAAGACGACCGTCATCATGAACAACATATGTTCATGGCAACTGACGAGCTGTTTGCCCTGGTGTCCCAGCTATATGCATTTGAGCGTGCTACTAGATTGGCATCTAGGTTCAACTCTTTTCCTGTTGAAATAGCTAAATTCAACAGCTAATTCTACTCTACCGTTTCTTTGCTTGCACTTTTTGACAGTGGAACTCCTTTCCTCTAGATTCCCTGGTAACTACAAGCGTCAAGAAATTAAATACAACGTCAATCGCTATCTTCTATTTTTTGAATCCCGTGCATCTTTTCTCCTTTCCTCAATCCTACTTCATTCTTTTCTCTAAATTTCTCTGACTGTAACCCCTGCGTACGGGTTCTATTTCCGCATTGTTTGGGGGTAAAATGATTAAAAAAAAAAAAGTAACAACAAATTTCAGACCATTCAATGTTTTTCAGGACTTATCTTATTGTTCTTTGTTTTCTTGATAATCGTTTTTCGATCAGTTTCCGGAATTTGAAACAATTTTGGTTTGGTAAGACAGGGTTATTAATAAAACATGCAACTTTTGAACATTACAATCGATTCATAAACTGTTTCTTTCTTCTTACTGTATCACGATGACAAACTGCTTCAACTGCACACCTATTCGTTGTGCCTCGTAATTGGCATTTTAGTTTAGCGCCATTGAAAGTACACCTTAAACAATTTTTTGTATGTTCTACTCGAAATTTTTTCAAAGAGAAATTGAGATGTAGCTCTCAACATAAAGTTTACTCTTTCAATCGAATAGTTTGAATACCATACGGCCGGATGAACCCAGCTAAAATCTGACTTAATTATCTTCTGTCATTGACACCAATGTGACACTATATGATTCTGTCCATTTTCCCTGGCCGCTGGCTATCGATTGTCTAAATGGCGGATATTCAAGTCCTCCAAATATCCCGTAACTTGCTTTCACTGGAGTATTTTTAACATTGACTTGTCCCACTGACGTACACGGCCATGGATTTATGTGATCAAACTACGTTGTTGAATACATCGTGTAGATGCCAAAGTGTATGGCTGCCCATCCAAATATCTTAATGTAAGCTGCTCTCTCTTATGACCTAACTCTCACAGCTCTGTGGAGAAAACACTGGCTGACATCATTCAATACATTCAAAATTAGTCTCGTAACTAATCATCCTCGCCGAGCAGATTTTTAAACCTGCACTAAATCTGATGAGCAGTCATGCACTCAATGAGGCTCGTTCGCTTACTGGGGCTAAAAGCTCTGAAATGAACGGGTATATTCGCTGCCATCACAAAATATGATAGATGGTCGGCTTATTGTATCGGTGCAGAAAATGCCAAACTCCTGCTGTCATGGTCTATCTTTACAAGAGTCAGATCAGACCTAGAATATAGTATTGCTGCCATATCTATGCTTGTTCTGCATAATTATCACTGTCCACATTCGCCAGAGCTTAAAAGCGCTTACGTGGCCTTGTGGGTGATAAATTATTCTTCACACTTATTCCACAGACGAAATGTCGCCAGACTTTCGCTAATATATCGCTTTTACTATGGTAGCTGTGCAGACGCATTACATTCCTTAGTGCCACCAGTTCGGTCCTTCACAGGTAGGACCCGCCATGCCGTGGCAAACCATTTCCATTCGATTTGTGTTCTTTTGGTAAAAAACAAATTCCATTCTTCTTCCCCTAAAATGGTTACTGTGTGGAACAAACTCCCGAGAGAATTATTACAATCTCGGTCCCTTTAAGTCTAGTCTCAACCGATATCTATATAATGTCTTCATAATATTGTCTTCCCTTACCATCTCCCTCAATAAGCTTCTACTTTGAGTGACCCTTGTACTAGGTGAAATATCAGTAAATAATAAAAAAATAGTTTATTTATTAATAATTGTATGTCTTTTAGAGAAATCTAGCATGCCTTTTTTGGTAAGCAATCACAAGTGTGATAGACGGTTGTGTTTCTAGGAATCTTGGCGAAAATCAGGCACACTCTCAGCAACTATTAATGCTTGTGTTTTAACTAATACACTGCCTCATATTTCCCTTGAGTTGATCACTGTGTTATTAAGAAATCCAGAAAAAATACCATTAGCGAAAAGGAATTTATTTAACGGTGCTATGAAATTATGTCTATATTATAAAAGTAATGTTAGTTAGCTTTGTATAGTAGCATTACCTACTATTATAATATTTATCTATACACAAAACGACCGCAATTAATGTAGAATTTGGGCTCAACCTTTGGATTTCGAAGAATTGCCGAAAAATTTACGGTTGACCTTTTCAAAATTAATTTATTTTCTCACTTCAGCCCAGAGGGATTTTCTCTTTCTAAATTGTTTTATCATAGAAAACGATAATTAAAAACGAAATTAACACCTTACTACATAAAGTTTCATTAAAATCTTAGTTCGTATTGTGTAATCTAATTTACTCGCTAATGATAATTTCTAGGCTGCCGGATTTGATATTTTAAGTATCCTTGACTCTAAAAATTGAACACCATTCAATAATAGGTTAAATAATGTAAGTATCATAGCTTTGTATGAGTTGGGCACCTCGATGTGGTGTAATGGTTTGTAAGTTTGTATCACTAGAAAAATTGTGACTGAGTAGTGAATTCGTTCCTCACTGGGTGATCCCTACTTTCGTGCGTGTTCCACATCTAAGATACACTTAGAAAAATTACCATTGCTTGGTAGGAGTTAATTAAACTAAAGAAGCTAAAAAACTTAACCAATTATTAAATTCAGAGAGTGGCACCGACATTTTCGTCTATAGTAAATATTTATTTTTTATACGAATAGCTTTTATTTATTTTTACTTTATGTTATTTTGCATATTATCGATAAATTATTTTAAATATTCGAATTTCAAATTCAGTTTACCATTTACCGAATCAAGCGTGATTGGTCTTTTTCGTTGTACACCGAATGAAATTCGAACGTTCCAGAAATGGTTTCCAAAAACAAAGTGAAACTTGTAAACTATCGATTAACACTCTGTGTCCTTGCTGCAGCGGCTTTTCCTAATCAACTTTGAGAAACAGAAATATCGCCAATGAAAGCGAAATGGAGAAATATCAAGGGGAAGAACTTGTGACCAATGGAACGATAGAGGTTAGAATAACAGACTTGTGTTTTTCGAGATAAGTAAAAATAGATATTTACACTCAAACCGCGTTGTGGGTCCTACTGATCAACCTACGATGACAAGTTGATTCAACACTGAGATGGCGTTAAGAAGTTCAAAGGAGAAAAACAGTAGAGGCGCCTTAGATCATTTTCACCAAGAATAGATTTGTTTAATAGGAGGTATCAGGTGTCGAGGTGAGATGACTTTGTTTTGCTTAGCAAGTCATGTTAATAACCAAACGTTGTTCATTATGACCCTTGGAGACAGACAATGGACGCTTGATCCTAAATTATTGAATTACATCGGTTAAGGGAAAAGTATATGCCAAAAATAAAATAATGTAAATAAAACAAAAATAGAAATAAAAGGAAAAAATTAAATATATACGTTTCTTTATTTGGGAGTGCTTTTAAGCTAATAACACACTTGTGGATGATTGTAGAATATTAATGACTGTTTTAAAAATAACTTAATTTTTCAGGAAGGTAATGTGTATTATCAAATTTAATATAATTCTACAAAAATCACTTCAGACGATTTCTTAACATAAGACCTGGTATTTCACCATCAGCCATTTTCTCACCCCCGTAATGTAGTTTCCTTGTGTCTGTTCTATGAATATTTTCATGGTAATTGTTTTAATGAAGTGTCCTCTTTTGCAACTACACTTTATGTATTTCAGCTCAACACAAGATCAGCGGCAATGTCTCATCGTTTTACAACTGAAATTGCTAGATGTAACCGTAAGTTCTATGCTAGCAGTTTCTTCTCTCGTACCTCTCGCTTGTAGAAATATATTATGGTTTCTTGCTTTCCAGTCAAGATTGACCTTTAAAAATTTAAATGTCAATTGTTATCTTCTGTCTTCTTGATTCCTGTTTTTGTATTGTCCTTTTTCCTTAATAATGTTTTTTTCTCATATTCTCGCACACTCAGTAACCTCTTGAATCTTAGTGGCTTTATTGATTATTATTTATAATTTTTGAAAAGAAGAAAATCGAACGAGAATACCAACAGACGTAATTTTTGGATACCGAATATGCGATATTCAATAGTGGTGTAAACACAATGGAGACAGATTCATCTATTTGAAGCCGAGATGAAAAAGTATGTTAAAAAGGTTTTATAGATGCTTGCCACTGCTCGCATTTTTAAGCTTATATATTTTCACGAATAAAAGGAAGTTTCATATTTTACCCTAAATTCTAACGTACAATTCATAAAATCTGTGGAGAAATTAAAATAAATGTAGATGTTTAAAGTGACCATATTTCAATATTACGAATCATTATCATCATCTTCAAGACATTTCCTTCCACTAAATCATCTTCTTTGTAGTTCTTCACGTTGAAACACCGCTCCCTGTACAATCACCGGAGTTAAGCAACATCGAGCCTGGTTCGTAACTTGATGGTTGAACGCTTGTGAATACCAAGGAATTTAAGCTTTGTTTTATGGGTGGTGTGATTGATAATGGCTCGGAATTGTTAATAGAAAAGCAGAGTTTCAATTGGATTCGTTATATTCACTTAGGCGCAAATACTCTTGAGAAAGCAATGAATCAATCTCTTCTACTCCCTGTTATGGGTTAATTTGTACGACTCGTATCACTAAACAATTATTATCTCCAAAAATAAAACAACATTACGTACAAAATATTAGATTTCGGCATTTAATAAAACAGAGGTGTTGATATGACTCTGAACAAAACCGTCGACGCAATTCTTGTAACTCTAAACAATTTTTGATTTTGACCCTACTTCCTTCTTTCTTCTCGGCTATCCATTCACATAAAAGTATTAGTTAAGTTGCTTACTGATTCTCTGTGTCCCGCCTTTCCTCAATACGTCTTGTGAGTATTAATTTTTCCATGTCGTTCTTCTTCGTAATGTATTCTAGATATTTCAGTTCGACTCTTTCTGATCAACGGCTGTCTTTCTAATTCCAATTTTCTTTAGAACTTATTTTGCTGCTCACCTGTTCTGTCCACTGTATTCTTATTATCCGTTAGTAGAACCACATGTCTGTCTGTTTCTTTCACGATTTCACCTGTCTAGCATTTACTACCATACTAGAGGATTGACAACACAACGACGCCTTTTGTATTTTGTTCAGCTGATGTAAAGTCAAATGGTAAAAGTTCTAATAAAATGGGAATTTTCGTTACAAAAAATAGTATTGCCTATCGAACGTCCAGGAGTGAAGACACACGTTTATAATGGGAAAGTTTCATATTAATAGAAGCGTAACACTCTGGCAAATATACAAATGAAAGGCATAGAGTCAATAACTTTATTAAAAGAGAAATATAAAAAAAAAAATAGAAAAGAATGAATACACGACAGTCACAAATTCGTACGATGCTAATACAGTAATTACCGGCACAGTAGAAAGTAATAAATCTTATGCTAAACAATATACAATTGTGTGACCGCGCCAATAATGAAAATACATACACTAAGAAGTATTACATTAAACGATATAGAATACAGGCGGCAACAGATGCATGCAGAAAGTAATAAGGTAATCATGTACACAAGGTAAGGTAAACAGCACATACACGAGGCAATGTATTAAGTTTATGCACCAGACAATGTAATAAATACGCATACAACTTGCGGGCATTGCTAGCAAATAAAATATATAGGTTTACCATACTAATGTTAGGTAAACATATGTCATATACGATCATTTTTTGAAATTACTTCTGAGTACGCGTAATGCCGGGGAACCTAATTTCCGAAAAATACTGAGAGAAAATAAAATGTCTCCAAGAAAGAAAACGAAGCGTCAGCATTCTTGAGCAGAATTTAAAAACTAGTGAACAATTTGGTGTTATGTTGCACGTGCGTGTGCTTATGGTGTTAAGGAAAGGGATTTCATGATTTTCGTAATACGTCATGGGTGACGTAAAGGGAAATTAGTTATTATAAATTATATTTAAAAGATGTATTATTTATTATAAATTTTATTTAAAAGATTTATAATTTATATTTTAAATTTATTTAAAATTATCTTTGTATAATTAAGGTTGCGTGGATTGTTCAAAACTAATTCACTTAGGTTTTTAATTTGTGTTTTTTATTGATTTATTAATTTTTTGCAGCTTATTTAAAGCAAGAAAATATTTTTAGATTGTAAGAATATTTTTTTTTGAGATAATAATGATTTAGCGAAATAAGTTTTATTAATTAACCCATATCTGGTGGGCGAAGAAGATGTGGATTCATATCTAATGACAATTTGATAAAGAAACGAAATTATAATGTGGATATAAAGTGGGTGATCAATTCTATATTATAATGATTATATAAACTGTTCCCTCACTTTATGAGTCCGTTAGTTTCAATACACTTATATCCCAGAGAATTTAAATAAATCTAAGACATGCCTGTGGAGCTAATCCGTATTTGATTGATTCGTTTTTTACGGCTTATCAACCCTTTGCAGGTTTCTTCAAGGCCATAAAATATTTTTAGATTGGGGTAATTTTTTTATATTATGATGGGAGAGGGAAGAGGTGGATTCATGCCTTTTCCAACGGTATTTGCACGTAAGTGAACATAACGAGCACAAAGGGAATCGGAACTCGGCTCTCCGATTAACAATTCTGAGCGATTATCCAGTACACCACCGCCACATCAGAATTTACAGCATCTGGTATTTCAAAGCGGTCACCCATCTAGGCACTGACAAGACACGACTTTGCTTAACTTCGATGATTGTACGGGAAATTAATTTACGTTATCAGTAATATCACGTATATTACACACACACACACACACACACACACACACACACACACACACACAAACAAAAAAAAAAACGTATCTCCTTGCAGCATCATCGATCGACGTTACATTGCAGCTGTACACGATTTTAAAGTTTCTTTACAGACACATAACATCCTACGGAATAATGAGTCTAATTTTCCTACAAAATTACCATTCATTGTATTATGGAGACAAACGTTTGTAAAATCTTTGGTCACTAGGGACGATCTTTGGTAAGTGTGAGTGCTTCAAAAGGTGTATTAAGCAATTCAAGCATGAAATTCGGTAATGGGCTGATAATTAATTGAATTTATTAAGATGCAGTAGAACAGAAAATATTTTTTACGCATTTCTACTTTTCTTGGCAAATTAAAATACTATACTTATTTTGTCAAATGTATAAAGAATACGATTGGCAGAACATGTAAAGAGCGATGGAATCTTAAGAAAAATAGGTACTACAAGGAAACGTACACTTACAATCAGAAAAAGTTGAATCGGATATATAGACTATACGGAAAGAGATCCCAAAGAATTTCTCTCTCACAGGACGTAATGAAAGCAAGAAAAGCAAAGGGAAACTTCGTTTAACCTACTTAACGTTTTTGTATGAAAAGGATGACAACAAATAGAGAAAGGATAGGTAAAGCGGTAAAAAATTACTTACAGAAACAAAAGATCGGGAGTTATGGAGAGCCATGATCACCAACGTCTTGAAGGGATATAGTTGATAAAAGAAGAATGAGGCAGTTGGATAACTTAATTGGGCATCAGAAAGAAGCAATGAGTAATTCATCGTTAACGGCCGAAAAAGACATTTCACGTAAAGTCAGATATACAGTTCGTTTGAATTAATTATGCAAGTCAAACCTCAATAGCTTTATTTTAATTTGAACAATTTTTGTCAAATTTTAAACGATTAATTTAGACGTCAAAACAAAGCTTCAGTTACTTTTTTTCTTCCAACATGATCTCCTAAAAAGTCAGTTTGAGGTTTTTATACAGAACCCCCCCCCCCAAAAAAAAAAACACGTTTTCTTTCAGTAACAAATAAAATCAAGAAATGATCAACTTTTATAATAGACCAAACATATAGGATAAATCTTTGAAGCACTTGTATATTAATATAGTGACTCTTCTCAATAAAAGCCAGCAATCTATTGATTTTGATAAATATTTTACTTCAGCAGGTTCAATTTCTGTCATGGTGGTTTTAATTACTTCCCATAGGCCTACTTATTGTTTGCCTCTTTCATATAATTTCATCTGCACAATTGACTATAGAATTTTGTTCGGATTCAAATCAGGACTTGATAGAAATCATTCCATTATAATCTTCTCCCCTGTAAACCATTTTACGCTATAAACAATAACGGGTAACCATAGATACATGAGAAAGAGCAATGTCATACATAAATACACACTTCACATAGAAAC